>MU858875.1:131469-225974 GCA_033297175.1 Cladorrhinum sp. PSN332
CGAGGAGAGGAGAGGAGAGGAGAGGAGAGGAGAGGAGAGGAGAGGAGAGGAGAGGAGAGGAGAGGAGAGGAGAGGAGAGGAGAGGAGAGGAGAGGAGAGGAAAAGAGGGGACCGTCAGGTGAATTGGTTGCCTCCGATGCATGACCCTTAGCCTCATTTGAACTGTGTGCTTGATTAACAAAATCAGCAGCGGGTAGCTGCATGTATAATATACATTACGCGCCCCTAATTCCTTGGAGCCTGAGAAAACGATTGAGTTCTCGACTTCAAGTTGCTCCTGAAACTCGACAAGCTACCCAATCCCCAATTCGCAGCAATGGCAACCCGGCCAACGCAGCTCGATCAAGCCGACCGACCGGTCTGGATGTCAAAGTATGGTCCTTCTGACTTCACGCGCTTTGATGACAAGACGGCCTCACATGTGCGAGTCGCACGAAAGACGCTACGTGCTGTCGAGATAGAGTGTCGCTTTGCCTTCAGGAAGTCCCGCTGGGGTACCATCGGGGAAACCAGACAACCGGCCGGTATCATTTATATGGATATCGACTTTCGGCAGCCCTCCGACTGCAGACTGCAATCGGCAACTGTGACGGTCACGCTCGATGAAGCTGCCAATGATAAGAATAACGATGACAGTACTCACCGCTGCGAGCCCCGAGAACCTGTTCATTTCACTGATTTTTATGGTCCGAAGGGACTTCGCGGCCAAGAAGCATCTGTATTAACGAGGAAGACGAAGAGTATTACACCAAGCTTTGAGCTGTTTCGATATGGAGCCGGCGGTGTTGGCGTGGACACGGAGAAGTTCACAAAGACGACGAGTAGGTGGAAGTTTACAGGCCACATTTCTTCAACTGCGGATGGCTCCTGGTTCAATAACAAGCTTGAGTGGGTTCTCGAAGAGAATAGCCTGGAAGCAGAGACGGCACACAGCAACATTATACATACCGCGTTTGCGTTTGCGCACAACACAAAGAAGGTCTACATCGACGTCCACATCCAAGGCAAGCTTGCCCAAAGGTCCGACAGGATTAAAGAAAAGCTGAAGCCCAAGTGGAAGTTCGGAGGGAAGAAGGAGCAGGGTATAACCACGAAGATCCAGTGGAACAACAATTATTCCAGTTGGGCATCACTGGATCCAGTGGCCGAGAACCTTGCAGAGGAGATGTATTTTGAGAATCTACTCGAGATTCCAATCGAGATTCCGGATACATTACCACTCGAGTCGCACCCGGCTGGGGTACATCTCGCAGCAAGAGCCAAGTCGGCTTCCACTCTAGACACAGCCATGGTAACGACGACGATGAACGAGAATTTCCATCAACAGCCGGGTCAAAGCGAGCCCCTTACGAGGACAGAACATCGCACGCTCAAGTCGAAACCCATACCAGTATCCATCACCAAATACGAGAAGCCGCTTCAACATTTTGCCTCCCCAACGCTTGAAAACATCAGCCAAATAGCCAATCTCCTGTCCAGCACAGACACACTAGCACCGTCAGGGCCGACTCTTAAACCATTTGGCCGTGACTCATCAGTTCGCCAGCCTCACATAAACCACGACGAGTCTTTATTATCTGATCAAGGCTCTTCTGCTGGAACGACACTGATTGAAGGAGGGGACGAGACCTCATACCCTACCTCGACTTCCTACCGCCCAAGCCCACCTCGAAGCCTTGAACACCATGAGTCCTTGATAGGTGCTAGATCACACGTGAATTTGAAGCCGAGTCATCAACTTCCCCAGAGAGATCAAGACAAACGCCCCCTCAACTCACACCAAGAAGATTCCCTCACCAAACCATCGCATCCTCTTCCAGCAGCGGTAGCATCAGCCTACCACCTCAACGGCAGCATCCTGCTCACACTCCTCCAGTGGCTTGCCAGTCTGAGAATTATCGTGAGCCTGACGGTTCTTAACATGACAAGGTACAGGTATGCGGTATACAATGCGGCATCCCCGCAAAAGACAGTGGTTGATCCCCATGGCGATGACAAGTTTTCTTTGAAGAGAGAGCGGGGGGAGTTCAATGGTTCTGGAGAAGGAAAGATGATATCATCAGATAACCCGGCGACCAAGGGGCAGGAGGACTTCGGTGCATCATCATTATATCAGGGCGGGAGGACCAAAATCTTTGATGACATGGACTCGAATGATGAAGAGAGAGAGATGAGACCGAGAGTCATTCTTGTTAGGCCGCCGTGGGACAATGAGGATGATGCAGATTAGGTAGGTGAAGTGTCGTGAGAAAACACTGTCAGTATTTCCCTGTAATTCTTTTCTTAGGTCGTTCAGTGTAGGCACTGCAAACAAGACAAAAAAGAAAAAACCGGCCACGGTTTTTTTTTTTTTTTTTTTTTTTTTTTTGGCTTTCTAACTGCCACTTCTGAGGCCGTGCAGGCTCAACTCAATTCTGCAGATTCTCTGATATAGACCGGAGAGACTTGGGAGGGTCCTTTTCAGCCTAGAGTATAATAAGTAATTCTTCCTCTTCAGGAGCGTCCTCAACCACAGCAGCCTTTCCTTTAGCCTTGGCTGTAGGATCTTTCAATATTCCTGCTGGCGGCACCCTGGGCGTGCTATTGCTGGATGTCGATGATCCATGCCCACCACGACGTCTGCCTTGAAATATAACTTCATCCGCACCCTTCCACTCGTCTTCTCCTGAACTTTGTTCGGCACCTGAAGAATTCTCTCTCTTGAGAATCTGTTCTGCAAGCCCATTCCCAAGACTTCTCTGTTTCGATTCACCTCCACGTATACTCGCTCCGTGAAAGCCAGTTTCTACACCATATGCGGTCCTTGAAGAATAGCCTCCCGTAACAGACGGAGTAGGAGCTGATGATAATATAGTGCTGGCATTTATCTCCGAACCAGATGTTGACCGTTCAACCACACCACCCTTTTCGACGACAAAAGTCCTGGATTGGGCCGGATCGTGCCGATTTTTTATAATGACTGTCATCGTGTGGTCTTCGAGCAGAGTCTGGGGGAAGTCGAGCTTGGGCAATCCACGTGAAAACTTTACACTGGGGGAGATATGATCGCTCTCGATGACCGACCCGTTGAGTTCTTCCGCGTTGTTTCCATCGCCATCTGTTTCTGATTCGGTTCCTGATTCGGTTCCTGATTCTGGGTCTGATGATTCTTTGTTGTTGCCGCTGTTGCCGTTGTAGTCGTCATCATCAGTATCATCGTCTTCATCGTAATCGCTGCCATAGTCTTCACCATCTTCACCGCCCTCGTCTTCACCGTCTTCACCGTCTTCCCCGCCCTCATCCTCCTCGTAGTCGGCATAACCCTGATCATATTCAGCTGTATCTCCTCCTGCTTCTTCCACCCGATCTTGGGTTTCCCCGAGCCCGGTGTCGTTTGCCCCATATCCATACATCCTGGCCAGATCCTCGCGCCACGTAGCCGGCCATCCGGCGACTTTTTTGAATCGCATCTGGTTGTGATACTCGACGTCCTCGCGCCAATTATCCGACCAGCCCTCAACTTTCCAGTCACCCGAGGCTGTCCTGCGTGGAGCCGAGGTTTTTGTAGCTGAAGGAGATTGTGCCATATGATTTCGGAGATAATACTCCCACGTAGGTCGAAGAATTGGCTGCGGCGATGTATCCTTGCTTTGGCGCCGGAAACGGTTCCGAAGTCTTTCCCTCTCAGTCGCTGATTCTGCAGACGGGGCAGTAATTATTTTAGTCTGTGTAGACTGTTTGGAAACATGTACTTTTGCCCGAGACTTCCGTGGTTTCTTGTTGTGCTTCATTTGGGCGATAGAAGGATTTTGTCGCTGTTGTTTCTTCTGTAGCTCTGGAGGTCGAGGCCGAGGCGGTGCTGGTGGTTGTGACGACGACTGCTTCGGTGTCTGCAACCCCTGCTCCTTAAGACGCATAGGCACGCGTATTTTGAGTTTTTCGCGAATGAAGGTCGTAATATATTCAGGCAGCTGAGATCCATTCTCCTTCAGCTCCCTTCTGCACAATGCGAGGGGATCTGTCAGCGCCACTCCCGAGCTGTCTTCAGCCCTATAATCTTCGGCTGTAGAGAGAAATCCTTCCAAAACACTGGAAGCCCAACGATAATCGGGGGAAGCGCGAATGCTATACTTGCGGAGGGCGCGGATCAGCTCTGCACTGTCTGGACCAGATGTGACGAGGTATTTGCACAGATAGGTTCGCAAACAAGCATCACGTGAGCCCATGGGGCTTTCCTGCAACGCCGCGAGTGCGTTCATCATTTGCCTGGGGTTCGAAGATTGGAGTATTAGTAATTGAAGAGACACCTCCTGTAGCTTGTAATCTCCCAGCTCGATGGCCGTCTGTAGTGAAACCTCGACAGAATAACGCTCTGCCGGGTCTGACCTGACGTAGAAGTGATCCCAGCTTGGCCGACTGGCATGCTCGACGGGCACAAAGACAGGCAGGTTTATCCCAGCCTCGTCTTGGAACAAGAGACCAGGTATTTGACCCAAACCCGTTCCGTCTGGACGCCGCGGAGCGCTCCCCATTCTGGTCATGTACTTGGCTAGCAGCCACCGCACGAATGGCCTCGATTTCATGTACTCTGGGCTTCCCCGCTGGATTTTCTCGGCCTGTAAACTAGCATGCTGCAAAAGCAACAGAGCCTTGCCCTGAGGCTCTCTGCTTACCTCTCCAACTGAGCTGTCGGAGTGGTTATAATTATCAAGAATTATGGACGTGTAGAGGTCTAGAAGGCCGAGACAAATCGATTCATCGTACCTTGCACTGTTCCAGTCGGTGGAGATTTTGTCAAGAACTTCTGAAAGGTTGTTTGTGCTGAAAAGCAATTCCGATGCTGCATATATTCCAAACACGCGAGCCAGTCTAAAGAAAAGATCTCGGAAGTCCCAGATGCGATTCTCAGAACAGAGATTCGCATAGAGAGCCTTCAGGTCAAACAGGCCCATGGCAGTGTTAGCCACGGTATCGCTGCTGTCATGGATGTATAAGAGCCTAAGACATATGCAAAATATCTGGATCTTGGGTCAGAAGTTAGTCGATAGTTATGAGGCCCCAAATCTAATAAATCTTTCTGGCCTTGCGTAGGGGAAATATTATGATCGCTCAAAGGGTATGCGTACCTCAGTAGAACCCGCCAGCCCCCAAGCACTTAATTCTGTCATTATTTCTAATAGGTCGTTGATTGAAGGACGGGAAAGAGGACCGGAAATTGTTGATAAAAGATAAACGTTCGTTTCCAGTATGCTCCGGCTTTTGTCTTGAGTGTCCGTTTTCAACCAGGGTTTCGCGTGTGTGGGAAAGCCGGTCCCGGCGAGAAGGTCGTAGTCACGAAATGCTTCCAAATCGCCAGATTCCAATAGCATATCCACATACTGGATGGAGACGTAAGGAACTTTAGTGCTAACATGTTCAAGCTTCGTCTGAAAGTGTTCTTGTGCATCCTTGAACCGGCCCAGTCGACTAAGACGGGACAGCTCTTCAACGTCCGGGCCCCAATGCTCCTCAACAGGTAGTTCCAATTTGATAGTAATGTCCTTGTATGCTTCGGAAGGGTTATGGATAGCATCCACTCTTTTGGCTGCCATCACAGAATTGGTGCTACCAAACCCGGAGTTATTGGAGTTTGATGCTTGGTCATCACTGAATGTTGATGGAACTCCTTGAAAACCAGAAACCTTCAATCCTCCGTGTGAGGAAGGTGGATCCGAATAAGCGCGAGGAGGATTGAAAGGAACCTGGTTGGGGTATCCGTGCGGATAGTAATAGTTGAAGGGAGGTTGACCTGGGAGCCCAAGATATGGAACTTGGTAGTGATAATAACCATGATTGACTGGGCCGCCTAGCCAGTTCGGTGGAGTGGGATGGGAGGGAACGGCATGATCACTTGTTTTGGGCTGGGCTGGGTCACCGGGGCTAGGTTGATTTGCATGATTGACAGGTGCATGATGGTTATTGTTGACAGCCGAGTTAGCAGCTGGTGGTTGAGGTGGGGGCAAATCTGAAGGTGAAAGCTGTCCCGGGCGTGTAAGAAGTTGAGCATGTGTTGATAGTGCTGCTGAAGGCGAAAAGGGGTTGCTGTCAAGCAAGTTGTTGTACGGAACTAGAGCGCCATCATGCTGAGATCCTTGATTTGCTTGGTAATAATAAGGAATCTCCCGCGGGTTGGCAGGTCGGGGAACCGTATGGGCTTGGGTTGCTCTCATTGAATTCGGTCTAGTCGATGTATCAGGTAGAGGATTGGCTGTATTATTGAAATTTGCTTCAGGCGTCGGGTCATCTTCCACATAGGAATGAGTCCGGCCCGAGCGACCGCTCATTGTAGAAATATACAGGTAGAGGAAAGCGATTCGTCAAATCCGGTATTCAAAGACAACAGAAACATTCGGAGAGTTGAAGGCTCCGAATAAATCGCAGCCTTCTCCCTCCCACCGATCAACCTTGAAGATGTCAGGCACACTTCATATCTCTCTGCCGTGAAGTACATGCGTGCATGATGGCTGAGCTGAGCTGCGGGGTCTTTGGTGGTTGCACTGCAGGAGATTCTTCGCATACAACCGGGCAACTAGCCAGCCCCCTCCTTTTTGATGTTCCAGAAATTCTCGGTGTCTGTTCGACGGGGGCCGTTCGCCGGCCCGGCGCTTGCTGATGGTGGACAGGAAAATCCATTGTGATATTGCAACCACGGAGGCAGCCCTCGTTGGCCTGCCTGATGCTCAGCCTTGCTGCGCGGGGGGTGAAGAAGGCAGGGACGGGAAAAGGAGACAAATAGATATAAGGCTCGGTGGCCGCTTTCTCAGAACGTTGAGTAGACACCAAAGACTTGACGAAAATTGCCGAATGGAACACTGCACACCTCAACGGCAATGCAAAGATCATCGAGCGGTCCCGCGTGGATGGCCAAGTTCGGCCGATGCGACTACAAGAGATTCGACAACATAACTTCGACGCCCCTGCTAGCGACTAAGAGAATGATTGGGAAGGTTGAAGTTAATTGCCGGTTCGCTTTCTCCAAGTCCCACTGGGGAATCATTGGAGAAAATGAAAACCCGGCTGGCATTATCTACCTCGACCTCAACTTTCGACAACCTGCTGGGTGCAGGCTCCAGTCAGCAACGGTTACTGTCGAACTGGAGAAAGACTCCAACGACGAAAGAAGCCCAGGCCACGACAATACCACAGCCCCTCTGCAGTTTACTGACCACTATGGCCCAAAGCATCTCAGTGGCCGGGAGACCTTGATCCACACTACAACAACCAAGAAAATGGCGCCCGAGATTCAGCTGCTTGGCCAAGTTGGCGTGGGTGGTGTTGGTGTAGATAAACAGACTGTTGTGCAAACAGCTAGCAGGTGGAAGTTCACCGGGCACATCTCCTCGAGTGCTGGACACAACACGTTCAACAGGCTTCAATGGTCGCTCGATGAAAACCCATACGAGATCCAACCGACACACGGTGACGAGTTCCATACTGCTTTCGCACTCGAACACAATGCCAAGCGATTCTATATGACAGTCAAGGTCAGTGGCAAGCTCTTGAAGCTGTCGTCCAGGGCCAAAGATCTATTGAAGTTTGGGGACAATGGGCATGATGCTGTGACCAAGGTCGAATGGACTGGCGACTACAGGCATTTCGTCCGGCTGGACGAGATAGCCAAGGGACTCCCCCTGGCCATGGAAGACGAGAACTTGCGGAATGTTTCTGTTGAGGTTGGCGATGCTTTGCCTGCTAGCTACCACACAGCCACGACAGAGAACACAAGGCCAGCTGCCCAGGAAAGTTTGATGCAGCCGGCCAGTCGCTCGACGCTCGAGTTTCCGCAGCTGTTCAATGAGCCACATAGCTGGGCAAGGACGGCGAGGAGAGGGCAAAGACTGCATGAGAGGAAGCATAGAGAACCACTCAAGGGGTTCGAGGGCTTCATCCGACACTTGCCGTCATCGACGCCGGAGACGCTGGGACGGGCTTCGGGTCTCATTGCGCCTCCATCCATCGAAATCCCAACCACGCAGCCAGCTGACCGAGCATCAGACCTGGACACGGGCACCACACTTGTTGACCCAGATGCGCACAGCCCCCATGCAGCCACTCAAGACCTCGTACCCAGCCCGAAGGTGCATTCCATAGAGACCCAATCGACAGGCGTGAAGGGAGGGGAAGAGGAAGCGATAGGAGACGCGATGCAACTTTGGCACTTGGCAGGGAGAATGATAATCTTGATCCTGGGAATGATCGCGGGAGCTTTTGGATTTCCGCTTGAGCGAAGCTTTATCAGGAGGCTGGAGGGACTTGTGGTGAAGCTGAAGCCTGAGAACAAGCCAAAAATGTTGCTTGAAATGGAGGCGCTCTCCGTCACACCTACGCCGCCATCAACGGTTCGGTCGGGGGAGGCTTTGGATCAGCGATCAGCTTTACTCCCTGTCCAACACTTGGAAGCCCAAGACAGTTAGAGAGCAGATGCCACCAAAGGCAGGCAGACGTTTGAGATTTGCCGAGAACGTCTGTTAGTTACATGTTAGTATTGGTATTAGATAAGAATAAGAGAGCAGATACCTGGTTTTGATGTAATTGGAACGGTGATGGGTTGTTGTTGAGATGGAATGAATTTCCCCCCAATCGGGCAATTTCCAGGCGCCCATCGTGATGATTGACCCCACCCAGCAGCTGGATGCTTGTGGCACTAACACTCCTTAGGCAGACCCGCATCTCTAATCGTTAGTAGGCTATCAGATGCTTCGCGAGACCCCTAAACATTTACTCGCATGCTGGTGAGTGAGGTGGTTGCTGGTTCATTTTCAACAACGCAGACGAGCAACAACACAACACATCGAGACCAGCTGCGCGAATCGGAGCGCATGCAAATTGACCATTCAAAAAGACTTAACTCGTCTCACTTTTATTCTCTATATTCTGGCTTCCGATAATCAATTCCCCGTTCTGCAATCATTCAAGCGACGACACACCGTACACGCTGGCCACATCAAATAACTTGGACTCCTAATCATAGCACACAACTGTGGACTGATCATGGCGGACATTCTCTACGACTTGCTCTCACCACCAGGGCCGCAATCATCCAAAACGGCGCCTGAGCCCACTTCGCTGGAATATCTCACAAGACTGGCATCGCAGCCATTGTCGTCGCTCGAATCAAGCGAACCACAAGCCCTTGCCCAGTCATCTCATGGCCTCTTGCTCTCACTGCAAGCGCTTTCCAAGAAATCTCACAAACAGATAATTCAGTCAGCTTCTCATCATGCAACACTGAGCACTACACTCCCGGCTTTGGTATCCAGCACTGCGGAGCTTCGAAATGCAATTCCCAGGCTGGACACGGAAGCGGTGCGCTTCTCCACGACCTACAACAAGAGCAGCGACAACGACGTGCTGGCGCGTCGCAAGAGGGCGTTGATGCTCTCTCGGAATGTTGAGAGACTTGTCGACGTTCTCGAATTGCCAACGTTGCTCTCCTCATCCATTTCGACGGCACCCGTCAACTACTCCTCAGCCCTCGACTTGAACGGGCACATTCGCCGGCTGAACTCTCTTTACCCCAGGTCGCCACTTGTCACGTCAATATCCGCCCAGGCCGACGATGAAATGCGCACCATGGCCGCAAACCTGATTCTCTCGCTCAAAGCTCCTGGTCTCAAGTTGGCGGCCTCCCTTCGAACCATCAGCTGGCTTCGACGAGTCCTGCCAGACCTCGAAGCTGCCGCAGCTGCGACGCCGAGCAGCGGCAAGAGTCACGACTCGCAAGAGCGGGTGCTGGGTGCGCTCTTTCTTGTCTGCCGCCTTGCAACACTCATGACGATGCTTGAGGCCCTCGAACCGCTGAGAGAGCTCGCCGATCAGGAAAAGAGTCGACAAAAAGCAATCGGAAGTGGAAATGCATGGTCTGGTGGACAGCAAACAGAGAGGTATCTCAAGAGGTACATTGAGATCTTCCGCGAACAGAGTTTTGCCATTGTGTCAATGTTCAGGAGCATCTTCCCTACTTCGACAGCCGTAGCCACTGATGGACCGGCAACCACAGCCGAGAACGCTGACCCGCTTGAACCAATCCCTTCGGCATTGTCAACTTTTCCGCTTTACTTGGTGGATATGCTGTTGGAAACGCTACGGATTTATCTCCCAACTGTGAAGGACCAGGCAGCAAGAGACAGTTTGCTCACCCAGGTGCTATACTGCGCAGGCAGTTTGGGCAGGCTAGGAGGTGACTTTGGATTATTCCTTGCGAGCTTGGACGTTGGACCGGAAGCAGAGGATGAGTGGGTCGAAGTCGTCAAGAGACACAAGGCTCTTGCCGGGCGGCTGGAATCTATTGTTGGGGAGCAGAAGAGGGGCAGCTGATGGGCTGTTGGGAGAGATGCGGTCCCGCATGACTCACAATCAAATGAAATACGGCCTTAGTGTAATACCTGCTTCTCTGAGTGATTCAATTGGAGGTCCTTTCCAGATTTTCATCTTGACTTGGGACTCTTTGACTGGGCGGAACTCTCCGGTGCCGTAAACTCGGGAGGTCTCGGGGTCCCTTTCGGGAAGCTCGGCGAGGCCCCACACTTTTGTAGCGGCATTGAGAAGCTTTATCAAAAAAAGAAAAAAGTTCAATGCCGTCATAGGCCGATGCTTTCCTCAAGAATAATCTCTTTGTCAATAACCAGCATTTTTCGTCCGAACCACAACGCGGCTGGACCCCGAGTAAAAAAATAAATAAATAAATAAAAAAAAGTAAATATTCACTCTGTTTCTTTCTCCTGTCTTCCGGTTACAATGGGACGAGTCAAATGAACAATTTTTTTTAATCATGGCCGACGCAAAGCCTAGACGCATCTTGTAACAGCAACCTCCTTCAAAACAGCTCTCTTTTTTCTTTTTTTTTTTGCCTCCTCTCGGTCCACCGTTTACGAACAAGCCATACACACCTGGACCAACACCGAGGGGAAACAGTGAGCGCAAAAAACTGGGTTTTAAGGAAGGAAAGAAGACATTCTTTCCCATAATCGCCATGTCCGATGGCGCACGTAAAGCGTCTCCGAAGTCGAGTATGTCTTCTACTAGCCCCTCTTGCCCCTCCTCCATATGTAGCTGCTCCAATTGCCAAAATTCCTAACCTTGTGCTCTGCCCCAACTTTTCCAGCCTTTCACTTCGTAGCCGGCCTCAGCTCCGGCGTCCTCTCAGCGGTCCTCCTCCAACCCATCGACCTGCTCAAAACCCGAGTCCAGCAACAATCCGGCTCCCACTCCCTCAGAGCAGCCATCACCGAGATCCGCACAGCCAAAACCGGCTTCTGGCGCGGCGCGGTCCCCTCGGCCCTCCGCACCGGCTTCGGCTCAGCAATCTACTTCACCTCCCTCAACGCCATCCGCCAGTCCGCCTCCAGTCTCTCTTCTTCTCCCACCTCGTCGTCAAACTCTACGAGCCCGCACTCGTCCTCCCTCCCGAAACTCTCAAACACGTCCAACCTCCTCGCCGGCGCCGTCGCCCGCTCCTTTGCCGGTTTCCTCTTGATGCCCCTGACGGTCCTCAAAGTCCGGTACGAGTCGACTCTGTACAGCTACTCCTCCCTCGCCTCGGCAGCAAAGGACATATTCAGACACGAAGGGCTTCGCGGGTTCTTCTCCGGCTTCGGCGCGACCGCCATCAGGGACGCCCCGTACGCGGGCACTTATGTCCTGTTTTACGAGCAGAGCAAGAAACAACTGTCTCATCTTTTCCCCTCCTCTTCTGAAGAAAGGCAAGATGACGGTGGCAGGAAAAAGAATATGGGCGTCTCCCGGGCGGCGAGTATCAATTTCGCCTCGGGAGTGTTGGCGGGTATGGTGTGCAGCGCCGTGTCGAACCCGTTCGATGCCGTGAAGACGAGGATTCAGCTCCAGCCCGACGGGTACAGGAACATGGTGCACGCTGCGAGGCGGATGGTCGGCGAGGAGGGGTTCAGGAGCCTGTGGGACGGACTGGCGCTTAGGATGAGCAGGAAGGCGCTGAGCTCGGCGCTGGCGTGGACGCTTTATGAGGAGCTGATTAGGCGGGCCGAGGTTACCTGGAGTGATGGGAGCAAGGTGAGGAGCAGCCTTTGATGATATGAGTTGGGTTTTTTTTTTCCTTTCGAGACGACAAGAAAACTAAAACTGGATTGATGGGTTATATGAAAGCATTAAGAGCATGGATGATCTTGGGAGGTTTGGGGGTTTTTTTTTTTTTTGGTGGTTTCTTTTTTCAAATGTATTCAAAATATCGACACTTTTCTTGTACGTGTGTACGTGTACTTGTATCTTTCTTTTCTCCTCGGTCCATTCAACTCACCTCCCAAAGGCGCTGTGGATTTCATATCATGGTGCTTGTTCATTTTCTATTGATATAAGCTGGACAAAAAAAAGGCAACTCGGTGCATCTGAGTGCTTGGGGTTTTTTTTTTTTTTTTTTTTTTTTTTTTTTTTTTTTTTTTTTTTTTTTTTTTTTTTTTGGTTCTGGTTTTGGTTTTGGTTGTAACGCCAAAAAAGACATCTCGACTCCTTGATGAACTCGCGGAAAAAACGAAATAGAAGAAAAACAAAGATTCATAAACTCATATATCTCATAAAAACTGCTAAATAACCCTCCATCATCATCTTGAGCATAATCCTCATCCTTATCCTCATGTATGTAATCTTCCCACCCCTTCTCCTTTGATAAAGTCCAAGCCCTTCCGCTGAAGTAAAAAAAAAAAAAAAGTAGAAAAACGATGCCCCCAAAACGTAATTCACCGTCACAAAAAGATTAACCAATCAGCACACATAATAGTAGCCATGTCAGGGTTTTTCCTCAGAGAAATTGTGGGGTATCCATCAAATATCATCAAAGTTTGATCCAAAAAAAGGAGTGACGAAACGCGGAACCAAGACCAAAAAAAAACACAAACATTTACGCAGGCCGACCGCCGGCAAGGTACATCAACAGACTGGGAGATTTGCTGCGGCGGCGACGGCGCACAAACTCGTAGTTGTCGTCCTCGTGGTGGTGGTGTTTGTCCTTGATCTTGAGCACGACCTTCTCCTCCTTCCTCTTCTCGACGACGCGGATCTTGCGGGTGTGCTCCCAGAGCATGTTCTGCTCCCACTCGGGAACCCAGCGCTTGATAAGGATATATCCGGGCTCCTGTCCACGCGAGTTAGTTCGTCAATTCAAACAAGTAAAAGTAAAGGGCACACAGGAAACTTACGGCATCCCACTCCCACTCAATCTTATAAAAGCCTAATGTCTCAATGTCCAAGTGACGCAGCGACATGCGGGTGTAGGTCGGGCGAGCGAGCTGCTGGTCTTCCTCCTTCCTCCTCTCCTCTTCCTTCCTCTTCTTCTCCTCGTCCTCCCGCTTGACCTTCTCCTTCTTCATGATGGCCTCGATCTCCTTCTCGCTGAGACCCGAGTGCAGGAGCTGCTCGTGCAGGCGGCGCTGGAACTCCTTGTCGGCAGCCTCCTTTTCGGCCTTCTCCTTGGCGATGCGCTCGGCTTCCTTGGCCTTCCACCGCGCAACGGCTTCCTCCTCTTCCTTCTCCTTCCTCGCCTTCTCCTCGGCGGCCTTCTTCTCCTCGGCAAGCCTCTTGAGCTCGAACTCCTTCCGGATGCGCTCCTCCTCGGCCTCCTTCGCCTTCTGGGCTTTCTGGCGTTCGATCTCGGCCTTGGCGATTCTGTACTCGGCATCTTCCTGGTAACGCTTCTGCAGGGCTTTCTCCTCCTCCTCCTTCTCCAAGGCGTCCAGCCTGTCCTTGGCGGCCTTGTACTTGGCATCTTCCTGGTAATGCTTCTCCCGAGCCTCCTCCTCCTCCTTCTTCCTCAGGGCGTCCAGCTTGGCCTTGGCAGCCCTGTACTCGGCGTCTTCCTGGTAGTGCTTTTCCCGAGCCTCCTCCTCCTCCTTCTGCTTGAGACGATCCAGCTTGGCCTTGCTACGCCTGTACTCGTATTCTTCCTCCTTCATCTTCTCGCGCCTCCTCTCCTCCTCGTCCTTCTTGATCTTCTCAAGTTCGGTCACGCTGCGCTTGTAGGTTTCCTCCTTTTGGCGCTCTTCCTCGCGCTTGCGCTGCTCTTTCTCATACTTGATGCGTTCCAGCTCGGTCAAGCCAGCTTTGTACTTCTCCTCCAGGGCACGCTCCTCGTCGCGTTTCTTCTGCTCCTGGTCACGCTTGAAGCGCTCCAGTTCCGTCATGCCGGCCCTGTACTTTTCTCTCTCAGCGAGCTCCGCATCGTGCTTGCGACGCTCCTCGTCGCGCTTGATCCGTTCCAGCTCGGTCTTGGCGCCCCAAAGCTCACGATCCTCTTCTTCATCCTTCTCGCGGCGCAGCTCATCTTCTCGGTGTTTGACATGAGCAAGCTCGCGCCTGAGACGCTCAAGCTCAAACTCGTCCGTGTACTTTTCACGGATCTGGCGCTCCTCTTCTTCCTTGCGGATTTTCTCAAGCTCGTACCTGGCCCTGGCAAGCTCGGCCTCCTCCTTGCTGTACTTTTGCATCTGATGCTCCTGTTCCTTCCTACGGTTTTCCATTTGAACCATGGCGAGCTGCTCACGCACCCTCTCCAACTCCCACTTGTCCCGGGCGTCGGCGATGTTGCTGTGGGTGCTGGAAGACCTGCTGCGAACATGGCTGTGGGAGCGGTGTCTGCTATGGGAGTGGTAGTGATGGCGTGAAGAGACACGAGAAGATTCGTCCGAGGAGGAATCATCATAGCGGCGCTGTTGTGGCTGATTGATTCGCTGGTTGTTGATGACAATAGCGGGCTGAGTCGGAGCCTGAGGGGGAGGAGGCGGGGGACCTGGCCGGCCGATTGGAGGGGAACGTCGCTCCCGTGAGCGGGCCCGGCTCACGACCATGGTCCGCTCATCGACTTCGGAGGACCGCAGAAAGCTTGGCCCATTGAAATAGCCAGTCGGCCCGGGCCCGGGCCGGGGGTCACGGGCATCCCTGACGACGGTCTGGATGAAGTGAGGACCCGGAGCGCTGGAGGGAGGTCTCGGCGGCGGACCGGGAGACTTGTCTCGAGTATAACGCCGGAAATGAACGTCGACGGACTCGTCGTCGCTGGAGGAAAACCTGGATCTACCCATCTTGAAGAACCAAGTCCGGTGATGACTGATGTGTCTGGCTGTCCGGCTCCGCGATGATGATCTTGGCGGTTGGTTGGCCGAATCCTTTGGAAACAGAGGCTCTCAGGGCTTGTCAGGCTGGTGTGATGGCTTGTTTCTCAGGAGAGGTGATGTTGAGGGGAAAGATGTTCAAGCCTCAACTTGATTATGGTGGTTTTCAGAAAAATAAAACGACGCTTGGAAGAAAAGAAGAAGCGGAAGACACGGCCAGAGTGGCACGGAGGGGTCAGGAGGAATCGTAAGCCGCCAACAGAGCGGGGTGGTGACCCACCATTTATTATTCGGCGATGCGGCGGGAGGGTGAGGCGGTTGGTCAAGCACGACTGCATTGGGTGGGAGAGGGAGGGGGGAGGGGAGTACCCATGTCCCATGTCCCTTGCGCCATACCCATGCTGCTGCCCATCTCAGCTGCGGACGTATCTTTTGCCATCCTGCGGTAAAGTGGTGCCCCCCGGTAATCTCTGCACTACTTGTCGTTCGGTATGTTATCACCTCACACCCTAGGCTCATTCATTACATTCTTTGCGCAGCCTCAGTCATGTTCCAACCATCATCTGTATTTACATCATCTCCATTTGCCAACCCACGCGTGACGACGTCTTGTCGAGCGGTGTGGCACACGGACTGCCCTCGGGATAAGGCATCGTGGTCCCTTTTCTGAGATGGAGGGGAGGGCAATCGCCCTTTCCCGCAGAGTGGTAGCCTGGCCGACATGTGGTTGGCCCACGAGCGGGTCTGGTCGTGGTGGGGAGGGGGGATGCCACCAGGGAATAAAATAAGCGGCATGAAAAAAAAGAGAGAAAAAGATCAAAGAGAAACGCGGCTAGTGACACCGACCGGTCCACCAAGTCTGACTGGTTACCTCCCGGGACAGTCCGTCCTCCACTGTCTCCTCTGATTGGGGGCTGTTTGTGAGGCTGGCGGGCGGATGAAGAAGGAAGAGAAGAGAGAGAGTCTCGGCCCCGCTTCCATCCAGGTTCAAGTTCCGAGTGACGGGAGGGGGTGAAAAGAGGGGTTTAGCAGAAACAACCGAACGGGAAACAAACGGTTGCTGGGCCTCTTTCAGGTTGTGTCTCCATCTGTGTTGCAAAGTAACCCTTTTTTCTTCTTGTTTTTCCGTTCACCCAGGGCTTGTTTTTCTTTCATCTGCCGTTTGTAGCAAGTCTCAGTGACACCGTGCTTCTGCGAGACACTTCCAGTTGCGAGTTGGCTGGCGCTTCGGACACTGGCAGCAACGGTTGCGTAGGGCTAGGAGAGGGGCATCGCGCAGCTTGGCGCCTTCGCTTGGCAGACAAGGATCGACACTGTCATCTGGTTGGCCAAAATCCCGTGACTCTTTGCTCAAACAGGAAACGAAGAACCGCCGGCGTCGGGTTGCAACAGAGCTGCCCTGGACCCTGATGAGCAGCAGGCACAGTGCCAAATCATGATGCCACGGCGAAAGAGTGATTCGGTTTGGCCCATCATTTTATTATTAGACATTTATCGCTAGCTGCAGCAAACTGCGCTTGAAACGTCTGCGCTCAGATTGTGTATCATCCAATGCTTTCAGTTCTGGTATGGCATTTATGAGACAGCATTCATGGATCCCATGGGCTTTTGGCGGGGTGGGGGGGGGGGGGGGGAGATGGCTGCTGAAAGTCACTCCCCCGCCTCCCCAACCGGCCAGGCATCCGGATTTCCATCCGTTTCTTGTTGGCTTTTCAGCGTGCAGTAATCTGAGACAGCTGCAGAGAAGCAAGGAAGCAAACATGCACTTCCATGTGCGGTGAAAACCAGCACGACATTAGACATTCTATACGCCGCCGCCATCATCTGTTACGCAGCACGGGGGATTGACAGAGCTAATCCGAAGCACCGCGCCGTCACCACCGCATTTGGCACTCGGGTTGTCCCGTTTCATGTAATTCCGGGCGCATCGGCACCTTGAAATAAACATCGGTGTTGAGGTTGGGTTTTATGGTCGCAGCGCCAGATCCGATCGATTGAGACCCATGGCCAAGGCCTGTCCTCCGAAAGAGGAAATGGAAAAGACCTCATGCCTGGCCGCCCTTGAGCATTTTCTCGATATGTTCCTGACTGTTCTTGGCAGTGGTCTCGAGATAGTGCAGTCTCTTGCCCAATGCCTCCGTTTCCGTCTCAATATCCTTGACTTGAGTGCCCAGCTTCTCCTGCAACTCTGGAGCGGGAATCCCGACGAACCTGGGAGAGAAAACCAAAGCAGGTCAGTAACAAATGACATATACTCAACGGGGAAAGAGTAAGAAACATACATCTTGCCAACACCCTCATATACTGGAGTGTTGGGTGGCAATGACGAGATCTCGCTGCGAGTGAGCTGGGCCAGCCGCATCTCACGCTGCTTGGATGCAATCTGCGTGCGGACCAAACCGATCTGCTGCTGAGCAGCGATGGCCTGAGACTCGATCTCTCTGACGAGCTGTAAACGAATATGCCGTGTTAGCATGAATTACAACCACGATTGGGCGTTAATGCCTGACTTGAGGGGGTGATATAGAACGGCATGGAATTCCGAGCATGACTTGCCTTCTGCAGCGCCTCGTTGGATATCGACATGGTGGGCAGCTAGAGTGAGGCTGACTGTATCACGGTATTATGAGAGGGCGATTATGAAATCAAGAAGAAAAAAGAATTCCAGATCGCCACCGTGTTATTGTTGGGGCAATGCGATAGCTGCGATGTGACAATAATATTGAAATGTCGTGACTGCGTTGCCGTCGTTGTGAACCTCCGCTTGGGGAACTGTGTGTTCACTGTGTTCGCTGTCAGACCGAAATTTGGACGAGACCTCCTCTCCAGTGTGATTAGTACCGTATGGTAATACGTAATACACACACAGCGATACAGTGTCGATATTTCAAGCGCACATGGCAACGCGAGAGAGGTCGACTTGGGCCACATTTGACACAAGAAAAGGAGGCAGGATAACCAAGATGACTATATTTTATATTCTACCGTTTGATGCATTCTAGCCCAATACCACCCCCATACTGAAAGCGGCTCTTTTTGAGAGCCGGCCAACAATCGCTGACAGGCGGGATACTTTCCTCGAACCTCATCAGCTACTATTCGATGTATCCGTAGTACCTTGTAGGCAGTAATTGACCCAAATCTACAACACCAGACCACAACACCGCTAGGGTGTGGTTGCCTTGTTGTGCCTTTGAATTTGGTCGTTCAAAATGCTTCGGGAAACAGTCGTGTTTGTCTCCAATTCTCGGTGCAACAAACCTCCATCCATTACCGAGTCCAGGCCAGACAAACTCATCCCGCCTTCTTGGTCGGTGAGGTTGAACAAAAACGCCCTCACTGGGTCTTGGTTTTTGAGGATCTGGGAACAACTTGAGGAACGGTCTGGAGCGGAACCCAATCCAGCATGAACTCGTCTTCATTTCCGTCTAGGCACCTGTTCGACCACAACCTCCACAGAATCAAGTGATATGCTACGAGCCAAGGTTAGCATTTTCTTACCGAAAAGGTATCAATACTAGATAAAAGGAGGGGAATAGACGCACCGCCTGCTCCGGTCAATATATGCCACCAGCCATGCCCTTCCAGTATGACAGACCACGGCAGCTGTAGGTGCTGCTTAGTCTTGGTGAGATGTTGGCAGAAGATGTTATCCATATTCCACAGGAAAAAGCCGGTCAAGAACATGGCAATGCCTTGAAACTCTCGAGTTAGCAGACCCCGACCAGTCAATCCTCCAGGTTTGGTGTCACACACCTGATATTGCCAGTTTCCACATCTGCTTCATAATCAACTCGCCCCTGATAGCATTGCGGTTGCAAAGTGCCGGCCTCAATTTGTACTCCATGACGTAGAAACCGCGCACGATTGTCGAGAGGGTCAGAAGACCATATGCAACCTGATGGAACACGGGATCTTTGGCGTAAAGGTAGTATATCTGGTGCGGGGTTAGTTCGTCTGCAATTGCTCGTGGTATGCAACTGATCTGGTAGGTAGTCTGACCGTGATGAAGGCCGCAAGCCCAACAAGGCCAACTGCAATGAGTATTTGGGTCCTTAACCGGCGATTGTAGGAAAATGTTGCAAATGCCATAATGCATACGGTGTATATCATGGGCAACTCATCGGCAAGCTGCATCTCGTACTTGAGCGTTGAATGAAACGCCGATGACCCGAGGCCAACCACGATATAACCTAAGAATATGAGGATGAAGACTCGGGAGTGCCCGTACTTGATGACATTTCCAAGGCCCTTGAACCCAAGCCACATAAAAAGCAGGTTTGTAAGTGTGTTCACGAGCTCGGCGCAGTAATAAGTAATATTGTAATCCTAGACATTTATGAGCAATCTGTAGTCCGGGAGCATGGTGGAATACGGATCTAATTCGTACCTCTTCACACCAATTCAGTGTTGAGGTGGGTTCCCCCCAAAGCCCTGATCGTGCTTCCCGATACGGGACCTGCAGTTTGGAGAAAATTGAGTCCATATTGGGCGGACAATAGCCCGAGAAACGGGATGACGGGTGTGGTGTGCACCAAGTTGTCCAATCGAATTCCAGCCTTTTTTTTACCAGGTAGGCGGCAGGTTGGTTCCGCGAGAACGGGCTGGAGGTATCGGCACTCAATTGCTGCAAGATTGATATTAAATTGGTCCAATTGGAGGCCCAGTGATCATATCTTCACAGCTGAGTTCTCCGAGGTAAGGCAGGCTTCCGGATCACAGCCAAAAAACACGAGAAAGCTTGGATTCTCAGGGTCAATTGCTCAGTTGCTCAGTTGGTTCCAGGTATGGAGGTGTTTGTGCTGCCAGCTGACAGCACCCGGGTTTACCGGAAACAGGGAAGCAGAGAGGAGCGGATGAACCGGAACCAGCGAAACTGACTTCCGAAACAATCGGAACGACAACACTGGTCGTGATGAAGAAGGTGAGGCAGTCTCTATATGAATGATGATAAAAATGTACGGAGTAGAGGTCCCATATTCACTGTTTACTTGGATCTGTGATGTGGTCTTGGCATGTGAAGAACTTGAATAGTTGGACTACTACAATGCCATTTTCGAACGCACAGTGCGCGGTCTGGTAGGCATTGTGCGATAGTAGGTTTGCGAACTTGTCGAAGAATCGATGGAGCATGTCAACGTCGATTTGCTGCACAGACCGAATTTGAAAAGTCCTGAACCGTCTCCCCACACAAGATTCATCATCGTCGACGAAAGCGTGGGAGCGGGAGCGGGAGTCGGATGGTCCGTGCTGCCGAAACTTCCTAGGCTTGGCTCCACTGAAAGGGCTGAAGTTGCACCACCATAATCAATCGATGACAGGGGCTGCCCGCTGACAGCGGCTGCCTAACATTTAATTACGAGTTCTACGAGGCGCAGGCAGGGGTTCACTCTATCAGCGCTCAAGGTGCTGTGGCCTTTTCAAAGTTCGGCTCTCGATGAGACTTGCGCAACCGTTCGAATCGCAACCTAATCAAATCGGCACAGACAACATGCAGCACGGACAAAACGTCTGCTGCCGCACTTTGCCATAATTCATAAACAGTGACGTTGTGAGGGCGCTGCTCCTGCTACATTCACTCTGCGAATCTCCCCTCCCGATCCTGTCCGAATCTCGAACCCCTGAAACCGGTTACTGTGATGGCTTGAATGTAACAAGACAACACTGCGTCCCATAGAGATTCCCGTATCCTAAACCATGGCATCCTCTACGCGATGGGGTTCGTTTCTCTCGCAGGCCGTGGCCGGTGTCGAGGCACGTCTTGACAATATCCTCGCCGAGGAAGATGGCAGCTCCCAAACTAAGGAAACCAAACCCGCGGCGCCTGCATCACCCGTAAAACAAATCCCTGGTATGTGTTGAATGTAGAATAGCTTGTTGGCCTGTGGTATCTGACGGGTTCGGATCGTTCGATAGGTACTTCGAGGCCAGCGTCGACCACCCGTGCAAATGATCGGCTTCAAGAAAGGCTGGCGAGAGCAATAGCCGCCAAGTCTGCGGGTCAAAAACCGATATCCGCTCAAGCCAGCCCACGTCAGAGCTTAGATACACCAAGCCGTACGTCAACCGATAGTGTAGACCGCCCACTTCCGAGTCCGACACCGAAGGAATCGACCAAGGAGACGCCATCGCCGCGGGGTTCTCAAGAAGTTACAAGGAGTTCTCAGGACGGTGCTACTGTGGAGGCCAGCAAGGAAGAATCTCAAGCGACAGTTGAAGCCAAAGTTGAAGCTGAGGTTCAAAAGCCAACAGAAAACGCCAACGGGGCCGTTGCGGCCTCAACAGAGACAGAACCACCATCTATAGAGCCTCCGGAGGGCAATTCGCCCGCCACAGCCCCCGCAATCGTTGCTTCTCAAACGACTGAGTCGGAAACGAGCGCCAGCCAGAATGGAATACAAGAGCGAGAGAAGGGCACCGACGATAGTGCGGGAGACGCGCAACTCCAGCATCAGGAGGAGATACATGGCTATGTTGAACGAATTGACGCCCTTGAAGCAAAATTGCAATTTCTCGCCAGAGAAGCGACAGATGCAGCTAGAAAGGCGGCCCTCGCTGCGCCGGCAGGGAGTGTTGAGAAGAAACTTGCCGAGAAGGACCAGCAAATTGCCCAACTAATGGAGGAAGGAAAGAATTTGGCCAGTAACGAGCAAAAGCACCGCACAATCTTGAAGAAACTACGCGTCAAGATTGTCGAGGACGAAAAGGAGGTCACGGCATTAAAAGCAGCCAAAGCCAAGTCGGATAAAGAAATTGAGGCTCTACGCGTTCGTGCCCGTCGAGCAGACGAACTTGAGAAGACCCAAGAGGAGCTACAGAAGAAGGTCGATCAAAGCCAGAAGGAACTGAACAGCCTACGGCCTGAGATCCGCACCAAAGACAGCACTATTGCCGAACTCAAGGCTCAATTGCGCAAGGCAACTGAGCAAGCAGATGATCTGAATGCCAAGGTTAATGAACAGGCCAGAGATCAGGATAAGCGCCGAATCGAGGACCTGGAAGAGGAGGTGGCGAGCCTCCAGGTCGAGAAGAACCTGGTAGCCGATCGCGCCAAAGCGCAGGCAAACGAGCTTCGAGAAAAGGCAGAAAGGGCCGCCGAACGGACGCGAGCACTGGAACTAGAGCTCAAAGCCGAGGTTCAAACGATGGAGGGCAAGCTGGAAGCCATGCGCATGCGGGCCGAAGAAGCTTCGTCAGGTGTTGCAGGTGATTCTCAGGCCAAGTTGTTGAGGCAGGTTGAGCAACTTCAGACGCAATATTCTATTGCTAGCGAAAACTGGCAAGGAATAGAGGCGACACTTCTCGCTCGGATAGCCGGTTTAGAAAAGGAAAGAGATGAGGCCCTGCAAAGGGAATCGGACATGAGGCGGAAGGCAAGGGAGGCGGTAAGTATTTTGTGATTTTCCATTGGCCTGGAAGGAAGATACTGACTGTTCGTTCTAGGCTGCCCGAGCAAGACGTCAGGAGGAAGAATTGGAGGAAACTAAAATCAAGATTCCCACCATCCAGCAAGACGTCAAGTCATACCAGGAACAGCTCGACTCGTTCAAGAAGCGGGCAGAAGATGCCGAAACAGCCCTTGAGCAAGCCAGAGCGGATTTTGAGAAGCAGAAACAGGCTTGGGAAGCAGATCGGGAGAAGCAACTACATATTCACCAGCCGTCGGCGGAGCGTCCCCGATCCTGGCTGGAAGATCTGCCCGGCGGATCGTTCCTCAAGAACGACAGCCGGCCGGCCTCCCCGCAGCTTTCAACAACTCAACGGACATTCAGCACGGATTTCCTCGGCATCCAGAACCTCACTGGCAAGGCCCGCAAGATTTCTGCGCAGTCCAGCAACAGTGAGACGGGCGAATCTCGCCTGCCATTTGCCAGTCGCAGACCATCTGCACAGCCCCTGGTTACACGGCCGACGCTGCCATCACAATCAGGCAGCGGCATCTTCAGTCCTCTGTCCGTTTTTAGTCCGACATCGGAGGCACCTTCGCAGAGTCTTACACATCCACTGGACAGAGAGGTTCAGCGGGGGGAGGATGCCTTTAGCATCGCTGGTGGGGAACGGTCGTCTTCCCCGCATCAGGTGATGCAAGACATGGTTTCCGTGTCGACCGTGGCTGCCGGGCCGTCGGTACAGCTCGTTGAAAGAATGAGCGCTGCTATCCGCCGGCTGGAAAGCGAAAAGGTGGCTGCAAAGGAGGAGCTCGCGCGGATATCGAAGCAGAGGGACGAAGCAAGAGCGGAAATTGTGGCCATGATGAGGCAGGTGGAAAGCAATTCGGCCGCCGTGAAGAAGGTTGAAGCTCTCGAGGCCGAGGTGAGGGAGGTGAATGGGAGGTACGAGACGACGTTGGAACTGCTGGGCGAGAAGAGCGAGATGGTGGAGGAGCTGAGGGCTGATGTGGAAGACGTGAAGGCCATGTACAGGGATTTGGTGGAGAGGACTATTAAGTAGAGGGAGTTCCTGTAATACCATAAATATATGATCAGACTTCTTGGTATGAATGAAAGGAACACAAGTTGATTCAACAACGGGGTTTTGCCATGGCTGGGGGAATTTATTGTAGGGTGGCTATCAAAGGTGGCCTGTGTGCAGCTAAATGGTAATCTCAATGCCTTCCTCCTCTGCTTTCCGTGCAATGTACTTCTTTACCTAATGTCTTGGTTAGTTCACTTCCTGCACGGGGATAGATAAGGGGTGTAAACATACATCAGCTCCCGGCGCCAACTCGAGAGCCAAAAATCCGTCCGAATCCTTCTTGTCTGTCTCTGCCCCGGCTCTGATCAGGGCGACGGCGGTATCGCCTGCAGGACATATCAGTCAGCCCTTACTCACTTCCTTGATCTTTGTCTTGGTATCAGTGTTACTTACCATGCCCTTCTGCCACGGCGTGATGCAATGCCGTGTACCCAGCATTATCTGTCGCGTTAAGCGGGCTGCGGTGCTTAAGAAGCAAGTTGATCATGGGGAGGGACCCGACGGCCGCAGCGCGGTGGATGGGATATTGTCCGCGCTTGTCACGCACGCGAGCAGATGCAGGGGGTTTGATCTCTTCTAGAAGCTTGCGGGCTAGGTCCAAGTTCGATTTGGAGGCAAGAAAGTGGAGGACCGTCTATTTTTCTGGGGTCAGAAAAAAGAGAGGGTATAAAAGTTGGAGAGAGAAATGAAACAAGTTTTACTTGGCCGTTGTTATCTGAAATTTTGTTGGTTAGTGACAAGTGGTGAAAAGAGGATGAAAGATAGAGGGTCATCATACTGGTTTGGTTAACATCTGCTCCTCGAGCGAGGAGTAGGTCAACGACCTTGTCAGATTCTTTGACGCTGGCAGCAATCATGAGAGGCGTCCAGCCCATGTCATCTTGGACGTCAGGGTCGAAGCCTTTTTGGTTGACGAGGAGGGTGACGATCTCGGCATGGTTGTATGAAGCTGCCCAGTGAAGGGGAACTCGGCCATCGTCGTCTTTGAGCTTGGCGAGCTTGGGATTTGCCTGAGGAGTTTAAGTAAGTTACTCTGCATATTTAGGGTTTTATGTGATGATGAGAAGGGCTTACACTCAAAAGAGATTCCACAACGGTAACTGGGTTGAGGTATGGTTAGTGAGCCGAGATCACTCCCGTCCTAGTAGTCTGTCTGAGCTCAACTCACCCTTCCCATCCCGTGCGGCGGCATGGATCGCAAATTTGCCTTCACTAGCCATGGTCTCTGTCTGACAAGTGATTGCGATTGAAAATAGAGTTTATGGCTTTTGATGATCTTCAACGATGGTGGTGAAATATACTTATCACCAGTTTGTGCAAACGGTTCATCGTCATGTAAGTGTTGCCTTCCAGAAAGGTCCCTGATCAGCACATCACCCCACCCAGGCTTCACACTGTTTCGAACACACTGTGTGGATTGTCTTGGCACGTTTTTTCTGGTGCTTGGCTCGAGCTTCCAGCCACGGCCTGGAAATTTTGGGGATTGCAGTCGGCGTCGCGAACAGCAAGGCGGAGCCAGCATCATCAACCAACCATTGACGCGACGGGGAGCATTGCCTTGAATTTAACCGCGAACCTTCTTTTTCTTCACGATTATACCAACCTGCGCCTCCGATATTTCACAATTCACAATAGAGCTATTCAAAGATGGCAGCAGAAGTTGCCAATGGCGCCGATAATGGCCCAAATGTATCACATCTCGAGTCGTTGATTCGCGAAAACGCCCGAAAGTCCAAATCCATCTACGCCAGCACCACAACAGACTCGGGGAGGAAGCGGTTGAAGCTTGATCCAGGTTTAGCATCCGAAGACCCCGATATCACAAAAATAGCTCTCTCCCTCCGTTTGCACGCCGAATACGACCATGTCCAAACCCTCCCAGAAGCCATCGCCAAGAAACTCCCAGCAGCCGGCCCGCGAAAGAAGAAGACCAAGGCCGACGAAGCACCATCAAAATCAGAAGAGCACGCGCGCAAGTTGATAGAAGGAATACCAGCGAGCAAGACCCCCGGCGGCCCCAACTCGAATGCTCTCGTCCTATCGCGACGACCGGGCCCTGGCGCATCAGGAGCTGGCGGCAGCAAACCGAATGCACAACGCAACGAACCACAAAACAGCCTCACCCGCCGACAAGACAACATTCTCGCACAACCAAAGCCGGATTGGCATCCGCCGTGGAAGCTGGCGCGCGTCATCAGTGGCCATCTTGGCTGGGTGCGAGCGCTGGCTGTCGAGCCCAACAACAAGTGGTTTGCATCCGGCGCCGGAGATCGCACCATCAAGATCTGGGACCTGGCATCTGGACAGCTTAAGCTGACACTGACGGGTCACATATCTACGGTGCGCGGCCTGGCGGTATCCCCACGACATCCCTACATGTTTTCCTGCGGAGAGGACAAGATGGTCAAGTGCTGGGACTTGGAGACAAACAAGGTCATTCGGCACTATCACGGTCACTTGTCTGGAGTATATACCCTCAAGCTGCATCCCACCTTGGATGTGCTCGTCACGGGCGGCCGCGACGGTGTAGCAAGAGTCTGGGACATGCGGACACGAAGCAACGTTCATGTCCTCTCCGGACACACGGGGACCGTTTCCGACCTTGTCTGTCAGGAAGCTGATCCCCAAGTCATCACGGGCAGCTTGGACTCGACAGTGCGCATGTGGGATCTGGCAGCCGGCAAGACGATGGGAGTGCTGACGCACCACAAGAAGGGTGTAAGAGCGCTGGCGACGCATCCGACCGAGTTTACGTTTGCGACGGGCAGCACCGGATCTATCAAGCAGTGGAAGTGCCCCGAGGGAGCGTTTATGCAAAACTTTGAGGGACACAACGCTATTATCAACTCCTTGTCGGTGAATGATCAGAACGTGTTGTTCTCTGGCGGTGATAACGGATCGATGAGCTTCTGGGACTGGAAGTCGGGCCACAGGTTCCAAGCGCTGGATACTACCGCACAGCCTGGTTCCTTGGATGCCGAATCTGGAATCATGAGCTCGATGTTTGACCTCTCTGGGTCCAGATTGATCTGTGGAGAGGCTGACAAGACAAGTAAGCATATTCCAACCTATTGGTTTTTGTGTGGGATTGTTCTTATGCTAACGAATGATGATAGTCAAAATCTGGAAAGAAGATCCGGATGCTACGCCCGAGACCCACCCACTGGACTGGAAACCGACTTTATCGACGTTGAGGAAGTTCTAGATGATCGATTGGGGAAAAAAAAAAAGCATTATTTAGTATATCTGTGCCTGTTTACATTATGCGGAAAGGGGGATGCCCCGGACGAATGTAATTTGAATGAATCATACAAAATCCCATTCACTCTCAATTTGAAATTCTCTATACACAAACTTTGATGGGGGGTATCTATCTCTCTGACTTTTTCACACCTGCTCGCTATCTACAAAACAACACCAACAGCCTTGATCTCCGGATCATCCCTGAAGGCCAACCTGACCTCTTCGTCCCCGACCGCCAACCTCATCTTGCTCGGCCGCTCCGGCTTTTGCCCTTCCAGATTGATGATTCCCGCCCCCGTCAAGTCCACGGCGGCCATGCTCAACCCGGCAGGCCGAATAATCTGTGACGAGCTCTTGCCCCCCCCAGCACGAGCGGGCGTACTCATCAAACCTAGGCCGGAATCAACTGTGCTACTATTGGTACCTGCAAGACTGGAGCTGGTAGCCGTTGCCTTCCGATCCAACAGAGCCAAGGGACGACTCTCGCCCGCCAGCTTTAGCATCCTCTGCATCTCTTCCAGCACATCGCCAAACGTGCTTTCCGCCAATCCCGTGCGCTGCGTCCGCATGCACAGAGCAGTGAGCAAAAGCCGCGAAGCGAAGGGTAAAGAGCGGAGGTATTGTTGAAGGGGATTGCTGGTCGCTTCGTTGATTGCTCTCCGGATCGTTTCGATCGTCACTCTCCCCGCTGCAGGTCTCTTCTTCTTTTGTGGAGTTTCTTCTTCTTGTTGCTTCTTTTTTCTTCCGGGTGTTTTGCTGGGCGTGTTTGGCGGTTCAACGGTGGCGGATGATTCTGACGCGTTCTTGGAGTCTGCTTCCGCGAGCTCGACTGCTCGACGGCAGATATCCAGCGCTCTGCGGGCGTCACCGCTAACGGCGGCTACTTTCCTTGCGGCGAACTGGATGGCGTCTGCGTCGACCATGTCTCCCGGCACACCTTCCAGACGGGATTGCACGATGCGCATGAGCTGTTCGTGGTTGTATCCTGGGAAGGTAATGCGGGTGAGGCCCAGACGGGAGGAGATCTTGTTGCTGAGTGTCCGTTCGGGAAGATCCATGGTGTTGGCGACTGCCAGGACGATCAGACGGCTGTGACGCAGACCGGGCCAATTGAAGAAGTTGTACATGACTCCTTGGTTTTTGGTGACGAGCTGGTCGAGCTCGTCCATGAGGACGACGCAGGGCACTCGGCGAGGGGAAGGGTGGCTGAATTCCCTCTCGAGGAGGTCGAGGGCTTGCGCGGGACTGACGCGCTGGCCTTTGAGGGCTTCCCAGAGGAGGGAGTAGGATTGGTGCGGGTCTGTGATTTTCATGCCGTTGATTTCGACAAAGATGAAATCGTCGAGCTCGTCGGCGCGGACGGCGGCGTCAAGATGAGAGACGACCTCGCGGACTGTGGCCGTTTTGCCGGTGCCTGGGGTGCCGGAGATGTAGATGCATGTTCCGGTGCCGTCCGTGATGGCTGCTTCGAGGTGGGAGTAGACCAGACTGAACTCGGATTCGCGGCATGGGAGGCTCGTAGGGACCGAGGCGACGTGCAGCTGGGTGCGGGCAAGCTGATATGGCGATGACTGGACATTGAGGGGGGAGAGGAATCGGGTGGCGAGGGGAGTGAACTCGAGGTGTTTCTTGACAAGAATACGGCGATGTGAGGAAGGGGTGGCGGGCTTGCCGGCTCCGGGTTTGCGACGGCTGCTGGGGGTTACGGCGTCTTTTGTCCGCGCCTTCTTGGGGGTCCGCAGCAATCCTGGCGCGTAATCTCCGTCTTGATCTGCATCGCCTTCGAATTTGAAGTCTCGGTCAGGGGAATCGGCCTTTGCTGCTCTTGCTTTCCGTGTCGCCTTGGTTTCGCTCCGGATCATGTCCTGCAAAGCCTGGATGTCCTCCTTTCCGTGATAGATATCCTCCCATACAAACTCCTCAGTATATGTGCATGTCCTCGTGTTGCATCCTCGCCGGCAGATGAAGACCTTGCCAAACTCTTTCGACTTTCGGGGTACCTTGCCGGTTGGGTATTTTTTCGCGAATGCCTCCTGTGAAAAGACGTAGGCTTTGCCGTTGATCGTGGTGAGAGAGTTGACATCGAAGGAGGTTGTCAGATATAACTCATTCTGCGCAGGGAGTCAGCATTGGTGGTATTTGGTAAATAATCACACTCGACCTACTTCAAGAAAGTCGGTTCTCTTCTTTGTGCTCCGAATCTCGTGCTGTGATGAAAACCACATGAAATTGGCCGCCTTTTCGCCATCCTCGTCGATCTGGAACTCGCATATTATGCCGACCCAGGCCTCGTTGGAGCCTTCAGCCTTGAGTAACATGGTCTCGCCGAGGTAGCATTCAAAGTTGCCCATCCGAGCTCCGATGATCTCGCCCTCCTGTGCTGCTGACCTTTTCCTCTTGTTCCCATTCTCTGCTGCACTTTCTGCCTCGGCTGATTGGCCATCGTAGATCCATTCCCATGGGTGGTCGTCTGTTCCGAGCTCGTCATCAGAGTCCTCTCTGCTCACGCCCGGAAGGTATCGTGAGGTCCTCCCGGGGCGACCATCAGCGAGACCGGGCATTGTGTTGCCGACTTGTGGGTTACAGATATTGGTTGTCGAATCGTGGTATGGGGATGAGAGACTGTCGGAATCCGGAGGCAATAATGAATTCTGGGCGGTGTCGCAATGGGAGATCGGGGAGATCGCGTCTTGACGCGTCTGAAGCTCTAGTGTGCCAATTCCATTAAAGCCCCTGTCTGATGGCACGGACCACCTTGGGTACTTGGGTGCACTTTTAATATGCAACTAACCGTTTTACCCCTTACGGATTTGTTTGCATCAAACGGGACGTCATCTCATCTCATCTCTCTTCATCTCTCTTCCTGTTCCTGTTTTTTTCCTGAGCTGGTGGCCGCATTGAGCATTGAAGGTCAAAACTGAATTCATGGCACATCGGAAATAGTCTACGGGTGCTATAATGCGTGAAATAACAAATCAACTGGTCCTCAGACCTCTGCCATAAGTCTTGTTCCCCTCAGCTTGCTCAAGTTAAAACCAAACACCAAGGAAATGTGTTTAAAGCCCCCAGAATTGGCTGATCCTGTGCTTCAGCGAATTTCCAACTAACTCTCGTGCTCTCCTCTGTTTCCCTTTGCCTGTTGGTAGTTAATGATTTGCAGGCAATATCCGTAGGGTCCTTTGCATCTCTGGCCAGCAGAGCAGATCAGTTTGCGGGCCCTGTCTTTTCTGTTAATTACCTCCGGTTCCGTCGCGGGGATGGATCTCTCCATCCGCTCGGGACCGACAAGACATCAGTGGTCTCAGGACCTATCTTGCCAGTTTCTCTTGTTCTCGATCTAGATTACCGGGGACTAGATAAATGGCGTCGAATTGTTTAGTCGCGGGCAGGATATTCCCATGTTCAGGCAAGCTTCTTCCCTTCTCTCATTTGTATATGTGTGTTTTGTCTACCTCATCTGATCACTCAATCTGTGTGGCCTGCGAATTCTCTTTGTGGTCGATTCATATTTCCCCTAAAGATCTCTCGCTTGTCCCGAAAAAGACACAAGGGGCTCTTTCCTTCTTTCTCGGTCAAGACATTAACCTGACAAACTTCCATTATCCCCTAGTTTTTGTTTGCATCTAACTAAAGTCCACCTCATGTCACCAAGTAAATCATATCCCCGTTCAATCACTAACTTCTCAATAAATACGCTACAACGTGTTGATCTTCTTGCTCATAAGTAAGTTCTAGGTTGGAACTCATTATTACCCCTCGGTCTTTGGCAGTTCCTTTCCTTCCCTTCGGGGAACACGCAAGGGGCACAGTTGTCCACAAGGTTTGTTCGTATCGGGCAGGTAGCTCTGGTGCCAGGTCACATCCCAGGCTCGCTCCCGTTGGCTGTCGGCCTCGTGCCGGGCATGTTGGTTCCAATGTCTGATCCCGTGTCAGGCTCGTCTGTGCCGCCTGCTGAAGGTTAGGACAAGAACGGAAAGTTCGGAATTCCGCGTCCTTCACCTTCCGTCCAGCGTTGCTGCTTCTTGTTGGTTGACAGGTCGTTCCTTCCAACTAGCTGAAGCAAGCCGACGTGACACGCGTTAGGCAGCTTAGAGGGTCTTGCTCTGTACGAGTCGCCGACTTAGGTCCATGCCCGGCCTCCTGTAATTGGTCTTCTTACTTTTTCCCTGGAAGGCGCGCCTGTTTTCCGGAAGGCCTGTTCTTTTTCTAAAAGACCTTCAAAATCTTCCACCCCGCTTTCTTCGTTCCCAGACCACATCTGCACCCGCACATCCTTGCAACCCGTTTTAACAAGGACTCCTTCAATTCAGGGACAATGCCTCCCATTTCCGCAACCACACACCTAACCATGCATATGGCAAATAGAGCCATGCATCCGCCAGGGCGCGGTCGACCTCGGCTGCTGCTTTGGCAGCAACAGCCGTTCTACACAGTAAGTTCCCTCGGATTCCATCGACAACACCTATGCTAATCAATCGCAGTCATACCTCGCCACCGAGGGCGATGACGAAGATGGCCTCATAGATGTAGACCCGGGCAGTTACGACTTCATGACCCAACTGGAGATGCTCAGCAACGCATCTGCCAACATCAGGGCCGTCGAGACAATCGACGGAGCTTCCGAACTTCGTGTCCGAGCGAGGCTCAAGCAAAATGCTACTTGTGCCCTCCAGAATGTCAGTGGCTTGGTCAGCCACATGATTCGCTGCTCCCAGGGCCCGGACGTCTGGAAGCCGATCGCTTTAGTCGATGCTTTGTACGATGGAGAAGGCCAGTCCACTGCAATTCTTCAGCCTGATCAGACGGATGGCACTCGGCGCCCAGTTGCAAAAGTCTCCCGCGGTTACCCTACTGCCAACCCTGGTTACTTGGATGCTTTGAACCGGGCGCTCAACTGCGCTGTTGCCAATCTCCAGTATGACCCAAACCGACTCCATATGAGAGTCAACTTCGGCAAGATTGCTCTGAGCCAGTGGAGCAAGAAGAAGCTCGACTACTCCTTCCCTGAACTTGAGAGGGCCCTGCAGCTCGCCGGTGAGCGAGACTGCATCTCATTGACAGGCCGGTGAGCTTCAGTCGTACATTCGATTCTTAATTTCCGCTAACGGATGATAGCGTGCCCATGGGCCCGATTGAGACTCTCAGAATTGCTCTCGAAAAGAACGATGAGTCTCTGCCTGAGGTGGTGCTGGAGAGTTTGGAAACCTCCAAGCCGGAGCTTAGTCTCTACGTCCTGAGCAAGAACCTGGCTATCCAATGTCCTCTCGAGCCCGTCTACGTCCAAGAGCGACACGGTTTCAACAAAAATGTTAACCACCGTAACACGAAGCAGTTTGTGATCGGTGCTTTGGCGGGGCACCAAATGGACAGGAGCAGCAAGAAGGTGAATATCATCACTTCTTGCCCGGAGAGGTAAGCAAACAAGCAACTTTTGGCATCGATCCTTACTGACACTTCAATAGCACCTATGACTGGGAGGTTGAGATTACCAGGGAGATCAAGAGGCCCGAGGCACAGCCAGTCCTTCCCTTTTCTTCCAAGGCCTTGAGCAGATTTTCAAACTTTACCGGAGAGACTCTGCAGGGCGAATTCCCCACCGTTCGCATCATGGACTCATTCATTCAAGCCCATGAAATCTCAAACATATATGGCAAAGCGACCTGGACCTATCAGCTGAGCATGCAGTATATGCTCGAGATTAGTATCTTCCATGTCTGGGGGAAGAACACTTCTGCACCCCCAGAGACGACTGCGACTATCTCTTTATTTTCGGGAGATTGGGAAGATAGCATGACTGTTCCTCGCCGCCTTCCCAGAGATTGGGACAGCTCCTTCGCGGGTCAATTTGCCAAGGCGTATGACGAAGATGAGATTCCGGAGCCGTCTTCCTGTGGCGATCACCCGCTCAGTCACTTCATCTCGTGGGTTCAATGGGTTCAGAAGATATTGGAAGGCATGTAGCATGCCAATAACAGCAACTAAGTTCTCTAAACAAGAGATAGGCTTAGACTTTGGTTTTCACTAATATTGATGAGATGGAGGAAGGGTTATAGGGAATGGCGGAGCATCACCATTAGCAGGAGCACTCTGCGTTAGAATCCTTTGCGGAATGTTGTATTTTTGTGGTTATTAGTCTCAGTTTGAGGGCAAAGAAGAACAAAAGCTGAAAGGGGTTGTGGATTCTCTGTAGGATAATGTACTTGATGGGCATAACCAATTCATTCTTTGGGAATGCGAGTGGAATGCGAATCAAATTATTCTTTTGGTACTGGTTTTGACCTGTCATGCTTGTTGTGGCTGCCCCTGGCCCTGAGCCAAGACCTTTTGGCGTAGAACTTCTTCGACCAGGCGCAAGTTCTGCGTCTTGCCTTGCACGATGGCCTCGAGCCCCTGAATGTTGGTTCCCAGCTCCTTGACCTTGTCTTCGTAAAAGCTTGCGGCGTCTTTGGTGTCCTGAACGGAGTTAAGTTGAGTGGTTAGTAAGGAATGTTTTCCAATCATGTGATCAGGAGGTAGGGTACCTTTTCAACATAAAATCCTGTACCGACGTCTACTATCACGCGGTTTGGGTCGGCGAGACGACCCTTGACGTAGAGGGAGTTGGTAAGGGGGACCATGACTGGTTTTGATTCTGAAAAGGTAGAGAAGGAAAAAAAAACAGTTAGTTGAGTGAGTGAATTCCGGTTTTGAGGATGATAAGATGATGAACAAAAAAAAAAAGAGAGTGTTGTAATTTATATAGATATAATGAGATAGCCTACCATCAAAATATGTCTCTCCGGCCGTGACGACGCGGAGGCACTCCTTGAATTTGTTTTGAGCGGCCGCCAGCTGGGCGTAGGAGTTTGAGAGGTGTTCAACTTCTTCGTCTAGCTGTTTTTTGACGGCGGATAGTTGTTGAGGGGTTAGGGTGTCGATGGATACTGTTTTTGGGGGGCAGATGGGCTTGTTTAGTTATGGGATTTGATGAGTTGAGTTGAGTGAATGAGTGAGAAGGGGTTTAGGGGGCGAGGGATGAAAACTTACTTTGCTCGCCTCCTTGTTGTTGTGGACGGGATGACATTTTGTGTAGCGAGGGGGGTTGGGAAGGTGAGGGAATTTAGATAGGGCGGTTTGATGAGTGAGAGTTGGGTTTTTGGGTGGGTGGAATGGATGGATTGTTTGTTTGATGGACTGGCCAAAGAGTATGTATTCTATTTTGAGGTTGGAGGAGCTGTGAGCTCGTGAGTGGTGGTGGTGAGTTGAGTTTGCCCCACCTGAAGTTGAATGGAGAGAGGAGCTTTTGGCGGGGTAGCTGGGCTTTGCAGGGGTTTTTGGGAGCTGCTTGGTTGGGGTGAATCGTGTCACACAATGGCGGGGTGAGCAGACAGGTTTTTGAGGGTGCAAACGGAAGAAAGTAATGAATTAGATTTATTTATGAAGAGCTTTCATATTTCAAGGCTCTTTAGTTTATATATAATATATATATATATATATAATATATATTTGTACAAAAAAAAAAAAAACAAGAAGGAAAAAAAGGACGATACCTTCTCTGTAGGTGCAACCTGTTCGGGTCATGCATGTGAAGCAGTTGACCTCAGTTGAAGCCGTTGTGGGGCTACAAGAAATGAGAGCGAGGTCACATAGGGTGTGAACATCAACACTTGTTGTTTGGCGATTGGGATAAAATGGTATTTGGACTAGGGAGTAAGTCTAGGTGAACTTGTGCAACACGCTAGATATTGTCTGCGTTGGTTGCGAGATCAAGTATCTAGATGGGGTTGGTGTCTGAATCGAAGCTCTCGGAATTACGCACATTTCGACCACAAATACCCAGCTAGATAATTGTTCCGTTTGCTACCAATACCACCCTTTACGTCTTCAACCCTTGTTGACAAACACATCCTGTTCACATAATAAACAGTCTCGGTCTTCTAAAGGTCTTTTGATCTTTCATCTTTCTTTTAATCCTTTTGTCTATATCCATCATCAAACCCTTCCACAACAAAATCTCACCATGGCCCCTTCCCCTCCCGACGGGACACGCATCTCCTCTGGCCCCAACGGCCGCTGCCTGGTTGCAACTCGCACCTTCTCCCCCGGATCAGTCATCGCGAGTTTCCCCTCTCCGATCATCGCGCTCCCCGATGGCCCAGGAATGCGGACAACATGCAACTGGTGCCTTCGAGTTGGCGACGAGGCCAACGCTCTCAAGCTGAAAGCCTGTACGGGCTGCAAGGCCGCCGTCTATTGTGACGCTAAATGCCAGCGCGCCCACTGGAAATCCATTCACAAGGCCGAGTGTAAAGTGTTCATCAGCCTTCGGGAGACATTGGGCAAGGATTGGTTGCCTACGCCCGTCAGAGCAACGGTGCAGGTGCTTTTGCGCCTCAAAGGTGGAGATGAGTCCGTTGTGGAGGCATTCAGCGGAAAGGAGAGGCTAGAAGGAAATGTGGAAAGGTTCAAATCAGATAAACAGGTGTGGAATGACTTTGAGTTGATGTCTATGGCGGCCGCGACGTATTCTGGGCTGTTGCAGAACGAGGAGGGCCTGAAGGAGACCGTGGAGGTTTTGTGCCAGGTTCAGACCAATGCCTTCAACAGGCTTGATCCAGACACGGGTGCGGCAGGAATATTTCTGGATCCCGCCCTTGCTATGGTCAATCACTCGTGTGTTTACAATGCCTTTGTTGGGTTCGAAAAGAGGACGGCGAGCCTGAGGGCAGCGCATCAGATTGAAGAAGGGGAGGAAATCACGATTTCGTATATTGGTATGTATTCGTCTCCATTAGCCCAGCTTTTGAGCCATGTCAGCTAACCCTCAGTTCAGACAGCACCCTCCCAAGATCAGCACGCTGGGAAGCGCTTAGGCTGTATCATTTCCGGTGCGGTTGCGCCCGCTGTGCTGGCAATCTTGACGCCTATGAAGTATGCCAGACATCGCCAGCCATCCCTCTCAACTCCTTCAGCCTGCAGCCAGACCTTGAAAAGCTACAGAACCCACCGGTTGATCGATCAAAGATCACGAAAGAGCAGGTCGAGTCTATCCATAAAAACTGGTATGAGCAGACCAACTCGAGGACCGACGACGCCATGGATATCGCCCAGGACCGGTGGAATCTATGCAAGCCACTTGTCGAAGCCAAGATGTGGGCAGTCGAGCCGCTCCCGAGCACCATTCTCGGTCTCTGCAACCACTGGCAAACAAGCTACAAATGGGTCGTCTATGCTCTTCCCTTGGCTTGCTTCCTCGCCACCGAGTGTGATCCGTTTAAATACCCTGCACCCTTCGAGACCTGGCGCGTCAAGGGAGTCATCACCATCGTCCAACTCCTTGCTGTTACTGGAGAGCTCACATCTAGTGGAGAGCTTGCCAAGAGATGCCCTCACGAAGGCATCGTTGGAGCTTTGGCCTTGGCAGATCAGGTCACCATGTGTCAGGGGCTGTTGCATCTCGGAATCCACCATGGGTTGATGGGTGCGGATGAGGATTGGCAGGTTTTGAGGGATGCTAGGGCGATGCTTAAAGACCTCGAGAGCTTGCCTGGTAGGGACAAAGAGTCGAGCTTGATTCAAGCATGGGCAAGGGATCCGGAAGATCCCGAGGGCAAAGCCTTCTTTGAGGATGAAGTTCTCAAGCCGGTCAAGGAGCTTGCGTCGTTTACGCCCGAGATACTGGATGCTGTACTTGGCGGCGGCTTGCAAGTGACAAGGCGAGGACTGTGAATTACAATCAATTCGCTTTTTGAACATCCTTCTGGCCAAGTTTATTTCCGTGATTTTATGTGTACCAGGCCCTACTCAGGGAAGGTCCCAGGCATGACAGGTCTGGGCAGCCACGGGCCATGATTTGCATTCTCGGGGGGCGTCACAGAGCAGAGAAGTTGCTGAAATGCCGCCCTGAAATCTTTGTCTCTGTTCTCCCACCTGTCAAGAAGATCTATTGCTGTAAACCCCTCTTCATTTTTCGCCATCGGATCCACGCCTTTCATCTTGATGTTGGTCAGAATTTGCAGCGTTTCAATGGTAACAGCTGGGCAGCTTTTTGGTAAGCAGTGCATGGGTGATTGGATGATAGGCCGAAAGGTCATTGATATTGGAACCAGCCTTGTAGTGTAACAGAAGCTGCAAAGCCTGATTATTGTTTGTCCGTGCTGCCCATGCCAACAGCGTGTATCCGAGCCGATCTTGGAGCTGATATCAGTCTCAGCCTTGCCGAGTTCATCTTCAAGCTTACCGGGTGCCAGTCCCAAAACGAGTTGATGTCAGTGTGGCAGGCCGAGCTCATCTGATGGGTCAGATAATAAGAATAGTTCTTGCAATCGTTTTCTTTTACTTGACGTGTATCCAGGGAGAGAACCAGGAGTTCTCTCGTAGGCGAGATGAATCGGTGATCTGCCCCGATAATTCTCGATGGTCGGGTCTGCCCCAAATTCAAGCAAAAGCTAGAATACATCTAATCTCCCTCTGCCTATGGCCCACTAGCCATGGAAGTGGTATTGGGGGTTCCAAGGAAAAAGATGCCCACAATAACGTTCAAGCTAAAAGTTGACCCAAACAACTTCAGCTGCCATGAGGACGTTGGAATTGTGGCCATCAAGGTTGTTGCCAAGACCCCTGAAGAGACTTAGCGTGGTTGTCCTCGAATGCCGAATTGTACCCCACCAAGATTTCGTTGCAGGCATCTATCTCTCCAAAACCTTGAAACCCGCCCTTCTCGAATAAAAACCGACAGTTCCAGAATAATCAAGTTGCAAACAGAAACTAGTCACCATGGGCAAAAAGAAAAACAAAACTTCGGCCAACAAAGGTTTCACTTACACAACATCAACTGCAGCCGTTTCCCAGACCGCTAAAGTTTCCAATCCCAGAGACAACGAACCAGAAGCAGAGATGGTCGCGTCGCCGCCTCGCGCTCAGAGTGAATCCTCTGGTGGCCTTAAGCGGCCAAGCCCACACGACGCCAATGACGACGACGAGGGGTGGCATACAATTGAAAAGGGTCGACCGGTGAAGAAGCACAAGAAGATTCCCCGCGCGGGCGGAAATCGCTACCCAGCCATCGAGTTCTCGCATCAGCAAGCAAGATTACAGTCTAAGATCCAGTTATCAGCGATTCGCGACTTGATTCTGTACCTCTTCGCCGACGGCCCTGCGCCCCAATGGGTCTCGGTGAAACATCGCCCAGAGTTCAGGAAGATCGTGACCATCATGATTCCCGGCTTGGAGGAAGCCATGTTCAAGAAGGACGCCGATTTTTCAGAGTTTGCCAAACCACGAGCACTCGATCAAGCGATCGACCGCCTCGATAGCTCTCCCGACAGTTATTATCCTCGAAAAATCACCAAGGACTCACTACCACAGTCCTTGCAGCCTTTCGCTGACATATTTCCGCTCCTGTGGCCTGTCAAGGCACCTGGGGATGACAAGTATGCCAAGGTTCATTCGCCGTTGCACACTATGCTTACTGCCCCTCTTCCTAAGAGCAAAGACAAAGCAGACAGCAAGCCTGCATCAGAACCCAAGGGGTCGAAAGACCAAAGGACGAGGATCACCGAGTTCTTGGCCACTCCAGAAGAGCTTATGGAAAACGGCTTTCCAACACACCCTGCCATGCTTTCGGAAGGCGAGAGGAGAGACGAGTTCAAGGATCCAGAAGGGTGGGTTCATACCAGAGTAAGCAGTCTCTCGGACGGAGATGTTTCCGAGAAGGAAATTGAACAGGGTAGCGTCACCGCCGGGCGAGAGGTTCTTGCTCTCGACTGCGAGATGTGCATGACTGGAGAGGCCGAATTCTCCCTCACAAGGATAAGTCTGGTTTCCTGGAGCGGCGACGTGGTTCTCGATGAGCTTGTCAAGCCGGAAAAGCCCATTGTTGATTATGTGACACGATTCTCAGGCATTACCAAGGAGATGCTCGACCCTGTCACCACCACCCTGAGCGATATTCAAGCTCGCCTGCTAGATATCTTGCATTCTCGCACTATTCTGGTCGGCCACTCGCTGGACTCGGATCTGAAAGCTTTGCGGTTGGCTCACCCCTTCATAGCGGATACCTCAATTCTCTTCCCTCACCCCCGTGGTCCGCCATTGAAATCATCTCTCAAGTATCTCGCTCAGAAGCATCTCAATCGCGAGGTTCAAAAGGGTGGCGGTACCCTTCAGGGACACGACAGCGTTGAAGACGCCAGAACCTGCCTCGATCTCATCAGGAAGAAATGTGAGAAGGGCAAGCAGTGGGCAGCAGGCGACGTCCAGGGTGAGAACATCTTCAAGCGTCTCGCTCGTGCGGGGACTGCCTACAGCGCCACTGCCGGGCCAGAAGCCAAGGGCGGGCTTCCGCTCGGGAAGAGCAGCGCGGCTATCGACTGGGGTGATGCGACCAAGAGCGCTTGCAACGCTGCTACCTTTACTCTTTCGTGCAAGACAGACGATGAAGTGGAGGCGGGCATCATCCGCGCAGTCAAGGGCGATCCTGACGGACTGGAGGTCCCCGGCGGCGGTGTTGATTTTGTCTGGGCGCGTATGCGCGAGCTGGAGGCTCTTCAAGGGTGGTGGAATCGCAACAAGCTCGCGGAGGTTGAGGTTGACGAAGTAACACCACCAGCAGTAAAAGATGGTGAGATGGACGATGCCTCTTCCTCGCCTTCGAAACTTGAAGCATGTCTCCATACTGTCTCCCAGAGACTTCAGCGTATCCACGACGCTCTCCCGCCCTGCACCGCACTTATTGTCATCAGCGGCACCGGCGACCCGAGGGAAGTGGGCCGGCTTCAGGCAATGCAGACCCAGTTCAAGAAGGAATACAACACGCCAGGGTCCAATTGGGATCAGTTGAGCGTTCGGTGGACGGATACCGAAGAACAGTTGTTGAAGAAGGCTGTCAAGGTGGCCAGAGCTGGTGTTGGGTTTATTGGCGTGAAATAAGATAGTCTGCTGCCGGTTTTGGGGGGGAAAAAAGAGAAGAAGAGGAGGAGGAGGAGGAGAGGGGAGGTCATGGATATTGTCAAAACCTGCTGCTATAGGACATAGTTTTACCATGCCCTGCATTGGCAAGCACGGTTTTTGGGGGAGTTTCGCATCGTCGCCATCTAGTTTTAGCAGGGGGAACTTGTTCTCTGTATCGTTTGTTATGGGCGGCTTGATACCCCGTTTTATTTGAACTTTTACCCAGCGATCAGTGGATAGACAGAACTTTTGTTGGGATAATAACCCGCTTTTGCAAGGTTTTTATCAGAGCGGTGCTGTACAGACACTGTCAGCACGAGGCTTTGGTTATTTGTTCCCTTTTGATGCAAATGCAATCCATCTCCGTTTCAGTGTTCCGGCTTCACCCGTCCAACCAGGTGTCCGGACCGGCGTGGAAGGAACTCTTTTCCACCAACCAAGCCACTTGGCAGACTGTGAGAGCTTCCCGTCGATCGAAATGCCAGTATATTTGTCGAGTTGGCTCGGTCGGTTAAAAAAGATGATTAAGAAACCGCACATGATACACATGTGGCAATGAATCACATCTTCAGGGGGAGAGGGGCTTTGCTTTCAAGTGTCTGCTTCTCTTCTTAACGCATTTCTAAAACCCTGTCAGCCACGTCTGTACGTAGCGTGCTCGCTGCTCCTCTTGAAGAGACATACATACAACCAAAACCAATACGGCTACGCTTAATCAACGACAGCACGCCAGCCCGCCACATGTTATGCAGAGCAAGAGGGCAGACTAGACTACGCCCACCTCCATGATTTTTGTTTACGCCAACCAATGATGTTCAATGTTTCAAAACAAGCATACATCATTTTCCATATCTTTGTGTGTCCGTGTGGTGAGATTTTTACACATCAGCTCCTCATCTCCCACAACCTCCCGGTCCCCATCAAATGCCAGATCCCGTCCCGCCCTTCATCCCTCCTCTCTGCTGCGTTCTTCTCGTCTCCAACTTCATACCCAAAGAAGTCCTGGTCATCATCACTTCCCCCGTCAAAAATCAAACTCTCCCCTGAAGATGGCAGGATCGACACCCACCACGACCTTCTCGGCCAGGTCCCTACGGTTCATCTGAGTAAAGACGCGGCGGAGCGTGTCGTACAACGTCGTGCTCCTGTTCTGCGTCATCATGACTTCGATCCTAGCATCAGCCGAGGCAGGGTTATTGTCGCCCTGCATGGCCAGGAGCTCGCGAGCCTTTTCCCTGCCGCTCTTCTCCACGCTCTTGTGCATGTCCAACGAAGCCAACAAGTGCCCTGCAGCCTCGGCGTGGCACCCAATGTTGATACACGAGACGCCGAGGTTATACCGCGCGCGGACAAAGTTGGGGTTGATGGACAGGGCCTTCTCGTAGGCGGCAATGGCTTCCTCCGAGCGGCCAGAATTGGCGAGAGTGGCGCCGAGACGGTTCCACAAGAGATGGACCTGCTCGCGCTGGTTGGAGGTGCCCACCTCCGAGCTGTGCAGGGCAGCCTGGAAGCAGTCCACGGCCTTGTCGTACTCTTCGGCGCCGTAAAAGAGGACGCCGAGGCCGACTTGGACGTCTGGGTCCATGTGGTCTCCATCGGGGGCGAGACGGGCGGCGTCAATGAAGAGGTTTGTCACGCGGTCGTGGAGTTGGGCACGGTCGGTGAAACCCATATCGGCCGCGGAGGAGAGGTCATTGGGAGTGATCACCTGAGGATACCTGACCGAAAGCCAGCGCTCGAGGGTGCGGTAGGCGGTACTGTCGTAACCCTCGTTGGTGTACGACACGGCGAGACCCATCAGCGCAGACAGGTTGTTGGGATCAAGCTTCAGGGCTTGTTCGAGCGCGCGAATAGCGGCATCCTCCTTCTCGTTCTGTGCTTGGGCGGTTCCTAGGTAGACCCAGGCGTCAACATGTTGCGGGTCCTTTTGCACCGCAGCCTCAAAGGCAAGAGCTGCCATGGAAAGGTTGCCGCCCTCGTTCATAATGCGCAGACCCTCCTCGAACGGGTTTCCAGAGGCCTGGAAGATGTTCTCGTCCTCAAACATGTACTGCTGAACGACGGGATCGGCGCCCAGCCGGTTGTTGAGCCCCCAGTCGTGGAGGTTGTCACCGCCAAAGTTGGAGCTATCGAACTTGGCAAAGTCCTCTTCAATCTCGTCCAGCTCCTTCAACTGCTCGTGCTCAGCTTGGATACCGCGCCATATCGATTCGAGGTCGCCGTATCCAGTCTCGGAGCGCATCAGCTTCTCATCCATCTGATTCAACTCGGGCTCCATAGCTGCGGCCTCGTCCTGCTCCGACTCGCGCAACTTTTGGTCGTGCAGCTCCATTTGCTTGAACTGCTCTTCCCACTTGTTCTCGTCCAGCTCCACCACCTTGTCCTTGCCCTTCCCCTCGACTTCCTGTTGCTGCATTGGAGGCTGAGCCATGTGCATCTGAGGATTGAACATGGGCTGGTACATGGGCCGCTGCATCATGCCGTAGCTCATACCGCCACCCATCATCATGGGTCGCTGGGCCATGCTGGCACTCGCGGCGGGGACCTGGGCGGCGTGGGAGACGGAGGGGTTCATGTGCTGGAACTTGGCAAACTCTTCGGGGCTGAAGTGGGTGCCGGGAGGGGCATTGAAAGCAGCTTCCATGGCGGCCTGCGTGTCTGGAGGGGCCCATGATGGCGACATGGGCGATGCGGTCTGGGCACGGAGGTGAACGCTGTGGTTAGGGTCGATGTGGACGTGGCCCATGGGGCCCTGCTGTTGCTCGAGGGGCATCTCGGCGAGGTTGGGGTTCTGGTGCAGGAAGCCGTTCATCATTTCGTCTTGGGGGGTATTCCGACCGGCGCTCCTGAAACCACCGAGGGAGGCATTCGGGCCTCTTCCGACGAGCCTGTCATGCTGCAGGCTTTTGTCGTCCCCGACGTGCTTTGTGAACTGGCTCAGCGGGTTGCCCGCAGTTGAGCACTCGGCGCCACCCAGGAACGACATGGCTTCAGATGAAAGCTTTCGTATCGACACGGCAATGAAGGAGCGAGGAGGGTGAGGAGGAGGAGGAGGGGGGGGACGACGACGACGACGACGACGACGAAATTCGGTGAAGAAAAAGGAGAACCCAGTGCCGGATGGGCGCCCTGGACAGCTGAGCTGCTGACAAAAGGCCTGCGTGGGGACCGACCGGCTCTGCGCTTGGAAGGGCGGTGGCCAATTATAGAGCCAATCACGGTGGGTGTCACGGAGAGATGGTTGGCGTTGGGCTTTAAAATGATGCAGAAGAATAGACTGACAAGATAAAGAGTGAAGAGAAAATAAACAGCAGCAGTTGGGTGTGTAAACCCGACCCTTTGTAGCAGTCCATATATATTTACATATCTTACTAAGAGGTAGATGGCTGATCCGCGTTTGGGTGCCCGCCACCTGTAAATGCCGAGGCAGCTTCCCCCCATTTTCGCGTTCTCTGCGTCTCCAAAAGCGACAGGGGGTAAAACCCCACATTGCGGGCATGTGCCCACCACGGTTCCGGGACGGGCTCCGTGGTACCCAACCAAGCAAAATTGATAACAAACAAACATCCAAGGTGGGAGGAATCTTTACTATTGATACAAAAAGAAAATTTTTAAAAATGTACAAGGCCCCTTTGGCCTGCCGCGGTGATGGTGGCCGTAAGTCCCATCCCTTCCCTCTCTGTCCTCCTTTTCCCGGAAGAAAGCATCATGGGGTATTCATCAAATCGCCACCACCTCTGCGGCTCAAGTCATCGTTATGCCTGCCCGCCGTTTTTTGTTCTGCCTGCCGCAAATCGAGCCATCCATACTTGCCCAAATATAACGTCACTTACTCCGAATCATTGGATCTCCTGTTCTTCTGGTAGCCCTCGGCGAAGTCAACCCGCAGGGTCCTGTCGCCAATGGTGACGCCCTGAAGTCTTCCATGTGCATACTTGGCCGAGTCAACGTCAGAAAAGTCGGCATGAGCGAAGCCGCGGGGCCAGCCAGTAGTACGGTCAACAGCAATGCGAACGTCGCGCAGGTTTGAGAGTCCCTTGAAAATCTTGTTGAGCTCGGCATCGGTGGTCTCGTAGGGGATATTGCCAATGAAGAGTTGCGAAGTAGGGGGCTTGGGGTCCGAGTCGAAGGAACCGCGCTGCTGCCGTGGCTTGCTGTTCTGGTAGGTGCGGGGAATGCAGGTAACGCGGCGACCGTGCCAGAATGAACTGTTAACATTGGCGCACGCAGCATCCAATTGCTCCTTGGTCTCGAAGGTCACGAAGCCAAATCTACAGAGCACACCCGCGGTTAGTATTTTGTGCCCAAAAAAAATCTGAAATTTGGAGAATAAACTTACCCCTTGCTCATACCACGGGGGTCGCGGACAACATGTGCGTCGAGAACATTGCCATACTTCTCGAAAGCCTCCTTAAGGTGGGTTTCGGTAACCTCAAAAACAAGATTGCGGACGAAAGCAGTATGTGCTATTGACGGGCTGTTAGTATTCCAGGATGCCATCTCAAGACGGCTGAAAAGGAACACCTACCAGCTTGAGGAGCAGCCTGCTGAGGGGCCTCCTCTGACACGGCGACTTCGGTCTCCTGAGCAGCCTCCTGGATCTCGAAACTGCCCTGCTCGGCCTGCTCGACGGGCTCGACGGGCTCCTGGGAATAGAAGCGAACAGATTGGATCGACACCAGCTTGGAAGCAGTGGCGGCTCTGGCAATGGTGGAAGCGAAGGGGGTGGTAGGGGCCTTGACGGAGACTGCCCTCGAAGCAGAGAGGGCAGACCGCAGAGCAGCGCGACGGATAGACTGCCTATCAAGGTGGGATGGATTGTCAGCGGGGCGCTCGACGCATTTCAGATATGCGGTGAAAGCAAGAGGCAGACGTACATTTTGATTGCTTGTTTTGAGAGAGACTGAGATCGAAAGAAGGGTTTTTTGGGTCTCGTTTGGATGTCTCGTGGTGTGCAGGCAATGATAGAAAGTGTGGTGAAATAGATGAAGAATTTGGTTGAGCCGGAAGCCTTGTATTTGCGATCGCCTGCCAGAAATTTTTCACCCAGGAACCCCGGGTTCCCCAATCAGTTCGCTAAACCTAGATCGGTATGGTGCGGGGTACACATTGTCAACGTCCAACACATAACCCGAACCCGACGTCCCGACAACATCAAAAACAGTTTTCGCTGATATTTCCGTGCAAAATCCACGTTATCTCCCTCCTATCGAATCGTTATCATATTCATCCATGGTGCCATGAAAAGGAATGATCCCCATCATCAGTTTCGGCGACTCATGTCCACCGCCATCTCCCTGGGATTCTGTGCCTCTTGGATTAAAATTCTTCCACCTTCGATCCCGACCGGTCAGGATGGACGCAGACAAACCAAAAGTGAATAGAAGCGAATATTTATGCATTTTCTTAAACCGGCCGTCATCTTGGAAGTTGGTGTAATACTGCTGTCTATTATCTTTACTCGACGACATGGCACTCTTCAAACCTTTGGTGTTTCCCTCAAGACCAGGCAGGTCTCCCCGTTTCTTCCACCGTTCATCATCCTTTCCTTCTGTCCCAGACCAAAACGCGAGGCAAAAACGCCATCCCTTCCTTCTCCCCGAGCCTATCCCAGTCTCCAGTTTCTTTCACTCCACCACGACACCAACCCTCAACTCCACTCCAACCAGCACACGGAGAGAGAAAAACCACTAAACCCACCTCCGAATCTCAACAATCTATAAAGAATAAAATCAAGGGGCGTGTGGCTCAGTTGGTAGAGCGCCCGCTTAGCATTAGTTACTCGTGACTTACAAGCTTGCGGAAGGTCCCCGGTTCGATTCCGGGCTCGTCCAGACAAACACTCCTGTCGTATCCCTCCTCCTTTTCTACAAGGGGCGTGTGGCTCAGTTGGTAGAGCGTTCGCTTAGCATGTTCAATCTTTGTCTTTGGATGTGCGAAAGGTCCTGGGTTCGATTCCCAGCTCGTCCAGTGAAATAAAAGGGATATGGTGGGTGGTGTTGATCTTTTTGTGTATACTTTTTTTTGCGGTTTTGATAGATGAAGGCTTGGGGATGAATGGGGTTGGTGTTGTTGACCCAGGGGTCGAAACTACTCGGCGACAGACAAAAGAGAAGTTGCAAGCCGCTACTGGGCCTGCTTTGATCTCTACAACGCGTTATTGTTCCTCTTGGGAGATTTTTGTTCCGGGTTCTCTCCTGCTCTCTCTGTCAGACAAGGGTTTCCAAGTCTCTGAAGTCTTGCTATGATATGGGTGGCGGTCCCGTCCCGAGTCAACAGGTCTCGGGGTCTTTGAGGGTCTCAGGCAGTCTTGAAGACATGCCATATTTGCCTTGTACTTCAACTCGTCTCAGCCCGATATTGCGTCAGGAATGGCTGTGAAAGCTTTGGTCCATGAGAGTCTTCTTTGTACGACACCCCAGAATTGCTCGGCGGTGAAAAAGAGAGACACAATCGCCGACTGCTTTCCTACCTGCCAAGGTCTGCTACCCTCTCACGGCAGCAATCTAGCTCAAACACGCGCAAGGCCTTCCACGGGTGTCATCACTACCTACCATGTGCTCATGCCACGTCGGTACTTCCTGCTCGCCCCTCTGTATGAGGAGAGGTTGAAAGCATATAATATATTAAATCAGTTCACATGGTATTGCCCGACATATTACAGGATGCATTCCATACATACATACAAGAATGAAACACCACCCTCTCCTCTCAGCAGTCCTACCTACGATACATGACAAATGGAAGACCACAAAAAAAAAAAAAAAAAAAAAAAAGGGTTGAAGTACAAGTGCTGTCCTTTTGCTGGATATCCCGGGCTGGATAAACACTTACCCCCCGAGTACATGACATGTCGCTCTGCACTGCATAAAGTCCAGTCATCTCTATTTTGGCGAAGCATGTCATGCCATGTTATAGGCTTGTGCTACTCGACAAAAGCCTACCCTATAAAATCCATTTTAACCGCCAGGTATTGATTTGAACCGCATTCATTATCCTTGGAGCCGAACCCCGCGACATTATATATATGATCTGTCAAAGAATGCATGTAATAAAAGAAAAATTGATAGTTAGGTAAGGTATGGTGTGTGTATGTGGGTGTGTGTCCTGCTGCGCTGCGGTGTGGTGTAATATGGACTCGACTAAGGCTGCTGTGAAACGGCCCTCGACTTTCCCGTCGTGTCATATTTGTACCTACCTATAATGTACCGGCAGTGGGCAGACAAGACTGGACCAATATACATGTACAGAATCCTCTCGCATAGGGGTCAAATGTTATTAAAGCGGCCCGACCAGATCCCGCAGCTTCTTTTACGTCCGAGAATTTTTGTTTTGTTTTGTGGGATATTAACTCCCCCACCCCCTTTCTGTCAACCATCTTGCAACCTGGTACAGCCTTGCGTACATATGTGCTGTGGTGTCTCCTGCGTCTCGTTGTGTGTGTGTGTGTGTGTGTGTCTTGCAGGTTTTTGTGGTCTCGTACGATTGTTACAGTGCGAGTTGGCACCCAGCCGAATCTGTACTGACTTGCATGATCTGCCGCTAGGTATTGACGTATGTAGTGAGTACACAAGATGCAGCAGCGAATTGGGTAAAAGGAACCGAAAAAAATGACTGACGTTCCTTCTTTCCTGGTCTTCTTGAGTAGAATAGAGACCTCGGCGTCCAGCCCTTCCAATCCTACCTGATTCTTAATACTTATATTATCCCAAATGGAAGATCTTCCAACCTATTTGAGTACGCTTTTGTATCACCGGATGAAAAGAGAAAAAGAAGAAGAAAAAAAGGGGGGGGGATGGAAAAAGGAATACACAAGCCCATGCTGACTATTTGCTTTGTTTCAAGTGGACGAACGAAAAGAAAAATCTCATTGCACTACCACAACACAGCAACAACAACGGTAACGATAACAAAACAAAGGGGGTGCGGGACGAGGCCCAACTACTTTCTTGGGTCGGCAATATGCTCGGGGAGTACGGCTTGCGGGAGCACGGAAAATCGCGGATGGGATCTCTCGACGCCATCTGACCGGTGCAGAAAGAGAGAGAGAGAGAGAGATCAGGTCGACGTGTGTTTTGTTGAACTCGCCCTGGCAGGCACGTGGGATAAGGTATCACAGCGTACAAAAAGAGTAGATGACAATTTGCCGTCCTACCTGTTACATCTGTGTATTTCGTGAGCTCAGCCGTCCATGCTTTTTTTTCTCTTTTTTCTTTTCTTTTTTTGTGGCCGAGATAGCTGAGCACCCGTATCCGGCCGTGGCCTGGTTGCTTTTGCTACCTCTCGTACTTCCAAACCTGGAAATCAGATTCCATATACGGATATAAAATCGTAGTTAGTATAAGACAATGACCCGCTCCCGGACTCCCGCTCAAAGTCTCAGACCGGATAGGGGGGACAGAAATGTCTTTGGTCGAACCCCCTGATCTTGGCAACGCCAAATGATGACAAAACTCGCAGATACGAGGAAGGGGTCGAGATGAGCTTCCATGTCCGAAAGATTTCGGGCAGGGAGAAGGGCAACATCAGGAACGCAAGCACGCGTGGCTGTCTCCGAGTCAATATTTCTGTGTCCCAGTCGTACAGCATATTCGCTTGACACGGTGGTAATTACCTTGATTGGGCCGAAACGTTGAGCTTGTACCTCAACAAGCGAGAAAACGCAATGGCAAACCAGTTCCTAGCTGCGAGCAGTGTGATCGGATGCTGGTCGTCACAGCGACCTCCTCCATAGGGTTGGCTGCTTGCTGCTGTCGGCCGGGACTCAGCATTCGCCTATCTGGCATGACAGGCTGCCGCCAAAGCAACGAAGCCTTGAGATACACCGGTGTTACCGTATATCCCACGTCAAGGTCTCACCTCGGTGTCGGGGAGCTGTGGAAGGTGATTCTCGGAGATCCTCAACATTATCACGGCTGTCGAGTGGGACCGACTTTTTCGGCAGTGTGCGTACGGTCCAGACGGTGTGCACTCGGATGGTAACTATATCAAACGCCTTTAGCGGCAGACGGTCCCCTCAGCCGCATCGACATCTGAGATGGGGGAAAGGGCCCTTGCGTGGTGTTGTGAAGCTTCAAAACGGGGGCGTCTGGGTTTGCCGCCCGGTGGGTTTGGGGCGTCCAGTGATGGGCGCCCCCGGAAACGATGGCGACATACTCGACCCCAGGCGGGAGGATCTCCCGTCCCAGGTGAACCACTGGGCCTCAGCCAGGCCGGGCTCCGGGAAATAATTATGTTCCAGCATGCTGCAACCGGATGGGTTGGGAGGTCCTTAGGAGGTATGTAACGGGCGGGACGGATACGGGATACTTGTAGCGCAGTCGGCGACTCGGGGACCACCAAGACGGGCTTAGGGCTTTTGGTGGCTTGGATCCCGTCCTGGCGATGAGGCCGAGATAGCGATATGCGACATATCACTAGGCCGCAGCAAACCATTGTTTCTCAGTTCTGCCCCTGCGTCCCAGTACACGTCACAATCAGCGCGCCATCCCAAATGAAGCTGTGAATGACACTAGCTCGCCGTTTCAAGAAGAAATAGTGCCAGCGGCTGGCTTTGAAACATAACTCAGGAAGAGGTCAGCTGGGACAAGGCGGTGCGATGAGCGATCACAACACCATCAATATTGACCCCGCCACGCCTGCACACTGTGTAGAAGTAGATGGCAAGATGTGATCGACTGGGTCATCTTAAGCCGGACATCATTTAATTTCAATCAATCCAGACCCCGATTGGGTAGGTTTGTGATCGACCGGGAGTCGAGATAATTAACTGCTGTTAGTGTGTGTTTGTCGTGCCGCAGGCCGTTGGGAAAACGTCTTGATGATGCTACTCAGGTGCTACTTGAATAGTGTACCCAGCAGTCGAGCTGGCTGAATCGAAAGCCAGAGAGTCGTTCTGGTTTTGCTGCGCGCCAAGACACCACACATGCCACTGTGAACTCCCAGAATAATCATCCGTTACTTCGTACCGAGAATTGATTAATTGGGGGCAAGAAACTGCATGGCCAACACGCTCGAACCCACCATCGCTCCGAAAAGATCCTTGGTTCCCACGAACCGCCGCCACGAGGGCTCGTCGCAACAGCGACGGCGATCCACGGTTTTTATATTGAACGAGTCGGTGCCAACTCGGGTCGGGAAATTTACGCCCGCCTTGGAGAGCTTTACTTCTACTTATCCAACCTTTCCACCTTGTCCCTTGCATCCCTTTCGGAACCCTCGGGTCACCAGAGTCGTGAATCAGAAAATCAGAAACATACGCACTGTCCAATTCCACGGACCCAAGAGAGCGATGATGACGGTGTGATGATGTGGTGGTCGGCTGGAGCGTCAAGGGTCTAATTATTTCGCCGAGAAAAGATTGGGCAGGCGCTGGCAGGCACTGGCAGGCCCTGGACGACACGTGCCGGGAGCGCAAGCGTTCGTGCATCGGATCTGTGGGTCATGTCCAGGTACACGACAAGTAGGCTCAAGATCCATCTCATTAGCGTCTTTCTTGCAGGCCAGTGATCGCAAACTGCCCTGAGCTCCGATGCGAGGTCGATTGCCTTGAGGTGACCAGGAGGGGCATTGTTTCCCATTCCATTCAATTCCTTGCCCAGCGGCGCTGTGGCCTATGAAACGCACACCGGGACGGAATACCTTGCGGCCTCGTCTAACCTGCCGAAATGAGTGCTGCAGGAACATTGTTTCTTTTTCTCCATGGTTGAGACGGAGATTGGCGGCTAATAATTACCTACTTTTAGGTCCTCATAGAGCTGGACTCGCAACGATTTGAAGTGCGGATGCGGTCCGGGGAAACTGCCAATCCAGAGTCTCGGTGACTGATAACGTACACTCCCGACCGGTAGTGGAGAGGCTGGCCATTCCATTTTTGGATGAGGTACCTTTCGGTTCCGCTTGAGGGTTGAGTGGCTTTGTCCAGTCTCATCAAACTGGAGGGGAACTTTTCAATGACATCCAGGGACCTATACGGAATAGCTGCTGACAGACAACAAGAATCTCACTCTCACCAGCTTAGATGGGTTACCTACCTCCATCTTACTGCGATGGCGAGGCAGGATGCACCACACATACCTTGCGACATGCCATGCGAGCTCACGCACCAAGGAGGCAGATAACCAGTAGGAGTCGCAGCAGCTAGTGCTGTGACTTGCTACTAGTTCGATGCCGGGCCGCGGCCGGGACTCGATTTCGCAACTGTTGGAGAGTCTGTTCACTGGAGGCACAGCAAGTCAGACAGGAATTGGCCAATCTGTTGTGTTCCGACAGGATGGGATGGCAACACGCACAAAGTCCGGTGTTGGTACTCCTGCGCGGCCTGTGCTGTGCTGTACCTACATACATACAAGTACCGAGAGCATATCCACACATGCCTACAAGTAAGGGCCCACGCGGGGTAGGTAGGCAGTCGCTGATGCAATTTTGCAGCTGAGGTTTGTGGCGTCCCAGCTCCATGTCGCAGCACGGTGAGAATTATCTAGCATACTCTCCAAATTTTTACAATGAGCATGAGACTTTTCGGCAGCCTCCCTGCCCAGCATCCATGAGTAATCATCCTTGCTGTCACACACTGTTGCCCGAGACTTGGTCGAGATTCAATCGCGATACCTGCGCACCATCTGAGAGACCATCCGTCTTACGCAGCACACCTCACCAGACGGGAGCGGAAGGTATCAACGAGACAAACCTGGGCCATCCGGGACCGCCTGTCTTCCCCCCAATTGGCGCGCGTGCCAGATATTGATCTTCCCTGGGAATAAATCTTGGACCCGGTTGAGACTCGGGGATTCGGGACAATACGCTGAATCCTCTATCATCGCACCCAAAAAAGAAAAACACTCGGTTCTGCTCGTGTTTTGGCGTCTTTCTTTCTTCTTCCTTGATCACTTGATAACAATCAGAACAATAGTCAGAACTCGAAGCTGGAAACCTGGAAAGCTCCGTCAAGGTTCTCAGACGTGAATTATGTGGGACCAAACCCCACTGAACAAGCACAAATTCCACATTCTCAATCCACTGCACCATGTGCTTGCAAGGTGCAAAATGAAACTCTGACTGTGAATCGTAAAAATCACCGATTTGTAGGGACCCATTGAAGTGAGGTACTTTCCAAAGGCAGTCGGTCCCTGGTACTGCACCTTCCAGGCTCCAGGACGGCATGGCATTTTGTATCTTTTACCATCTTTGCTAACAAAATGATACGGGCGACGGCACAGGCAAGAGAGTGGAAAAAGTGGATGGCAGCTGGCCAGGGAAGCCGCCGACAGGCTATCCCGGCGGTGCGCGGGGGTGGTTGAGCGGATTCGGGACCGTCTTGGCTCCTGCCATTTTCGTCGGGTCTGTTAAGGATGCTTGGCAGCGGTACCTGGTACGGACCCACATGGCTGGAAGCTGGTGCCTGTGTCACTCTGCGCCGAGAAACGAGAAACAGCACACGCAGGCGTCGAGTCGCACCTGGCCGGCACGGGCGCGCAGGCTGGATGCATTATCCGCGCAGCGCAACTGTTTGCTGCCCATCCGACGACCGTACCAAAGTCACTAGTACCCAGGAGACCTCTGGGGTGTGTGCATGGGCCTCCACCACCCACCACCCATGCAGGATACGCTACAACATGTGGCTGCCCACCAAGGAACGGGTCCTTCTTGCGCTAGACCCAGGCCCTGGAGAGGATCCCCCTTCCTGAACAGCCCTTTTTTTTTTGCTGGCATCTTCGGGGATGAGCCGTCAACCATCAACTGCATCGGCCAATCCCCGTTTGACTCCCGCCATTCTCCCCCCTCTCCATCTGGCTGAGAGCGGGTGAGCGCTGCGGGAAGCTGGCTTGTGCGTCCCCCTCAATTCCACAATTCCACAATTCCACCCCTTGTTCCCAGATGCTGGCTGCTTCTTTCACAAGAGCCCGCCTTTGAAAAACGTGCTGGCCCGTCCATGGTCTGTCTCTCTGCCGCTCCTCTCAACCCCAATCCTGGCACTCTAAAAACCGTCTTTGATATTGTTGTTGTCCTTGGCTCCCTCTCCCCCAACTCCTCACCTCACCCGCTCACCGTCAAAGTAAACCATCGATTGCACTCAACTCATCCACCGTTGCCGCTCCCCGCTTCATCACCCTCTTGTTCCAGTTTTAACCTCGATCGCGGACCCTTCAAGCCCCCAAGCTTTGCGCCGTCGCACCCGTCTCGTTGTCAAACTCACGTCGCTTTTGTCTCTACATATCTTCCTCGACCCGGCCAGGAACTTAGGGTTCAGGTTGGGTTGTGTGAGTCAGTCGAATTGAGAGCCGAAAAACTTGGATAATTGAAGCCCTGGCCTGAGCCACGCGCGGCCAGAGGCTTCGCTGGTGTTTCCATTCGCACCCGCATCGACTAGCCGGCACAATGGAGCATCAACGGCCTGTGTCGCAGAAATTCCCAGCCGGGTTGACTGGGATTCTGAACTCACCCGATGACCACCGTGATTCTGCCTATTATTCCAGCACAGATAGCAAACGTTCGTCCAGTTCTCCTCCCCAAAGTCCCTCCCAGCACCAATTGGCTAACACGGGGTCTCCAGATAACTCGACAGCGTCGGGCCTTGGGGTTCTAAGCCCTCCAAACTCGGGCTTCCAGACCTCGCCGGTGGACAAAACACCCTCGCCCACCACGGCCGCCCATTTGCTCTCACAGCCGCTCGTCTCCCCTACGAACAGCAACATGAGCGTTGCTTCGATCGTCTCGCCGACTACCCCTGGAAGTGCGGACCCTCGTCGTTTCGACCGGCCGCAATCGCTGGAATCCGCGCCGAATAGCGCCGTGTTTGGACATGGGGACCTTCCCGAGGCCCTTTCGAGGAGAGAAAGCGTTGATAGCAGGTTCAATCAGGGGTTCAACAACTTGGGGCTCGGAAACTCGCCGTATGCGACTCATAATCATTCGACGACATCAATCCACCAAACACTGCAGCAACAGAGAAACCCACGCGCCAATCTGGATTCTCTCGCCATCAACCGTATCTCCAACGGATACCAGCCAAACGCCGAACGGAAGCCTGAGGCTATACCCAAGATGAAAGTTGCGCCTGCCATCACAGGACCCGCCACGAGCCAGATTGCTCGGGCAGCTGAGCCAACGAAGGGCCAGGCATGGGCATTCCCTGAGGATGAGTTGCATCGTTTGCCGTCCAACCAGGCCCACTCAATCATCAATTCGCGGAGGAGCAGCATCGCCGAGTCGCTGGCCAGCAGCCAATTCACAACCGAGTCAAGATTGCCTGTCGGCCAGCGGCGTCTCGAGGATAACCTCGCGCCCGCAGAATATCAGAGGCTCTCCACTGCATCCCAGGAATACTCGACGACTCACCACCATACACTTCAGCATAGACAAATCTCAGACTTGCAGAATGAAGAGCACAGCCCCCAATCAAGCAATCAGCCCTATAGTCGGACGCCAGAGCTTCGAGTTACCCATAAGCTGGCCGAGCGGAAAAGACGCACCGAGATGAAGGAGCTTTTCGATCAGCTGAGGGACTTGATGCCCCAAGAACGCGGACAAAAGGCGTCCAAGTGGGAGATCCTGACCAAAGGTTGGTCTTTATATAACCCCCTAGTTTTCCCTCATGCGGTGTCCACTAACCCAGAACAAAGCCATTTCCGAACACCAACGGCAGACCGGTATCATCAGAGACCTCGGTCAGCACATTCAGTCGCAGAACGATGAGATCACTAAACAACGAGCGGCGATTGAAGATCTGCAGCGCCAGCTCCAGGAATCTCGGCAGTATCCCCCCCAGAAGCATCACCTGCACGGTGGTGCCCCACAACGCCCATCCGATCAATATGCCCCTGATTTTGCTCGGTCGCGGCCGCCAGAGCTGCCACCTCTCAGGGGCAACTTTGATGCCCCTCCCGCTCCTGCGGGACCCGATTCGATGACCGGAGTCCAGTACGACACCCCGAGGGTAAACGGATCCAATGGCTTCCGTCCTCCTGCCGGCCCGAGATATTAGTCCTTTCTACGACGGGTCGACCTCGGTTAATTATGAATTGCCCGTTTCGCTTTGTCTTTGTTTGTCATGTGTATATCAGATTTTCAAAAAGCGCTTGACATTTTTAGTTCACTTTTTTGTGGGTTTATTAGGAGCTGACTCTGTTTCATTCTTGTATCTATGGGCGAGATTGGGGCGGCCCGGCGCTGGTGCCCTGGGGGTTTGGCGGGAGGGATGGGAATGGACGGTGGCACAAAAAAAAGGAAAAACATGAGGATTGGCTCTTTTGTCTTCTCTCTCTGCCTTCTCTGGGTAGTTGGTGCAGCACCAACCCCACATCTCACTTTCGCTGCGAGTTTGGCGAGGGTTTTCTTTGGAGGGGCTTTTTTTTTTTATTACTTCTCGGTGTATGGGTATATCCCTTCTTATCTTTTTTTTTTTTTTTTTTTATATCTTTTTTTTACTTTTGGGCAAATATGTTTGTGTTGGTGTTTTGTGCATCAGGGATTCATGGTAGAGAAAGACGAAAAATGCGGAAAGGGATGTGTGAGTGCGGCGGCATATGACTATTCTGGCTTGACTGATGAAGGAGGGAAACGAGATTTATATACCCTGTGCGTTTTATGCACATGGAAACGAGGCGACTAGGCTATGGGAAGCTCCCCTCTATCTGGAGTAACCTCGCTGTCCTCTTTTCTAGCTTTCTTTGCAACTGGTTCGTTTTGGGATTTATTAAACTCGGATGGTTTCTTTTGGGAGTGCTCGGAACCGGCTTCTATTCTGGAATCTGGTTTGTGATGAAAGGGTGTCAGTCGCAACAGCGTTCGGCTTGCCTGGTGGTGGGTGGTGGTGGAATCGCTGCTTATACCATCTTCTATATATTTGCTAGCAACTCAGTTTCATAGTAGATAAGATCAATCTTACAACAGCGGCATGGCTTTCGGTCAGTCAATGTCATATCTTCCAGTCAATCTCCCAAACGCTGCTGTGACGAGGTCAGAAAGCAGCAAAGGCGTGTTTGAGGTGGACGAAGGCCCTTCTACCTTTTCCCTGCTGCTGGTGTACTGAGAATACTTGACGATATTGCAATAGCTGCGATTATCAAAAGTTGAGGTCGTCTGGTTGATAACTCTAGGTTAGGGCTCTCATAAGCGCCTCGCTGGCGCCTCTCACGAACGATATTTCACGCCAGCTTTCCCTTGGCTTTTGGTTTTTGGTTTTTGACTTGGTCGTCAAACCATGCCAACAGAAACTGGCTTGGACGGCGATTCGTAGCATCCCTTCTTTTTCTTTTCTTCTCTCATGTGATATCAAAGTTGAAGATGCTTTCCTGTATTGTCTTCCACAACGCCTGGGCTGCCTCCACGCTCCAGCTCTTGGTACAACGGCGATGGTGTAACCACTGTGAGATTCTTGGTAGGTTTCTTTTTACTTTGAGCCCTCTCGGGCGTGCCGGGAAAGGTGTATCTTAACTCGAAGCCACAAAAAGTAGAATTTCGTCTCACGTCAAGAGCTTAATTACCAAGATTAGCACAATAAAAGCTCTACATAACCAACACAACCACCTTGACTTTTCACACTCGTCTTTGCTCTATACACACTTGGACGCAACAAAATACTTGGATCGATCGCTTGGTTCACTCCTAAAACCATATAACGATTTCCGTTGTCTCTCTATCTCTCTCTCTCTTTCGTTCGCACCTACCCACCAATTCAAAAGAAAAAACCTCCAAGACAAATCTCACAGCCTCTCAGCCCAGGATGTACAATACACGGAACCGGGAAGAGGACACACAAGAGGACTTTGTGGAACGACTCGCCGACTCGTCACAGGTTGGAGATCGAATCAATGCCACCTCAGTTGGGAAGAGAAAGCCTTCCAGCCTCGAAGCACAGGAGCAAAACAGGACGACCAAGCATACCCGACTGGAAGTCTTTGGCAGCAGTATCCCGTCTGGATCGGTCAGGCAGTCGACAACTGGCATGTCTGCCGCTGACAAAACCGCCTCGATAGCCCAGGATACACCGGATCGAAACGACATTTCCCCTCCGCGTCCGGCTCGATCATCGCATGTGGCGAGCGTCGTTCCAGAGTTGCCCAACCGAAACCGGGCACTTGCTGATCCCGCGTCGGGCTCGGACGACTTAGAGGACATGAGCATCCAGGACGCAGGCGAAGTTGAGGATGAAGATAATGAGCCTGTCGGTGGAGAACAGCACAACGTTCTCAAAACACAAGACGCCAGAAGCATTCTCACCATTCAAGGTGAACATCCGGCGGTCCATTCCACAGAATCAAAGGACACAGAAGAAGAAGAGGAAGAAGGTGTCAACAACGGCGAGCAATACCGAGAGAAACAACAACAACAACAGCAACAGGACGAGGGAGACGGAGGAGGCAAAGAAGACGAAGAAGACAAAAAGAAGAGCAAGACGGCACAGAAACCCTCTACAACCTTTCAAGAAGGGTAGGCATCCACCTCGACCCTCTGCCATCATCAAACTTATTTCCTACCTCCCCCGACGGCAGATTATCTGTTTTGGGACAGTACGAAGAGGAGGACGGCGAAGTAGAAGAAGGAGAGGCTGGTAGTGGTAGTCCCAAATTTCAACTACCACGATGTCATTGGCATTTGACGAGGCTACGTGCATCGCGGAACGAAATATCAAAGGGCAGACAGGATGGGACTCCGACGGTGCCGCAGATTGCGGTTACGTCGCCGGAGGGAGAGGATTTTGAGGTGAGCGATTTGAGGTGGTATGCGGATGAGGGCGAGGGGGATGAGGATGAGGATGAGGATCAAGTTATTTGGGATTAGTTGATTTACATCGTTCTCGAGTTACTACCTACTACATACCTAGGCTAGTAACAAACCGAAAAAACTTTGGAGGTTGTTAGATTTAAGATGGCATTCGCGTCAAGGTTGGCGGGTGGAACATAACTGTGAATGATGTCCAAGCGGAAGGTCATGACAGACATGTCCTGTTTGAATGCGACGTGATTAAAGCGCCGATGTGCCCGCTTCGGCTGCTCGCAAGGAAATATTGGTGGGAAGATTAGGTACGGTTTCACAGTGGTGTCAATTCTAATGTATCGTGCCCCTTGGATGTTGGTTACCCACCGGCCGTGGAATCACGACAATTTTGCATTCTATACTGTGTGGAAGAAGACTGACTTGCAGTGCCAAACCCCTGCAGAATCCAAAGAAAGGGCCAGGTGCCTGCCACAAGACAGGAAACAGAGGAGGCGAGGTCAACTTACATTGCTCGCTCTCCCTTCTGCATGGCGCAGGAGCACCGGCCTACTCAACACGCAGTAAGCACCTGACCTGCAAGGCAAGTGGTGAGTGACACTGGACACTCGACACACAGTGAGCACCTGCCAGCAGCCCATCTTGGGAGGTGCCCTCTGTGCTCCTGGACTTGATGCAAGGCCGTGACGTGCTGCCACTGTCTGGTAATCAAGGAAGGTAGACAAGGAACAGAAAGTACGGCCAGAACTGGGCCCACAATTTTTTGACTATAAACCCCCCCCCCCCTTGGGAGAAGTTTTCGTTTTTGCATCCAACATCGAACTGCTGATGCTGCGTCGTTGGCAGCGCAGTGGCATCATGATCGTCGTGGACGGAGAGGACTCCATCAACTGCTGGGTGGTGTTGTTGATGCCATCGAACAGTTGATTTGTCTATTTGATTCTCTTGATACATATGCGTATATGTCTTCTTTTTCAACATGAGCCATGTCACCGAGTCATCAGACATCAAGTCCAGGCTGCTTCGCAATAGGCTCCAAATTGAATTGGGGCCCCATTGAATTCTCTGAGCCCCGTATTCTAGGCTCACATGCCAGTAATTCCCAAACAAAGCTCTGAAAAAGGCTGCCCTCGGCAGGGCAGACGTGAGATTGGTGGTGGCCCAGTCGACCAGACGCTGGGGACACAAGTGGCTGAGCCCAATAAGCTGAGCCTGTCATTTCCCACTCGGTTATTGTCTACAGCAGTGCCCAACAGAACGCGACGCAGCTAGTCCTAATCCGTACGCAAGCAACCATCTTTGTGCCCGCGACATCGAGCCCGTATAAGTCACACTGCATTCTGCCAAGCCCAAGGCAGCTTCTTCTGCGGCCTCCCCCCTCTGTTCTCAATCGGGCAAGGCGCATGTCACCCTCGTCACTTTCAACAATGATAAAATCACCATGAGGTCGCAACATCTGACGATCACATCTCCACATCATACAGGCACTTACTTGTCACAGCAAACGAACGTCGCACACAAACATAATAATAAGCAATGTCAACCAACGATTTTTCAACCTGGGAGCCGCTGGCACTCCCCCGACCCGGCGGCGACGAGGAGAACGTCCCAACCTACACCGCAGTCGACGACGGCGGTCTCACAGAATGGATCGACCGCCTCCCAGAGCTCACAAAGGCCCTCGATCTTCCCCTCACAACATACTATGGCTCAAAACTTCAACCGGCCCCCGAAAGTTCTCCTCAGGCCTGGCAGATAGTCGACTGCTTCTTCAGCGCGATCGCAAACAGAAACACGGAACTAGTAACTCAACTAGTCCGGAACGGCTTCGTCTCTCCCGACGTCACCGACTTGAACGGCCGCACGCCGCTCATCGCCGCTATAAAAGCCGGCAATGGCCAAATGGTGTGCACCCTCGTCGGCCTCGGCGCGCAAGTCAACGGGTACGGCACAATCCCGCCGCCTAATCCATACGGCGGCCTCGCATCGAACGAGTATCACCAGTGGGCGGACCACACCGTCCGGCGGAAACCAGGGAGCATTGAGCGCACGCCGCTCATGTACGCCGCTGCAAATGGCAACTTGGCGCTGGTCAGGTTGCTGATGGAGGATTTCCACGCCGACGACGGCATCATTGCTCCCGACGGGCAGCTTGCGCTCCGTCTTGCTGCTGACGCGGGGCACAGGGACATTGTCGAGTATTTGCCAGCCAGACGGGGCGGAGCGTGGAGGAGGTGGCGGGCGAGCCACGAAGTCGCGGTTAGGAGGATCAAGAAGGCGGGGTGGAAGTTGTTCGAATTTGGAAAGTTCTTTGTCTGGACTCTGCCTAGGTTCCTTTTGTGGAGCGTGCCGAATCATGTGCTGATCAAGCCTCTGAGGAAGATGGCCGAGTACTGCTGGGAGAATAAGCACAGGTTCGGCGGGTGGTGCAAGAGGCAGGTGAAGGAGCTTCCGGGGAGGGTGAAGAGGGCTGCCAAGGGGATGGTCAGGGGGGCGAAACGGGTTGCGAAGGGATCCTGGGAGGTCGCCTGTGAGATTCCGGGGGCGGTTAAGAGACTGCTCAAGTGGATTTGGAAGGTTATTACCAAGATTCCGGCTGCTATGAAGGCGATTGGGATTTGGATCTGGACGACGCTCAAGAGGGTAGGGGTTGCGGTTGGGAATGTCTTTTTGAGCGTCGTCTCGGTGTTGCATACCGCCGTGTCTGCGGTTCTTGATTTCTTCAAGAGTATCACCCTCAAGGATGTGTGGAATGGAATCACCCAGGTGCTGAACACTATTTTTCAGGGGCTGCCAAAGGCGATTTGGGCCGCGGCGAAGGGACTCGGAAAGGGAGTTTTTATGACCGTGCTGGCTCTTTTTGGGTTTACGGGACAGATGTTGATTTGGATGGTTCAGGGGCTGTGGTGGCTCGTCACGTTTGTGCCGCGACAGTTCGGGCATATTCTGAGTGCGATTTGGGCTTCGATTGCTAAGGGTTACCATGAGATTATGGTGTGGTTTAACCCCAAGCACTGATTTTTTTTTTATTTTTTTTTATTTCATCTGTCTGCTGCAAGATCACTTGATACCCCCTGATTATATCCCATAGATCTTTCATCTTAGTTCAGATAATTCATTTTGCCCTGGCACCATTCTGTTACGTGGATTCGAACTGGACTCGGAGAAAAGGGGGCTTAGACAGGTGTGAGCCTCGAGTTTCATTGATTCAGGTTCCATGATCAAAATAGTTGCTACGGCGTTTCCCCCCCTTTGTTCTGGTGTGAAAATTGCAGTTTTAACCGGGGATTATTGAGTACATGGTATCCGCGAAGAACAAAGACCCCCAGGCGCAGCCATGCAAAACACCGACAAAACAAGACCCCTCGCGCATTCACAAAACCGAGTCCACTCAGCTTGTGTGTGTGTGTGTGCGGGGTACGGAGATGGCGCCCGGATCCCCTTTCTTTCAAAGTCCACCTCTCTCCATCTTTCAGCCAGGTGACGTCCACCGCGCATGAAGCCCAGACATCACCATGACGACAGGAGCTACCCAGACACCTGGCAGAAGGAGGGGGGGTTAAAAGGCATTCTTTCAAGTGGTCAATCGATTTCCCTTTTCCTCCCTTTTTCTCCTCTGCACAACACACATCACCTGTGGAATCAAGTTTATTATTTATCAAAAGACCCAAAAGTTCACCATGAGCGGCCAGCACCACGAGAAGCCCCCCAAGAGGCACACTCCTCACCACGTCGTCCCAAAGCATGAGAGCGGATATACCGACGAGGCCGCGGAAGAATGCCACGACTTGATTGATCGTGCCGAGGAGGAGGCTCATGTAGGATTTGTTCTGTTCATTTCGTCCTGTTCACCTTTGCTGACAATAATATCAATGGTTGATAGCTCCACGATGCCGGCTCCATGTACAGTACCGAGCCCATGAGCAAGCCCAGCTCCTCGTCCAACACCAAGACATCCGAGATGTCTTCCAGCACGAAGAAGAAGTCGTCCGGGCTTGAGGGGACCAGCATGAGCGGCGGCAGCAAGTCGGAGAGCATGGGGAGCAAGATGGAGGGTATGGGCAAGAACATGAAGGAGTCGATGGGGTCCATGAAGGAGTCGATGAAGGATACGATGGGTATGAAGGAATAAGGTGACTCGTACTCGGAGAACACACACACAGACACAGCCTTTTGACATAGGTAAACAGCATTAGGGGCCTTTAAAAAGGCGGGCGGGTGCGGAATGTCAGATATCGGTCCACTGCTCGGTATTGAGGTTTTAATCAACTTGGCTGTTTGTGATCGCGCGAGTGTTTTCGGTGAGCGTAGTAATCAATGGCGGTGTTGACTAAGAAGACCGTGACCGCATGCATCACGTCAGATTACTATTTTCACATCCAGATAGGGTATCTATCTAGGGTAGTTTGGAAATTTTGTCCTCCCCTGTCGAGTGTAAGTCTTGGCTTCTTTGTCAGATACATCTTAGGTTAAGGCTACATCATGCATTTCGCCGAATCCCTCCATATCTCATGCTTTTTTTTTTTTTTTTTTTTTTTTTTTTTTTTTTTTTTTTTTTTTTGGGACTTATTCCTGGCATATCGAGTGGGTATGTAGGGAACCAGAAAAAAAAGAAGAAAAAAAGAACCCCATAGTTGAAGGAAGGAAACGAGGCAGCACTGGGCAGCACAGGGTTCGGGGGCCAAAGACAATCTTACCTTACTGTGTACCGATCCTGGTATTTTTCAGGCGGCAGCCATTCATTCATTCATCCCTATTGGCCATTATCCGCGAAAATGATATACCATGTTAAGATCTCACAACTTGAAGCTCGAGGTTTCTTACCTATGGCCCAATCTCGATTTGTGGGTTCGCATGAACTCCCATCGGTGCAGTCCAAAGTAACAGATGCCCGAATAGGTAATTCATTTAATTAACTCATGGTTTTGTGCCGCCGTGCCTCTGTAGTCATTTTCCTGACCTGGAAAGGCAGCCCTTTCGGGCCGACAGGTATGATAACTTTTGGACAATCGTAAAATTGGTTTTTGCTGACCGGACTTACAATATTGAAAATCCTATTCCGGCCTTGCTCGGAGAAAGACGGTGAAAAGCTGAATATGGCCCAGGGTGGGCAGCTCCTAGTACAGCTCAGGCTAGATCGCGGTTTCGGTAACAGCACAGTCAGCTTTTTTCATGATGGGTCTCAGAACAAGATAAAAAGGAGCGTGTAGAATCCCATCCAAAGCTTACCTGCCCAGACAGCAGCATCCAGTCTCTCCTCGCTCCTCTCCTGCGACAACAAGAAGCAAAAAAAGACCAGCACAATGATTCCCAGCACCAGCCTCCTTCTCTCCGTCCTCGCGGCTGGCACCCTCCAGGTGTCAGCCCAGACGTTGAGCAAGCCTCCCGCCCAACCCCCGTTCAACTGGGTTCCGATGAGCGAGAAGATTCACCCTAATACCGCTTCGCCTCACTGGGAATACAACAAGTGGCCTTGGGGATGTCAGTATTTCCCCCGTGACCTTCAGACTTGTATCGAGTTTACTGACAGGTCGCAGTAATCCCCAGCATCTGCAAGCACGTAGCCGAGAGAGAGAACCTCTCGCCGTACGATATGGAGGTCTACGACGTCTGGTATGCCGACTGCGAGACCAGATGGGTCTTTTGCAGACACAACCAGGCCAACATGGCTTGGTGGGACTTCTTTGACCGCTTCGGCCGTGTCCCCGTTGGCGCGCGTGATCATGTTCGTCATATTATTGCTATTCCCCTTCCCAACGCCATCAGCGGATATGCATAGTAAGTCTTTCATCTTCTCCCTTATTGGCGAACCACCCAAACTGACAGACTCGCTCAGCTCCGGACAAGGTGATGTTGTGTTCAAGGGCAACGTCGCAGCCCCTGGTGCAGCAAGCATCTGGTACCACGAAATTGGACACGCCCTTGACTGGCAGAACAACCAGTATTCCACAACCCAGCAGTGGATCAACGCATACAATGCCGACAGTGCTGTTCCTGTGGCCTATGCCCAAACGAGTGAGCTCCTTTTTATTTTGTCTCCTATCCGAATCCAGAACTAACCTGTTTCCTTCCCCAAACAGATCAAGCAGAGAACTTTGCCGAAAACGTCATCGTTGCTGCGTATGATAACCTCGTTCCCGGCGGCCTCGCCGCCATGAGCCCCACGGCAGGCTACGGGCAGGTGTGGAACCAATTCAACCAGGTCAAGACGGGCATGGGTGATCGTCTGCGCAAGATCAACGGCAGGAGGTGCAGCAGAAAGGCCGGCCAGCTCGAGTATGGATTTCTCCCACCGCCCCCCCTTTTTAAAGTCGTATGATTGCTGACATGTTTTTGACGCCCACAGTGCCGTCGTCTGCATGGGCCCTGCTGCTCGGGATTCCAACAGCTGCCCTGGCGTTTCTCAGTTCTCCGCCACCACTGCTGACGCCGGCAGGAACGGGACCGCATCTGCTGCCAGATTTGTCGAGCCCGAAGAGGAGTTCTTTGATCTCAAGACGGGCGCGGTTACGTCCAGGTCTCATTCGCACGCCGGGGAGAAGCAGAAGGCTTAGAGATGTGATTTTGATTCAAGTTCCCGTCAGCACATGTATGCAAAATAATTACCGATAGAAACACTCATAAATCCCGGGTGCACGAGGGAATAGAATAGAATAGACGACGAACTGGCCAGCTGTCCAATCTTGATCAATGTCTCTGTGCCGGGGACAAGATGCACTCAAGAGAGGGAAATGGAAAGAGGGACCAAATTTATTCACCACAGAGATCTTGTTGGAGAAGCTTTTGATTAGATTCTGACCAAGATGTCGGGCAATGGTTCACAAAAAACCGGCAAATCCAACAAACAAGGCCGCCATTCCCGTGACGACCACCCCGTTCCACATCCTTAGTCTTTCTGTGACGCTGGCACCATTACTACTCTGTGTTTTCCCATCGGCAACTCCCGTAGCAGTCGCAACCGCCAGCGCTTTAGTCTTTACACTCCCAACCCACATTGTTCTCGTTCCTTCCACATCGCATCCCAGTTGTTTCATTTTACTCTCCCAGCCGGCGTTCATCTTTCCGGCATCGCTGGCCACCCCGGCCGTCATCATCTGCTTTGCCCACTCCCCGGTTACGTCCCCCTCCCCGGCCGTGACGACGAGCGGCAGCATGTGTCGGTAGAGATAACACTCGTCGTACCTGTTTGTGGCGTACCGAATATCGCTGCCGCCGCTTTTGATGATGGTGCTGACGCACTGAGCGTAAGGGACCATCTCGTTGATCATGAGCTCCGGCTTGACCGTCACGCCCTGCCAGCACGTCCAGGTCGTGGTGCTGTCGTCGCCTACGAGGTAGGAGGTGACTCCCTTCCATTCTGAACCGCCGCCGGGGCTTAAGAGGATCTTCTGCGTGACCTGGGCCGGGTAGATGCTTGCCGAGCGGCAGGCGTCGTTTTGGGGCGAGGAGGCGGTTGGGCAGTCGATTTGGAGGGTCAGTTCTGTTGGGTTTGCGGTTTGGGTTGGGGTTGTTGAGGGGATAAGGGTCGTGGGTTTTGTTGATGGAGGGGATTTGGAGGTTGAGGTTGAAGTGGATGATTTTATTACTGTTGTTGTTTGTTTGACTTGTGTGACGACGACGACGGAGGCTACGAGGGAGAGTGGTTCCGAGTCTGGAAGGAAGAATGGGAGGATTATGTTGCCGTTGCCTGCAATGTTGGTATTGCCGGTTGGTTGGGGTTGAGTAGAGGCTATTGAGCGAGTGGATGAAGACAAAGTTGTTGTTGCTGATACCGGGGCAGCGGTAAAGATGAGGCCCAGAATGCTAGGAGTCAAGATGCTGCATATTGAGGATAAACGAGTGGAAGGTGGCCTCATTTTGGCTACCAGATTATTATTGTGTTCACTGAGAGATCATCCGGGATGATTCAGATCAGATCGGATCGTCACCTCGTCCTCCTTCCTCTGAGAGAGGGGGACTGCAAGTAGTGTAAGTTGTGTGATGATGATGATGATGATGATGTTGAACGAGGAGGAGTCGTCACGATGATAAAGTAAATAAAGGGGGGTTCACTCGGGGTGGAGAGGGTACGGCAGGTAGGGATAGGCCCGAGCAACCGGATCATTGTCGCTGGGGGTATCCAGAAAGTGGATAACACCAAGAGGCAAAAAAAATTAGGTTATGGAGACCGCTGGAGACACATCAGTCCATTTCGCAAAATAAAGGGATTGTCCCAGCGTCCTAGTGTCCCGGTGGTCCAGTGTGGTCCCGAGATCGACCAAAGGGAGCTAAAAGATCCGCTCGACGTAACATTCTGGTGACGCGCAACCGGCCGTCGAGGTCGCATCAGACGTTGACAAGAAAACTAGCGCAAGGGCGCACGCGCTGTCACGAATTCCATGTTTGTTCAAAAGGGGGAAATAAACATGCCAATGTCTTTTTTCTTCTCTGAAACATTCGATTCGAACACTTGCTCAAATAAGACCCATAAAAAATCTAGACATCTCATCTACGCCACCGCCGCCACCATCCGTCGGGAACGTTGCCAAGTCGGTTGGAAACTCGGGATTGTTCGACTGCAGGATAGCTTCACTCTCAAGCGCCTGGGCGTCGTTTGAAAGTTCTTGGCCGAACGCATCGAACAGTCCCATGAGGTCAACCCCTACGTGCGTCATGTCCGGTTCGGCGTGCGTTCTGTAGATGTTGGGATCAAATAGCTCTCCCAGGCGGCTCACGGCCGAGACGAGGCCGCACACGCTCTTCCGGAGTCTTCGTCCCGCGACGCTGCTCTCCGAGAAGCCCCTGACTAGCTCGATTGCCTCCGAGAAGTCATTTCGACAAGCTTCGTGGTGAGCGAACAACGCAGGGGCATGGCTGACGGCGAGCAGCACGATAGCCAGGGCGCTGACCAGGAAGTGGTTATACGCTGCTTGCTGGTATCTGTCTATGATATGAGGAAGCCTTGAATGAAAACTTACAGGTTCTGGGAGTTCAGGATCAATGTCTCGGCCCACAAGAGCAAACGACAGGCCTGTTCCGAGAGACCAACGGCGGTCCAGGGTATAAACACACCAGAAAAGACACACCGCAGCTGTCTGCTGTTGTGGATCGCGGTCCGGGAAGTTTGGTAACAGGCTCTCTTTCCTGTGCAGGCCCATTTCATGACTTAAACTGGCCTTTCCTGGTGCTTCCAGGAGCAGGGCAGTAGCCAGAATGACCTTGAGCAGCTGTACCTCTTTTTGTTCCCGGGTTCCAGTGAAATGGCCGAGGCTTTTCGCTCTGACACGCTCGTATAGATATGGTATCCGTGAGTCTTGTTCAGGCTGGGACTAGTCGAGGATTGGGTAGATGCTTTGAATCTCGTCTTGAAATACAGCCACCAAGCGCCGAACCTTGGGAAGAGAAATAGAGACCAAAGGGTCTCGTATCTCGAGGTCGTGTGATGGCCCTCGCGGTGGAGCCAAGACTGACTGGCGAGTGGTCGACGATGGCGTGTCTGGTCGCCACTGTTCGGACTCGGCCATCTCGTCTTCGTAGTCGGAGGTGACGCCCATGTTTGCCGGGGATGCCTTTGCTATCTTCAGACTGAAAGCCGGTCGGGTTGTACCGATGAAGCGAGGCTCTACATGACGTTGATTGAAAGGTGGCGGCGGTAGCTGCGGGGGAGGTGTGCTGGCGGTATGGTTGAGGGTTGACCGATTTGAAGCCAACTCGCCCACCTGACGACAAAGACGGGATATCTCTTGCTCACACCGATCGAGGCGGGGGGATTATCTTGCATTAATTACACAATCCAAATCTCTTTGGTTGTACATACATACATGCCTCCCTCTTTTGCCCATGTCGTCATCAGGGCTCCAAAATGTGCCATTCTGCGCATCTGTCAGATGGGTAACTGGTTAACTCGGTGCCTCACACCTTGTCCGCTGAGTGCGGCTCGGCTGAGTTGCAAAGTTCCAATCGTTTTACCCCTCACTGTCGCCGTGTTGTGCGTTGATGAGCCGAGTGACACGACCTTTTGCGTTTGAGGGACAACCTAGGTAACCTAACTAAGGCAGCAGTGGAAAGTAATCAGAAATATGGAACCAGAAGTACAATTACAACTTCGAGACATGGCTCCAACTTGCAAACTGTTAACAGCCTATATACGCTATCAAAATGCGACCAGCTTTCCAACGTCCGAGTCCTGTCTCTGCGCCGACATCGTCTTTGTCTATGGCGACAAGTCCGTAGCTGCTGAACTTGTGATGCTCGCGATCCAGATTGGCGAGGATTGGTTGGATTATCAGCAACATGAATCCGACAGCCAGGTTTAAACCGTTGCAGGATATCCTGTACTTGCCTAGTGCTGTGTGCGACCTATCCCGCGCATATCGAGAGAGGGCGCGTATCGCTTGGAATTTGGATTTGGTGAAGAATTCCATGGCGGTTTTTGATCTCGCACGGACTTATGATCAAGGTCTGTAATGACTATGTCTCCATGGGCACCCCTTGGGTCTTGATCTGCACCGCGAGCGTTTGGATCTGGAACATCTGCGTCAATGCCGTGCTGCGGAAGGTCCTCAGGATTCTTTCTTTCCCACTCATCTAGGCCACCAATACCGCCACGGAGAAGCTCCATGGACATTGCTAGCGCCCTCTCACGGTTGGACTCAGAGATGGCCTCGATTCTGCTCGTTGCAGCAACGAGCTGCTTCTTGTAGATGAACTCGCCAATGTCAACCCCCATCTTGAAAGCGCTGTCCAGATCCTTTTGGTGCGCCTTCATCTCTTCTCGCTTCTCATAGGCACTGGCCAGCGCGTTCAACCCCGTCTTCAGGATTGGGCCCGCGAGGGGAGCGAGACTTAGCGCCTCGCCTAGGACGATGACTGCCGCCTTGCGGGCGAGCTTGCCTTTGTGATCTTCCCAAAGGCCTTTGAAGAAACCGCGTTCCTTCTTCAACTCTGCCTTGACCATATCTCGGAAGGCACGGATGTTCTCTGCCGTGTCTAGGTTCCCCTCTATGTTGCCTATAGCCACTCGCCGCCTCATGTTGACGCCAGGCTGGTGCCCTGCGGTACCTCTGGTCCCATCTTGTCGCTCCGGTGGCGCTCCCTGAATCGGCTGAACGCGACTGGTTCCTTTCGGGTCGACCCAGTTGACCGGATCGTTTCCCGCGTACGCGTAGAGATTGGGGCCGTCGATCGTTCCCGCAGGGTCCACAGATGTCCACCGGCCAAGCCACGGGCAGTAGTATCGCTTCCCGCAGTGATACAACCCGGTCTCTCTGTCGTGCTCGTAGCGGGCAAGTCGGTACTTCCTCGGGGCTTCCACCTCGACGTAGACTGCCGAGTAGACGACGCTGCCAAAGGGAGAGTATTCTTCATACGACACCACATTGGCCTCGTCATCAAGCTCGATGCTGTCTCCGATCTGGAACCGTGTCAGAGGGCGCTGTCGACTGCTCCCGGTCTCTACCAGCGCCAAGGTGTCGTCGCCTGTGACGTGGGCAATCCACAGCTCAGCCCCGTCGCTTTTCGCTTGCACCTCCGCGCCTCCGAGGTAGAGTGTATCCCTCTGCTTGCGCGGCTCTGCGCCCACGCCGGCGGCAGCCTCGGTCACCTTGCGTATGCGGGTTCCAGCATAGTCGTAGACGTAGTACGTCCTCTCTGGCCTGCCTTGGTTGACGCGCTGCGTGGAAGAGAACGAGAGCATGTTGTGCATATTCCAATCGAGTTCGGTGAACTTTGGCAGGGTTGTCATGCACCCAGCGAGACCTGCATCTCCCGCGTAGGCATATCTGCCTTCGTCTCTGTCGCCGATTGCGGTCCTGCTGAGACGATTGCTCTTGACTTTCGGATCATTGCTGAGCAGACTCTGTTCCTCGTAGAAATAGCTCCTCGTCCAACCACTCACGCCGATGCTGCTTGGCGCCTCGTGCTTCATCCGTTGGATGTTGCCTTCCCGGTCATACTGGTACGTCTCGCGGTACTGGTACAGTAGGTTGCCGTCGGTGATGCCGGGGGCTGGGTTTAGCCCATTCAGAGAGCTGTGGGGTCTCAGCTGATTCGAGGCGTCCAGTGCCGTCGAGAGCTGCGCCCTCCCGGTGGCAGCGGACAGTCTCCCAGCCACATCGTACGTATAGTCCCATTCGGGCTTGGCCCAGCTGCCGTGGAAATACCTGTCCTGTTCGGAGCTGTCACGCATGAAGACCTTGCGGCCGTCGCAGTCGTGATGGTATGTGATGTCCTCGAGAACTTCTCTTCCGTCCCGCGATCTGCGTGTGGTTCGCTTGGAGATGAGATGCCTCGATTTTTCATTGTAAGAGAAGTTTGTCGCGGCGCCGTTTCCGTAGGTGACGCTAGATGGAAGGCCATCGGCCTCAAATGTTGCCTTTGTTAGATACGACGTCCAGAGTCCGGTTTTGGCGGCCATGAACTCCGCGCGCTCAACGCGCCCTCGTCGGTCATAGGATTTCCGCGTACGATTGCCCTGCGCGTCCATTTCTTCAAGCACTTGGCCGAGGTTGTTACACAGCCAAGTGTGAGAGTAAACCGTATTTTCCAAAGCATTAGTCGTCGTCCAGTCGACCACTTTCTTGTACTCTTGCGTTGCCTGAAAGGCTTCCTCGAGGCAATGTCCGTGGATGTCAAAACGAAGACTCTGACGAACACCTGACTGGTCTTCCACCTTGCAGACCTGGTTCTTCAGATTGAGCTTCGCGGCGTCGAGAACGCTCTCCCCGTAAGTGAACCTCGCGATGATCTTGGGTACTTCTGCACCCCTTTGCGCCACTCGTTCAGTCTCCCGGCCCAAGGAGTCGTAGCGGGTCATGAAGGAGTATCCGCGGCAGTTCCAAGAGAGGAGGTCTCCGCCTTGTGCGTCCTGGAGCGACCATGATTCACCCTCGTCCATTCCTGTTTTCTGCAGCATGTGGCCAAGGTTATTGTAGATCATCTTGGTCACAATCCGGTCGTGCGAGTCAATGTCCCGTGTCTTGTTTCCGTTTATATCGTAGACAGAGCTACGCGTGTAAGTCTCCCCGCCGGCTCTGCGTACCGTCCGAATGGGCAGCCCGCAGCTGCCGATGTGTGTCACCGTCGGCGCATCTGCATAGACGGCTGATTTCTCGGCGGCTCGTTTCTCTTGAACAGTCCCATTTTGCCGTGCATCGTACCAGCTTGGTTGATATCTGGTAGTCGATATTCTGGCAAAGAAGTTCCCCACGTCGGGATCTTCTTGAGGTCGAGACTTGAGGACCAAGTCGCCTGCAGTGTACTCTGTCTTTGTCCAGGGAGCATACACAGTTTTCGACCACGTAGAGTCTGCGGATAGGGAGGCAACACAACGACCCATGGAATCAAAAAATGCACTTGCAGCACAGGTCTTCATGCGGGCGGCTGGGATAGCTGCCGGCGAGCTGGCAAAGCAAGGCTGAAAAGTGCGGATGTTATGGCCGTGTTTGTCTGCTGTTGCGAGGCCAGATATATGCCACTTGTTCTCGAAAGAATCTGGATCATTCAAGTGCGCTTCTTGGAACGAAGCCCCAAATCCGGTCATGTAGGAGACACTGACTTGAATCTTCGGACAGTCTGATTTGCGGAACGAGAGATCGCGCCCAATTCGCACAGAAAACGCCGGTGCGGGAGAGCTGGCGGCTGCGTTCCATACCTGGCCCGATTTGATGTCGATGGCGCTTGACTGAGCATTCTGTCGTCGCGCTTCCCAGACGGCAAAGTGGTTGATGCGATGAATCGTCCTGCTCTCCGCATTGCCAAGAGCTCGCCGAGCGGCTTCTCCGGTCGGATCAAGAAGGATATCGTCAACGTCGCTAGCACTGACGCCCAGTGCAAGATCCCGGACGTCGTCCGCATCCTCCTCGTCTGCTAACCCCTTACCGAGTTTTGCTGTGGCGATAACCCGTCCCAATGGATCGAGAACAATCTGCGTCGCGTTGAGGTTTGCGTCGACGATCTTCACTGGCTGCAGGTGCTCGTAGTCATTCTCGAATGAGATCGTGTTCCCCATAGCATCTTCGGTCTCGGCAGCTAAGAGGAAGTCATGATCCATCTTGATTCTCGATACGTTGCCGAATGGGTCGACGAAGAATGACGGGGTATAAAAGGATCTCCGGGCTTCCTTAAGTTCCTCCGCTGTCCCGGCGTCGCAGCTGGGGTCGCTGAAGATGGATCGAGAGGATGGGACCCACCACTTGTCTCCGTCGTCTTCCTGATTGACGTACTTGCCTTCGGCCAATATGTGCTCGACAGAACCTGGAACCTGACAATTCTGGAGACCGAACTGGACCTTGACAACGGTCTCTGCCGTGAAAGCCAGAGCGTAGGTCTGGTCTAGCAGTGAATACGCTTGCAGTATACCCTCTCCAAGCCTTTCCTTGAGAAGAGAATCTCTATAATATGCCCTGTTCTCTGTGCGCAGTGCTTTCCATGTCGCCATCGACTTGGTGTCGGGCAGCCCTTGGAAGTCGTACTCGCGAGCTGCCTCAACGCTGAAGACGGTCCCGCTGAAGGAGAAATTTAGGACCTCGTGTTCTTTCTGCTTCCAGGCCGCTGGTTTTCGGAAGATGTAGGGTTCCGAGACGTCATTCGTGAACCAGCAGCGCGTATACGAAACGCTACCGGCCTTTTGGTTCTGGTTGACATCGGCAAAAGCGGTATCCACAGTCCGTGGGTAGACAATGTGTAAGCTCTCCTCCGCGTCCCCATACTGTGTGGTCTTGATGGTGATGTCGTGTGTGATTCGCGGATCCGTCATGTTTCTTTCATAATCCGTGGTGTAGGTTTCTCGGGGGCACACTTGCACCGCAGAGTACTTGTTCGGGCCTCGTGACTGAAGCACCTTGATCTCGTGTGAGATCTCCTGGACCTGAAATGGCAGCCTGGCGCTGTCCGAGCCGTCTAGACTATATGTCTCGGAGCGCAAACTAAGGCCCGTGAGTGCGTGAAGGCATTCCATGGGATAGTCGGCTTCGTCGCTTAGGCCCTGCACCCTCGATGCGACCACAGACTTTGTGAAGAAGCGAGATTCATCAATTCGCAGGCCAAGACCGACACTAAACCATGACTTTGTATGCATTACTGGAGGTTCGTATATCTCGTTGTCGCCTATGATGAGCTTCTCCGAGCGAAACGCGTCGACCATTTCAAATCCGGCAAACTGTTTCTCGAGCGGATTGTAGTAGCCGTTGTGATAGACGTACTCGGTGCGGATGGAATTTCCTGTTATGGCGTCACTCGCTTCGACCTTCGATACGCACTGGATGGGAACCGACAATTTGGTTGACCATGGCAACCCCTGGTTCGCGTCGTCGACATAGAACTTGGTAGAGGGGGTATATGTTACCGAGTTCGTCCAGCCCAAACCGTTGCTGTAGCTCTGCAGAAGATGCGGCTTCGTATCTCCCATCAGATCAAGGTAGTGAATTGTGTTGGCCGGACCAGTCGTGTCATTCGTCCAGCACAGGCAAGCTGTGCCTTTGCCAAGGAGGTCCAGAGTAAACACGGAAGAGGGGGTGGCGAGACTGGGGAACTGAGGGATCAAGACTCGGTCACTCCACAAGTTTCCGGCAAGGTTGTAATATAGAGCCGCGCCACCTGTTGGGAGGATGTAAAGCATATCGGTTGTGCCGCTGCCATCCAAATCGATGAGTCGAATACGTGCATGATCAAAGTCGCCTCCTGCGGCGAGCGGCGGCGGATTGCCCATCTCCACGACATGACCAAAGGTACCGTGTCCAAGATTGGGCCAGTAGGTCACGGAAGTTGCGGATATCTCAACTAGGTCTGAGAGGCCGGTGCCGGTCATGTCGGCAACATAGGTCTGCACGTCCGTCGTCCGAACGAGGCGCGGTCGAGTACTCGAGCCTGTCTTCCGGTAGGTGTGTTTATATCCAGAAAGACCTCTTTTGCCGAGATTTTGCTGCCACACCAGGCCTTGCGAGTCGTCCATCACGCACAAAACGTCTGCAAGCCCGTCACCTGTCAGATCAATTTCTATCGCGTTCTCCCACGTCTCCGTGGTCGGTGTCTCAGGGAAATCCGAGTAGGCGCTCCACGTATCCGAGTCGCATCTTTCGTAGTAACCTTGAAGCCGATTTTGTTTATCGCGAAGGACGTAGTTGAGGTGGCCGTTCCCATCAAGGTCTTGGAATGTGCCCCCGGTCATGCTGGGATGCTGTGCGACCATAATAGGGGCGCCGAACTGCGGTTCGTCGCATGGAGAGGAGGATATCAGGCCTGAGTTGCGCTGATAACAGAGAGTACCATCTTCGTATCTCATCAAAAGTCCGGGCATGCCTTCGCCGTCGAGGTCAAGCCATTCCAAAACTTGGGACCTGGAGTCGGGCAGCCCGAGCAGGTTGAAAACATTCGGCTGTATGGCTGCTAGTCTGCTGGGCTCGGGTGTTGAGGTATACTTGAACGAACATTGAGGTAAATGTTCGGACCTGTACCGTGTGGTAGCAGAGGCGGTATTTTTGTCCATAGAGTGTCCGCTCATGTCCAAAGTTGTGAGTACAGTCCGTTGCGGTGACTCTTCATATCCGAGAGATGTTGACGAGACCAAGTTCTCGGGCTGGCTGTTCTGCCCAGGGAAGTGATGGAACATGAGGATACGTCTGCACAGCCGATATGTGCGAACCTCGAATCCTGCATGAGCGTGAGAGAATGCATCCTGGCGGACTGGCCAGTGTCGAGATTCGACAGCGCTTGGACTGTTTGGGTCATGCTCCCCGTAGTCAAACACAAGCTCGAACATCCAGTCTTGAGGCCACGTCGACGCCTCCCACGTTGCCAGATCACGGTTCGGCGCCCTGTTCCCGTATTTGATCCGCTTGATGTACTTCTGGCGGCATCTCGCCTCATGTGGGCGGTTCTTCTCCCACATGGGAAAGAATCCGCCAGGATCTGCCACGCCTTTAGCATCCTCTTCTTTGTATGTGTACTCGATTACGTTTCCGGAGGCATCGTAAGACCGGCTCAGCATCCAGGCGTAGACGCGTCTCTTGCCACCAGATGTGTCCACTATGCGGCTGCTGTCGCATTCGCCGAAGATGGACGTGACATTTTCCGAGGATAGTGTCCTCCAATGCACGTCAGCGAAATCGGCCTTGCGAGTCCATCTCTCAATCCGCACCGATGAAGTGTCAACCCGCGGGCGATATATGGAGACATCAAACTCGCCCCAGGATTCAGACACAAATCTGGTGTAGGGCGTGCCATCGTTTTTCAAGTGCCTAACAATGTCCACTCCCGAGAAGACCAGATCATCTTCATCGCTGCCGCCATCCAGGTATCTCGGAATAGCACGCGCTGTCTTGCGATGGATAGATGGTAGCGGCACGCTCCATCCGAACCCGAATGGCCCGTTGCCCTCTCCGGAGTTGTACGAGAGCGCGAGCTCGGGTCCGAACCCTCCACGACTTTGGGATGTGCGAATGGGCAGGGAAAATGACATGGTCCCGTTGGCCGGGTTGACCGAGAAGTTCTCGTTGATGGGTTTGAAGGCGCCGCCTCCTTTGCCAGAGTTATCGAAGGAGGTGCGAAATCCAGGGACGCCTTCGCCCAACGTACGTGCATGGGGTGCGAAGGAGTGCCCCGAAGGGACTCCTAGCGGGTGGTTTTGTGCTTCAGCGGCACGATTCCGACTCTCTGATAGCCTTGAGGATGGCGTTTTGATATGCCCAGACCCATGGCCACCATGGTCTTGCATTGGACGGTGAGAGGCTGATGGCATTGCCACAGTTGGCGCGGGACTATGTTCAGTATTTGCGTGACAGAGAGGTGTGGACTTGCAAGACTCGGTCGAACTATTCAACTTGACGAGGACGGTAACCGAAAGACAGAATGGATGTGCCGCAACACAAATTCTGAACTATGCCGTGTATTTGGAGGGACGATCTGGTGCAATAAAGTGGGTTGTGGCTGTGTTTCTAGATAAATGACATGCTGCAGCTACTTCTGGTGTTTGACGAATGAGCAATAAGAAACGTCCACGGCAACTGGACCCATGTTGCAGAGTAAAGAAGTTCCAGACCAGAGTTCTGCAGGTGGAATGCAGTTCAGCATTGTGGGGCGATGGGCCAGCCCTCACGCTGTTGATGGGCGTTCAGCTCGTCACCATAGCACTTAACTTACCCGTTTCGGAACACACAAAGCATGGTGCGTTTGTAAGTTGCAGCTACCCTCGATAGCGACGTGGTTCCAGCTCGTTACTAGGCGTTGAACTTGCCCATTCCTGGAGTTCATACAGCAATCATTCCGTTTTTGGTTCGAATGCAGGTCTAGACTTTTGTCTCTGGAGTAAACCAATGCCGGCATGGGCACATTATGCAATCTTGCTGCATAATCGAGACCTCAAATCTTGGTGCGGTATGGCAACCTGAAGACATTTAGAGGCAAGCGCCAAAAGCTGAATGAACTAGCAGGTGATGAAGGCGTTGCAAGCAGCGCCTGAACTCAGAATTAGGTCCAGTTGTTGGATACTGACAGGGTAGACAGGGAGCCGTTCGACTCCAATTCCCGCACTGTGAAACCTTTTTTCATGGCGAGTGATATGGACACACCCCAAGAAGGATTGCTAAGTTATAGCGGCAAAGGAGGTGGGGCCGGCCGTCAATAGCGTGAAATCAGCAGCTCGTCCGACGGTCAGATAATTTTCCAATTGGACGACAAGTCAGAGGTGACAAGAAATGTAAGTCAATTCGGCAACCATGTGCGGTAACGGATGAGCTGAAAATCTACTGGATTGTCGATCAAGCAGAGGCGCGTCGGGCAGACAACGACATGGAGACGCAAGGAGCACAGGCTGCTGTAAGAGATGCGAGGCAGACAGATCAAACATCAAATGGCCAGGACGCCAGGTCAATGGGGTCTGCTTAGCTGCTCCTTCCTCCTTCTATTCCTCTTGCCATTCCTCTCTTCCATCATCTACTTCTAGGTACCGAGATACGTAAAGTCGTACACTTGTCTGGATACACATTTCGTTCACACAACCATCTACAACATGTCCAACACCAAGGTGCGTTGCCCAAACTTGACGACCTGCGCATCCTACCGTGGTGACTCTTGATACTAACCTGAGCATGCATTTCAGTCCTCGGTGCCAATGGAGCAGATATTGAGCCCCGCCCAGATTGACCTTATGACGGGCGTCTTGAAGACCATCTTGCCGGATGCAGGCCTTCAGCAGGCTGCTTTGGTCACTCTTTCGAAAGGCAGCTTGTTGCGACCTGCCGTGGACGCTGTAGTTTCTACGGCCGACCAGAACACGGCCAACAAGCTCAAGTTGGTTGCTTCACTGTTTGAAATAACAGAAGGCAATGGTCAGCTTGTATCGGAAGTTGCCAAAGATGCCCGTATCACCACATTGCAGCAGTTCGCTGCTCGCTACTACACCAGCCCTGACGGAGCCAACCCCTTTGGCCTCACGACGGAGCAGACGAGTTCCCTCAAGACTCGGCTCTACGCATTAGAGCCAACAGGCGTCATATACAACCTTGTCGCGCGCGGTTCCATTCCGGCAAAGGACTGTACTCCAGGTGCAGTCCTACAGGTCTTCGACATTGCAATGAGCAAAGATTTCAACTTTAGGAAGGACAATGCTCGCAAACTTGTCCTTGCCACAGAGTCAAATCATGCCAGCGCGGAACCTAAAGCAGAAGTGTCCAAAGTCATCACTTTTGTCAAGGCCATTCAACGACTCCAAGCAGTCGTGGAGGAGCCCGAGGACATTGGTCCGCTGCTCAACTCGGGCTTGAACCTGCAATCCGCACAACAAATCGCCGCCATCCCAAAAGATGCTCTGATCATAGAGCTGAAGCAGCTGGGCCTGCCGGAAGCCAAGATCGAGGCAGTCTACGACAGGGCCTCAATCATCGCTACGAGAAATGAGATGGCCTGGTCTGCCATTCTCAAGTCCAGAACCGAAACCGCCGTCGGTGCTGTCCGTGCAGACGGTACCAGCGGTGCCACGACAAAATCCGAATCAGACAAGTCCTCTTCGTCTCTTCAAGCCAACCAAGCCAACGCAATCAACTACGGCAATCTCTTTGACGAGATAGACGCGGCCGAGTGCGACGATTGCTCGTCCATACTGAGTCCATCAGCATATTTCGTGGATCTGCTCCAACGTCTCGGCAAAGTTCAAGTTAAAAGCAATGCAACGCCAACGCCAGCTGCTGATGCCAAGATCAAGACAATGTACGATCAGCTTGTCGCACGTCGCCCTGATCTCGCGGGTCTCAAGCTTTCGTGCGCAAACACAAACACTCCCATCAAGTATATTGACCTCGTCAACGAGGTTCTCGAGTCATTCATAACCTTGACCATCAATAGCAATATCTCGAACGCAGTCAAGATCAAGACTTACGACCAAGATGGTGTGGATGGTTGCGCTGGGGCCAAGACTGCAAGCCCGGTCCCCCAGAATGTCAACATGCAGGTTTACACGACTCTTGCCAAGACCATGGTCGCTCCCATGCACACGTTCCCATACAACCACGCGGTTGACACGGTTCGAACCTTACTTGCTGGTAAAGGCCTCTCTCTCTCTGAGCTGCTAGACGTCATGAAGCCGTACGTATCAACGGAACGAGGGTCCCTGAGTGCGGCCGACGCGCCTGTTGGTTCGACTTGCGCGCGAGCTATAGCTGCGGAATACCTCAATCTCCAGCATGAAGATTTTCTGGCCATCACTCGAGAAGCGTTCGAGTCCCTCGACTCAGTCAGAGACCGTGGCGGCCCGCTGATGAACCTGACACGTCCGAAATATGAGGAACTTGTCGGCGTCAGAACCCCGGCCGAGTACTGGGGTTTCAAATCAGACCAGGAGATGCTGAGCATTGCGTCTGGTACTGGTACTGGTTTGAGCAACATCGCAAGGCAACTTCTCCCACGTGCTGGCATTAGTCTCCAGGATCTGATTGCAATCCTGAAGACCAATTTCATGGGCGGTCGCCTCATCATCACACCCCCAGACGGTATGAACAACCACTCGGACCGCCTCAAGAACATGACGCTACGGTCTTCTGCCCTGATTGATCCCAAGAATGGTGCCCTTAACGTCGAACTCTGCCACGACTTGCAGGCTTTCATTCGGCTTCGACGCCTTGCCGGCCTTCCCATCGAAGTCTTGGACGCTGCGGTCTCATGTCTGTCAGGAAGCGGTGCGTCTGGTACCAGCAGCATCGATGGCTCCATGATTGAAAAGCTTGCTGCTGTCAAGAAGCTTGCCAAGCTCGTCAAGTTAGAAATCGATGAGGTACTCCCTCTCTGGGGTAACATCAACACCAACGGGCACAGTTCACTCTACCAACGACTCTTCCTGAAGCAACAGCAAGCGGGTACTGCTGGCTCGTTTCAAGCCGACGACAAAGGCTACTTCCTCTCGGGAGCGACTGCGCCAACCCTGTCAGAGCAGCGTAGCTCCCTTGCGTCCGCCTTTGACATCGAAGTCAAAGATCTTGATGTTCTCGCTCGGAACGCCAATCTGAAAGGAGACGACAAGCTCTCCGTCAGCAATATTTCACTGCTGTATCGACTAAATCTTGTTTGCGATATCCTGAAGATTGACCGCGAGCAATTTGCCAGGTTTTCTGCCGCACTGCCGCTCGGAACAGACCTGTTCGAGAACCCGCAATCAACACTGGCTGTGATGGCAACTTGGTTGGGGCTCAAGGCATCCGGATGGAATCAGAATGAGCTGTTGGAGCTTTTTGCGAGGTCTTCAGAGGAAAACTCTCACCGCTACCGTACCACGGCCCTACAGGTCTTGCAATCTTTGTCGGGAAATGCACCAACATCCTCCCTCGCGATGGTCGGCAGTGGCGACAGCAACAACGGCACAACTCTGGCCGAGACCCAACGAGACGCTTACGACATTTTCAAAGCGACGTTTGCCGACCTCAGTCCCGACGCCTTCTTGAAGGCGTTGGCCGATGCTCGAGTCGCAGAACGCGATGGAGATTCCATTACGATTGCCAATGTCTTCGGGGCAGCTCAAGCCATTCTCCCCCCCGAGAAGTCTGTGAGTGAGCACTTCTTGGCGCCGGAATCCGGCGTATACAGGTTCCATGTCGTCCGAAACAGTGAGAACTCTCCAATGCTGTACATCGACGGCGTACTTGTGTCGGTGACTCCTACAGATGATGGCAAACTGTGGTCCTCTGCCGATATTACCCTCACTGAAGGTACACACACTCGTCTTGAATGCGCTGTTCCGAGACACAATGTCACTTGGAGCCCTGTTGGGGGGTCTCTAAAGCCTCTTGCAGAGTCAGCAGTCTCTATCGAAGCTGTGGCCGTTGTTGAAGAGGCGTACGAAGCAGTGGCAAAGATTTCTCTGCTTTCCAAGAAGTTCGAGCTCACCGCCGTAGACGTCCAAGATATCCTGTCGTCTTCATCTGCCGTCACGCATGGCTTTGACATCAGCCGAATCAACTTGTGCGATGCTTCCAGGCTACAGAAGTACAAGGAGTTGAAAAAGTCTGTGGCAAAAGGCCGTCCGGGGCCTCTCCAGTTCCTGAAGTGGGCGCGAACTACTGGTCGGATTGGAAACGTCCACGAGCAAATAAGCAGATCAATGGGCTGGAATGATTCCAAAGTACAGACTGTATTGGAAATCAAGCATGGGAATGCTACGGGGAGCAAGCTTGCAGACATATACTCTGACGTTGGGCAACTCAAATCGCTCCAGGAGATCATCGATTTCGCTCTGAAGCCTGGCCTGGGTAATATCACCTTGGATCAGCTCTTCACTCTAGCACAACCACGCACATTGGACAAAACATTAGAAGAGACCTTTGAGGATGCCGTCTCTCTTCGAAATGTCATTACACCTGCTTCTGCCTCAGGCGTCGCAGATCTGGCAAACACCGCCCTTGGTGCAGCTTTCGATACGCTGCGAGAACATCGGCGCTTAGCTCTGACCAACCATCTCCTCAACCAAAAGTATTTCATTGACAAAGGCTTCGTTACTGGCGATAACCTCTTCGAGTTCTTTTGGATAGATGTCAATATGGGAGCTACGCTGGAGACATCTCGGATGAAACAGGCCATCTCTTCAATCCAACTCTTTGTCCAGCGATGCCTAATGGGTATGGAAACTGGATTCACGATACATCCTGACTATCTCGTCAATTTCCAGAAGGAGTGGCCGACTCTTTCCAAGTATACGCTGTGGGAGGCCAACCGCCGCGTGTTTCTCTTCCCCGAGAATTGGGCAGACCCGACGCTGCGAGATAACAAGACAGAACTGTTCAAGGAGTTCGAGTCAGCCATCTCCCGGAACGACATCAGCATCGGCTCCATCAGTGCTGCCATCAGAAACTACGTGTACGGTGTCAACACGGTAGCAAATCTCAGCGTGCAGGCGTATCTATGGGAGAGAGGCCCCGCCAATGCAGGAAACTTCCATTTCTTTGCGCGGACTCGCACTAGCCCGTACCAGTTGTACTATAGAAAGATGCAGGTCATTGACTTTGGCGAGAAGTTCCCTCGATGGCAGTCGTGGGAGAAGGTCGACCTGAGCGTCCGGCCCTTTGAAGCCGACTCCACGGGCAAGGCGATAGAAGATCCTGGGTGCTACATGATACCCGTAATGATTCGGGGAAGACTCTATCTTTTCATCCCACAGTTGGAGCGCAAAGTATCTCCCGCCAAAATACCTAACCAGTCGATAACGACTCTGGCTGAAAAAACACCTTCTGATCTAAACAACTCTGAGCACCACTGGGAGATCAAGCTGGCTTGGTCTGAGTACCGTAACGGCAAGTGGTCGCCCTCCGTCACCAGCCCGGCGGCGATCCGTGTCGAAAAGACCGATACCGGAAACCAGCTTCCAGAGGCATCTCAATTTCAGTTCAGGGTCCGCACTCGGGACATGGCTTCTACGACCAAGGGAGCGGACACCTATGTGTCGGCAAGCTACGGGCCGGGCATCGATGGAGTTTTGGTGATCGATATTGATGCTTGGTCGGGCGCCGTCGATGGCGCAACCACGTCATATAAATCGTACCGTGTCGGTCGTTTTGAGATGACTGAGATGACTCTGTCTGCTGTGTCCGAGTCTGCGTTGACAAAACCTGCTGACTCTACGACGCTGCCCACGTCTTTCTCCAAGCTACCATGGAAGGTCTCGGCGCAATCGCTTGTCCCCACGTATTCCGTCACGAATCCTTCCGGCTTCAACTCGGCTCTCTTGGCCAATGCCGAAAAGAGGGAAGCGAGCAAGATCTGCTGGACGGTCTCATTTGACGACTCTCAATATGCAAAGCCCACGGCTCTTGTCGTTGACATTCAGACCAAAGCCGGGGGCAACGATACATATTTCGCCAGACCCAGCGACAACCTAGGGGACGCAACCAGTTCGGAAGAATCTAAGGGGGCGGCATACTTCTCGCGCTTTGATAACCCCGTTGCTCCCAGGTTGGTGGACGTTGCGAGCGCTGGCGACGACCTGGAAGCCGTATACAAGACGGTAAACGGCCTTCGGCGAGGGACTGAAGAAGAGAAAGTGAATCAGTCCGAGGCCGAGATTTTTGCCTCGACATTCGGTCTGCATCAAAACCAAATCTACCAGGAAGAGATCTCTTCTTGCTCGCAATACACCTGGGAGATGGGCGTTCACATCGTGTCTCTCCTTATGGAGACCCTGCAGTCGACTCAGCAGTTCGACTTGGCTCTTCAGGTTGCTCGCCTGACCTTTGATCCGTCCATTCACGGGACGGGAACCAACAGATGCTGGAAGTTCGCACCCTTCAAGGATACCAGCCGCATCGGCGTCAAGCCCGTCAAGGAGCTACTCCAATCACTGCAATCGAGCGAGAGAGGCGTCAAGACCATGACAGACGTGGCCATCTACAATTGGAGACAGCGTCCCTTTGACCCTCACGCGATCGCTCGCGGGAGACCTGTGACCTACATGAAGAGGATCATCATGAAGTACATCGAGATCCTAATCGACGCGGGCGATGTTTACTTCCGTCAGAACACCCTCGAGAGCATTCCGCTAGCGCTTCAGCGTTATGTCGAGGCTTCGCATCTCTTCGGACCGCGTCCAACTCGGGTGCCGAAGCTCGGCACCAGGACGCCCAAGTCCTATATTGGCCTCAAGAGACTTCTTGATACCTTCTCCAATGCGAGCATTGATATGGAGCTCGAGTTTCCGTTCTGTGTCGTTGCTGGTGCGGGAAGTGCATCCGGCGATGACAGCCCGCTGGCCGGTATTCTGAACACGACGTACTTTTGTGTTCCGCAGAATCCCAAGCTCGCGGAGCTCATCGACCGCATCGACGACCGCTTGTTCAAGATCAGACACGGTCGCGACATCAACGGGAATGCCCAAAGACTCGCTCTTTTCGAGCCGCCCATGGATCCTGGTGCTCTCGTCGCAAGCGCAGCCAAGGGAGCTCTGTCTACTGCGCTGCTGATGGCCGACGCAGACTCGCCCATGCCCAACTACAGGTTCCAGTACCTACTGCAGAGAGCTCTAGAGCTCTGCAACGAGATTAAATCCGTTGAGAGTGCATATCTAGCCGCCGTGGAGAAGAAAGATTCCGAGGCTCTCTCCCTCCTCAAGAGCCAACAGGAGATGGCACTCCAGAACGCGCTTGCAGAGTCCAAGAAACTCCAGAAAGACGAGGCAGTCATCAACCTCACATCCCAGCAGGAGGCCCGCAAGTCTCACGAGAGTAGATTGCGCTTCTATCTCGCTCTCATGGGCGAGCCCGACAAGGTCCCCGGATCCGACGAGGAATGGGCCGACATCCAGCAGAGCTACGGCCGTGTGACCAAATGCGACCTCCGCATCAACAACTGGGAGAAGGAAGAGATGGAGAAGTCAAACACCTCGGCCGACCTGGCCCTCACCGCGTCGACGCTCGAAGGCACTGGATCCATCCTGCGCCTTCTCCCGCAGACAACCATACACACATCTCCCTTCGGCGTCGGCCCCGCGCTGAAGATTGACTCGTACAACGTCGCTGACTCTCTGAAGGGAGCGTCCACAGTCATCCAGCTACTCGCGCAGATAGCCAGCAGCGAGGCATCTCAGGCGGGGCGAAAAGGGCAGATGATCCGCCAGCTCCAGGAGCGCCGCCACCAGGCCAACCAAGCCGGACGCGACATCAAGAGTACCGACAGACAAATCGTCGCCGCCAAGGTGCGGATCGCCATCGCCGAGGCCGACGGCCGCCAGCAGGCGCTGGCCATCAAAAACGCCGCCGAGTCGGACGCGTGGCTACGGTCCAAATACACCAACGAGGCGCTCTACGCGTGGATGGAGAAGTCGATCCGCACCACGGCGTACGAGACGTACAAGCTAGCCGCGCAGTTCGCGCGACAGGTCGAGAAGACTTACCTCTTCGAGAGCAACGCCCTGGGGGGAGGCGCCCGAACGTCCCGCTTCCTGCGGCCGGAGGGCTACTGGGACAGCGCCCGCAGCGGGCTCGGCGCGGCGCAGGCGCTCTATCTCGACCTCAAGAAGATGGAGGCGGCGTACATCCAGAACCCGTCCCACAGCTTCGAGATCACCAAGAGCGTGTCGCTGCGGCAGATCGACCCGCTCGCCCTGCTCGAGCTGCGGACGACGGGGACGTGCAAGTCCTTCTCCGTCCCCGAGATGCTGTTCGACATGGACTTCCCGGGGCACTACATGCGGCGGATCAAGTCCGTCTCGGTGACGGTGCCGTGCGTGTTCGGGCCGCACGCGAGCCTCAACTGCACGCTCACGCTCCTGTCGCACAAGTACCGCGTCTCGCCCTCCGTAGGCGACTCGTACGCGGAGCGGCAGATTGGCGACGACAGGTTCCGCCAGGGCGACCCCGTGCCCGTCAAGTCGGTCGCCATCAGCAGCGGGCAGCAGGACGCGGGCCTGTTCGAGCTCAACTTCCGCGACGAGCGGTATCTCCCCTTCGAGGGCGCGGGCGTCATCAGCGAGTGGAAGATGGAGCTGCCGACGGCCGTGCGGCAGTTCGACTACGAGACCATCGCGGACGTGGTCCTGCAGTTCCGATACACGTCACGGGCCGACGAGCTGCTAAAGCCCGCGGCGGAAGACGCGGTCAGGGAACTGATGGGAGCGGCGTCGAAGGACGGTAGAAGCTTCCACGCCTACTTTGACGTGGTCAATGACTTTTCGGGGGAGTGGCACTCGTCTGTTAGGCGGACTGGCGGATCAGGAAAGGTCGTCATGGGCGATATGTTGGGACGGATGCCTTTTTGGGCCCGGGACAGCAGGAAGAAGGTGGTTGCCACCAAGATTCATGTCGTGACTGATGCGAAGCTGAATGAGCTGGTGATTCAGCCGTCCGAGGGGAAGGCGGTCACGCTGACGAGCGAGGGCTTGTTCCAGCCCGATCAATCAGATTTGTATTTGATTCGGTCCTCTGGTCCTGTCAGCCTGGCGGTTTCGAGCTGGACGGTGAGCTTATCGCAGGAGGCGGCGCAGAATGCTAAGAGGTTCTACATGGTGATGGAATATGCGGTTAGTAATGCTTAGGTACCTTGGTTGAGTCAGTTCGAAGTAAACAGTGATGGTTGTTTTAGTGTCTATCTGTTTTGTCTGCATGACTATGCTTGTCATTTTTCTGCAATTGTAATGGATTAGGTCGTGACCGGTAATCATGAATTACCTACCTAGGCTTCCCGAATTGGTTTTTGAGAAAGCTGTTCATGTGGCCTGATTTGCGTTGTCAAAATATCAGGGTAGGTGACTGAAATCAGAGCAAGATAAGATACTCAAAATTCATGCGGTTGAGGTTTGGAGTGGGAAAAAAGTGCAAGATACGGTGCTTCTAACGACAATGTTGTTGCAATTTTGTGGCCTACTAAGTCTAGAACTGTCATGGAATGAGTGTGTGTGTCTCGTAAGTTACTACCTAGTGAAAAAGAAGAAAAAAACGTCCAGGATTTCCAACAACTTGAAACCATAACGCCCAGCGTAGCCAAGCTCAAATTTCAAAGGCCGTGGTTATCGGCTTCGGCCGCTTCGTGCTTCTCGGCGGCCTCTCTAGCCTCTCGCTCTCCAGCTTCCCGTTCGGCGGCTGCTTTCTCGGCAGCAGCTTTTTCGGCAGCAGCTTTTTTCTCAGCAGCCATTTTAGCAGCAGCCTCCTTCTTAGCAGCCTCTGCCGCCCTGGCCTCGGGGTTCGGCGCAAGCACAACGCTGGAGTTGTGGTTTCCGCTGTTGATGGGGCCATCCTCAGGCGGCTCGGTAGGGTCATTTTCGTCTCTGAAGGATTCGTATACGGTGTGCGTGTAGGTACCTTCGCCTCCGGTTCGGATGTAGAACTTGAGAGCAATGGAACCGCCCTGCGGGACGATGATGGCCTCGTTCTTCTTCGCCCTCACGATGATCTGCCACAGGATGATGTCACTATTTGCGATTTGGCCGATCTGCGACAGCCCAATGTTTTTGTCGACGTTGAGGACGCCTTCGGACACGTCAAGATCGACAGTGTACTTGGGTTCTGGCTCTTCCTCGTCCGGCTTAGACCCGGCGCCCGGCTGGATCTGGGCGGCGCCCTTGGTCTCTGCGCCGACTCGGTGGATCTGCGCGGCGTCGAAGAAGTTGCCCGGTCCCTTTCCGGACTTGAAGGTGACGGATAGGTGGCCGAAATATTGGTCGCTGTCCGTCTCGTTCGTAGCAGTGATCTTGATCTCGGCCGTCGTCATCTCCTTCAGTACGCTCGCCGCCGGGTTGGTCTGAACGGTACTCCAGGTCATCTTCTGCATTGGAGCGCAGACGCCCGAGCTGACGGTCACGGGGTTCTCCGCCGGCCTGGCAATCTGCGGCAGAGCTGCTTGGTGCGGCACAGGCACCTGGATGACCTCTCCCTTTTTAAGCCTACAATAACACGTATCAGAAACGAAGTGTAGGGGGGGTGCGCGGGAATCAACGGTTGCTTTAAAACTTACGGGAGGTACTCCAGCTCGGCAAGGACGTTACCATGGCGGTTGATGCAAGGGTTCAGGAACCGCAGGGTGCCGTTGCCCGGATACACGAACTTGCCCGTGTTGACCAAGCCGTTTTTAAGGCTCTGGACGCAAAGATCCAGAGATGTTTTGATCTTCTGCTGGAACTCGGCCGCTATCTCGTTGTCCTGGTTCGTCGGGGTTGTCACTCCGGTTTGCACCTCCTTGTTGGGCTCGACCTTGAGGTTGGCAACGTTGCCGTTGACACAGTTCTCGTTGACGATGATATTGAGCACGCCATTGTTTGCGTCCGCCAAGGTAATGTCAAAGTTCCATGAGATCTTGTAGGTCAACCTGCCCAACAAAGTCCGGTTAGCAAAGCAAGCACCTTTTTTGAGCCGTATCACCATTGATGGAAAGGATCGATGCTGCTGCGTCCTTACTTCAGTTTGCCGTAAATCTGGCCCTCGTCGTTGAAGTTACTGGTGTGGCACCACTTGCTATCATAGACATATGTTGTGTTTCCAGCAATGTGGAATGTCTTGCCGCCGCTCTCCCAGGTGACCTTGACACTTGCATCCGCTAAGGAAGGAAATTAGCTGATTTCAAAAAGAACCCCCCCCCCCCCCCAGGGGGGCAACAGGAACTCACATTGGTGGATGTATTTGTGATGAGAGGTCGCATCAAAGGCGTGGTCGGCGCACTCCTTACTGTTGTGCTTGGTAAACTCGTAGTGGGCGACGCTCTTGTCTTCTACATGTGCTGAAGGGTAACGCTTATAGTCGTAGACGCCATCATTGGAGCTAGGATGTTCGGGATCAGACCCGACGCTGTACTGCCAGTCGACCGTGTGGTTGCCGCCCCCGCGGGCATCTTTGAGCCATGAGACAGGATGGACGTAGATATCGCTGGCTTGGTTGAGAGGCTTGATGCGAGGCAAAAGGTAGTTCTCAAGGAAGTGCTTGTAGCCAAGAACGAAAGCACCATCGATCTGATCGTCCGAGTCACTCAGAGTGGTTCCACGGGTGACGAAATTACCATGGTGGTTCAATGTCAAATTCTTGGGCCTCTCGTGATTGTCGACCATCTCACAGTACAAGAGGCAATTCAGCGAGGTGTCTGCTTGGAGCGGGAATCGAGTCTCAATCTCGCGCATCTTGGCCTCGTGGACGGGATCCTTGTAGGGATGAATCTGCTGGAAAAGATAGGTAGGGGCTGAAAAAGCGACATGTTAGCCTTGTGCCAAAGCGAGCGTGCGTCGTGAAGATCTGTCAAAGGGAAAAACGTACTGTATAGAGGCTTCTCGGGATCGACTGGGACTCGCAATGTCAGCTACTAGAGCCTAGCACTCTTGGCATTTGTCACGGGCGTGAACCGCTTACTCTTCGAAGGATCTTTCAGCGAGAAAGTAACTCCCAAGGTGGACCGTCCTCTCTCTTCTTGCTTCCGGGCCCAGCCAGACATGATGCTGTTGAGCGTGGTACTGGCATTGCCCGTTGGATCAAACTCATCGCACCACTCCTGATAGGTTTTTGGCTTCTTTGTCTTGTCGTTGATCCCGAAGGTGCTGTACTTTGCTAATGGGTTACCCCATTTCGCGGCTTCATCACACGTCAGCAGGCTCGCAGATGAGTTCTAAACTCTCAAAGGTGTGTACATACTCGATATCTGCGCAAACATGCGCTCGGCCGTATAGTCTCCAGGCACGGCAAAGACCTGCTTGGTCACATCTGTCGACTTTGGCTGGCCGGTTTCGGCGACACCAAGCACCTCCTGGGTTCCAATGGGACAATCGACCGTCAAGATCCAGCCGTCCATAGGGATCTCAACGAGCCCGTTTGCGGAACGAAAACGACCCGTTTTGAAGCTGAGGCCAGATTGTTAGGACTCAAATCAAGAGCTCCAGGAGGCAGAGATCAAAAAGCACCCACCGAATCTGGAACAAGACATCTTTGATCTTGGAGGAGTTATCGCTGGGAATGATGATCTGCGAGGGGTGGATGACGGCTTCAATGCTACCGACTGTAGGGTCATCAAAGTTGATCTTGCTCATAGCAGGATACAGCTCGAAGAGGTGAGCAAAATTCTTGTTGATGATCTGCTCCGTGAAGGCCACAATCTCGTCGTACTGAGATTCATTGTCTCCAACTCTGACGCCCAGGCGGGACTGGATGTCCTCTGGAGTTGGTGGAGCAGGCATGGCAATGGTATTGATGGACGTGCAGAAGAAGGGATGCTAAGGGATGCTGTGTTTCCTAGACGTAGATCAAAATGGTCATGTTGGTATCGACATGTTATTTGTTTCTCTGGACCGTCTTGGGCATCAACCGAGTCTCCAAAAGATGCCGAGTTACATGGAATCTACTGCAGATGCTTCTCCATCCTACCCGGTGCCCGGTCCCTGACCATCAAACGCAAGTGATAGTGGCGCCATGAATTGCTGCGTTCACAGCTGAAATTCCTCAGCTTCGGCCACACCAGCGCCTATGCCCTTTCCAGGCCTCAACTATTGTCAAATGACACAATCGTCGTCACGTCCAAGGTCTAGGCAAGTCTAGAATCTGAGGAAGTCGGAGCAGTTGCCTGCCGAATGAGGAGAATTGCAACACAGTGCACAAACTACTGGCCAGGCTAGTCCGCCTCGTAATCCTAGTTTGGCCAAGCCCCTGTCGGGCGGATAAAACAGGCCGTGAATCTATCAGAGGGGTGTGTAAGAAAGGAGCCTGCAGTTGTTTGCTCCGAACAGTCTAGACCCTCACTAGATAGCTAGGTCAGCGACCTTCTTCCACGTATTTGATTGTCCAATTTTTTTAAGTTTTTGTGGGGACATAATTCTCACTTTCTTTTTTTTTTTTTTTTTTTTTTTTTTTTTTTTTTTTTGAGAAAAACCGATATGTGATGTCATGACTCCCGAATTGGAGGATAGTCATGGCCAACTGCCGCCACCGCGCCGGTCACCATGGTGTAAAAGGGAACCTGACAATTAATTTCAACATGAGCGCGTGATCGGTATTCACGAATTCCTTCCTCAATGAGTTCCTCTCGTTCCACAACACGTCGGTCTGGAACATCATTCAGGAATCCACAGTCCGGCTTCGCGTCCTCGATGCTCTACTAGTAGAACTAATTATTAAGCTGCATATGGAGGCTCCTATCACATTTCAATAGCGTCTTTCACCTGTCCGAATAGTGCAATGCTGTCCGATACCTTACCTTTGGGCTTCAGCTCCCCCACTCCCTCCAGAGCTATCCCATAACAGGGTCCTCAGCTGGCCACAAGCTGATTAGCCCCCTCTCCACCCCTGTTGGACAGCAATGCGGCCAGGTCTGGAATCAACACCTGCCTACCCTGAGTATACGCAGAGCACGAGGTGGTGAATGGAAGATGTCGCTGGAGTTTTGCTGCTTCGGTATCGAAGGTATAAGGATGCTCGTGTCTCCGGCACTCCCAGCATCTCCTGAACACCATCGCCCGCACAAAGCTTCCTGACACAACCATTCCATCCTATCAAGATCAGCTTCCAACACTTTCACTCACCATGCCTTCTGAGTCCACCTCCAGCGATCCCCCGGGATCCACCCGTAATCACGGAGAGTTCTTCTCCTGGTTTGAGGTAGATGCACACCCCAGTCCTCCGTTGAATCCCCCCTAACCCTAACGCCTGATCAAAAACAGACCCGCTACGGCGACGACAAGCCCGGCGACGCCATCAACGAGATCAACGGCCAGTCCGCCGACATCAACAAGGGCTTCGGCGGCGAGTACGTCTGGCTCGTCCCGAAGCGCGCGCCCAGGCCCAAGATGATGGTCGATAAGTTCTGGACCGATATCCGCGACAGCGCCGACGGCAACCGCAATGACGACCTCGCCAAGGGTGCCGGCGGTGCTTACCGCTACTTCTCGTGGTCCAACGATATGAATGCCAATCAGTAAGCTGTTTTGAACCCCTTTGGCCCGTTAATAGGGTGGTGCTTGTCCTGGAGATTAGCTGACGACTCTCTTTCCTTCTTTCACCAGCTTCGTGACCGATGTTGCTCTCTGGAGAACCGGTGATGCTCAGGGAAGCCCCCCGGGCGGCTGGCACAGCATGTCGGATGATATTAATAAGGGTCGTGGCGGCGATTACCTGTACCTCGTGTGGCGCACGAAGCAGTACTGCGGGCCCAAGGATTTCTAGGTAGTTTTGGTGCTCTGTGTTTTAAGGTGTCAACTTCCTTGGCAGTGGAGAGCGTTTAATGTAGGCACGTACGTAGTGGTAACACAGCAGATGGAAATATTGTAAACATTTCTTTGCCATTCCAGCAGGCCGTCTTCCTAACAGGAGATAATGTAACTCATACCTCGCGTTCAGAACCGGAGTGGACTATCACCTTCTTAAGTATGTACTGTTTATACTCATCGCGCATTACAACCGACGGTCTCGGCTATCTCATTATTAGGTAACCGGCGAAGGTGGATGAGGTGATGGGGAGAGGAGCGTTGGTGGACGAGTAAGAAGCAGAATATGTTATTGTAAGAGCAATGAAGATTATATCCAGGGTAGACTCGGATCATCCGGCGCCACGCAAGAACTTCCCCTTCTGAAACCCCTCCTCCCCCTTGACCTCCTTCCACACCCGCTGCCTCCTCTCTTCCGACCATCGAATAACCGAAACGCCATCCCGAAACCACCAGAGCAATCCGCAACTGAACAACAAGTGGAAACCAATAACCCCCGCCACTATCCCCGGAAAAACGCTCCTATTGTTCCGCCGATAAATCTCGGTGACGGGCAAATAAACCGATGCGTTTTTTGCTCCCACTATCGGCTCCCTCGACCAGCACGTACACGAGTTGAACCACCCCGCCGCGCTCAGGAAAATAAACGTCAGGCTCGGAACAGCGATGCAGCAGTCCTTGGCCAGACAGAGCCACCAGTGAATTTGTCTCCCCCTCTTGCTCGACTTGAAAACTTTGAACTGATAGCTTGCGTTGGACAGTATCGCGCTGAGAACCCAAAACCCGTACATGGCCGTCAGGAAGATGTGTCGACACGATACGCCCTGCTCGGCAGCGTTGAGAATGATGAAGAAGGCGCCGAGGTAACCCGCCGTGACAGGGAGCGAGGCTATAAAACCCTGAATTAATTTCTGGCGGCGAGGACGAGCGTGACAACTGCTCTCTCGAGTTTTCCAAGGGCGGAAGGTATCGATCGCTCCGCTCCAGTGCAACCGACTGAAATAAGAATCCCATGACTCGGAGGCGCCCTGCGGGTGGGGACCCGGAACAAGTTGGAATCGCTGACGCAGAGACTGATGACGATCAACCCCTTCCACAAAACGCGTCATGATGTCCAATACCTGCCGTCGCGAAGTATACCCTCCGATAGTATTAGACAGCATCACGATGGGAATGAGAAAGGAAAGACTAAGAGAGGCGCCGATCACTCCCCCGGGGCTGGTTTGCGTCGTGCCTCCCATATCTGCTATGAAAGCGCTGCATAAACCGAGGATATAAACTACCAGAGCCAAAATAGCTCTCAATCTCTCGTCCGTGCGAGCGTCGACTAGTTCGAGAGCTGTTTTGGACCATTGTTTTTGGATTTGCGGATTGTACATGTGCGTATGATCGCTAGCGGTAGTGCTAGTAGTGTGAGCTCCAAAGTCGTTCATGAACTGCCGGAATATCTGGATAGTGTTTGAAGAAGCTGCCAGCTCGGCGGGAAATACATCCTCAAGCCCCGATAAAACAGTCGCGATGACGAGGATCCTGTCCTGGACGGCGTTCCACGGCCTTCCTGCTCCCATCACATCAGAAGAGTCGGACGAGTCGACGAGATGCTCTTGAACCAGCCGGAATATTTTTGTCCTCGAGTCCAGTTTAGCGACCAACGACCAGATACAATCTATCGGATCTCCGCCGCTCTGTAGGAGTGTGACAAAACGGCGCTTGTCGATGGGGCTGAGCTCAATGTTGGAGAGCAGGAGAAGGATGGGAACGACCCAGACCATCACCCTAGGCCCCTTGTCGACGTACCACCCCCAGTGACCGCATAGTGCTTCGCAAGCGGGGAGCGTGATGGTCATTATGCTGTAGTTGCTTAGCAGCCGCGGCTCCCCGGCATGGTTATTGCCACGCGCGAAGATGAAGTCCAGCAGGGAGGTCTCGCCGGCGGGGATGGTTCCGTCGTCGAGGAACGCCTGGATGCGATCGCGACACTCATCGTGGTCGAAGATTTTGTCTGCGAGCGTGGATTTGATCTGATCGATGAGTGGCGGGATTACTGAGGATGACATGATGTTTTCTTTTTTTCTTTTTTCGAGTTGTATTTCGAAAATGCCTGGCCCCGGACGTCTGATGAGGGGATGCTGGCAACCTCAGGCTCAGCTCTTCAATATTCCAAGTGCGGCTGAAAACATTATTATGAGTTCGGATATACCCCCCTGGTCAGCCTCTTTTGGCATGCACGCACTTCAACCAGACAGACAACACATTATCAAAAAAGGCAAAAAGATATCGATGCATATCTTAATTTGAGGGCTACCAATCACCGTCATATTATGTGACGGATGTCAGGGATTCGTCAATTGCAGGTTGGCAACCTTCAAGTTGTAATTCTGGCATCCTTGTGTCCTACAAAAAGTAATAGACACGGATTCTTCGGATAAAGATCGCCTGTTGAAGATAAACAAGCTTATGTTTAATTAGGGTCAAGTTAAGGTCGATAGCCGAGGAGGAACTGTGTCTGAGATGTTTGGTAAGTAGATACCGCTTTTCGAGGTCTAACATTGCTGCGCCTTTGTATACAATGCTGGTGCCTGCAAATCGAACGGTCCCAATGGCCGTGACCTCGGCCTTACGTGAGAAGGGGGCTTTCCCAGTTACAATTCATCTTACTCAGGATGACAGCCTCCATCCACACTCAACTCGATTCCACTCACACGATAGCAACAAAAAGATCGCCACTCTCACCGTGATGCCTAACTGCAGTTCCATTCACGGAGAGCCTACCTAGTTGGGTTCACTACCACACCATCTTATACGAGTATTCTTACTACTATTGAGCTTACCGATACATCACAGATGACTCTCATGAGGCCGCCGTGAAGCAAGTGCTTACACACTTCACCGAGAGAGAATGCGGAGGGCCAAAGGTGAGAGCCATCTAGGTATAAGAATGACTCCTTTCTGTGCCCAAACCTCACTCGGATTTGTCCCATCCACCACCACCGCACTCGAGCCTCCATCCGAGATATCCAACTGAGACCAGGAAGACATCATTACGATGTTGTCTTTCCGGGCTCTCAGTCTAGCCGTTGTGCTGTTTGTTCTCAACCTCCAGCATGTCTACGCAGCCACTTGCTTCGGGAACTCGCTTTGCAGAGGCGCGGGAGCGACTGCCTGCAAAAAAGCTTTCGAGCGATACCAAAACAATGGCGTTTATAACGCTCTCACCAATCGCATCGCGACTGAAGGAGATATAAGCTGCGGCGCTGCCTACAACTGCAACAGTGGAGGAGCTTGGGGGAGATTCACTGGAGATCAGCTCGAGAACGCGTGAGTGTTTACCTGCCCGCCTGAACAAGGTGAAGAACATGGATCTAACAGAAGACACCAGATTCCGAACTATTCATAACAGCTGTGACTGCGGACAGCAGGTATTAAATGGCAATTGCTGGGTGACCCTACAAGCTTGTAAAAACTGTCAGCTTAAGGATGTAGGAGGTGCAATTCCTGCACCTCCTCCACCTCCTCCACCTCCGCCGCCGCCGCCGCCGCCGCCGCCTCCTCCACCTCCACCTCCTCCTCCGCCGCCGCCTCCTCCACCTCCTCCGCCTCCACCTCCTCCACCTCCCCCACCTCCTCCTCCCCCACCACCACCACCACCTCCTCCGCCGCCGCCTCCGCCTCCTCCACCTCCTCCGCCTCCGCCTCCTCCACCTCCCCCACCCCCTCCTCCTCCTCCACCTCCGCCGCCGCCGCCACCACCTCCTCCTCCACCTCCTCCACCTCCCCCACCACCACCACCACCTCCTCCGCCGCCGCCTCCGCCTCCTCCACCTCCCCCACCCCCTCCTCCTCCTCCTCCACCTCCTCCCCCTCCCCCTCCTCCTCCTCCCCCACCACCACCTCCACCTCCCCCACCTCCTCCTCCTCCTCCTCCTCCTCCTCCTCCTCCTCCT
>MU858876.1:0-66607 GCA_033297175.1 Cladorrhinum sp. PSN332
GCCGGCCTTTACGGTACGGTTTTCCTTGTGTATATAGCAGTAGAGGGACCGACGAGCCCTATTAGGGCATAGCGGAGTAAGAATCAATAATAATATTACTTACGGCAAAGTAGAGGTTATTTAAAGTTACTAAAAGGGTTAAAAGTATATAAAAAAAGTTAGCGGGAATAAAAAAAGAGAGGAATAAGTACCGTAAATGCCCGAAGAACGCTAAGATTAATATAAGAGACTTTATATTAATATATAATATTAATAAGAAAATCGATATATTAGCGAATAAGAAGTTAAAGTACCGTTAGTCTAGCCCTTATAAGATATATAGGATTCTTAAGTATAATATTTATTAGCTAGAAACTCTAGATAAGATTAAGATTAAGACCCTATATATATTAAATAAAGTAAAGAAATTCTTTAGGATAAACGATATTTTAGTAAATAAAGAGAATACGGATATATAGCCGGGCTTAAAGTTATTTAATTAGAGAAAGAGTAATAAAGTTAGGCTTTCTAAGGACGTAATAAGAAAGAAAGTCCTAGAGAAAGCTAGTAAGGAAAGGGAGGTAATAGGAGATTAATAGCGACTTACTTCTTATTCGATTAGACGGAAGACGATTTGCGTAATAATAAGTAAAGGAAGAAAAGGAAAGATTAAGGTATTATTAAGAAAAGGTAAACTAAAAGGCTAATAAGGTAGTATATTTTCTATTAAAACGAAAGTAAGGCTATAGAAGGCTTAGCTACTTTTAAAGGAAAGAAAGGAAGGAAATAAATAAAAAGAAAATTAACCCTTATATCTAAGAATTCTTTTTTAGAATCTTTTAAGCTAGAATATCTTAGGTTTAAACTTAGATATTAGCGTCGTAATGGGACTAATATAATTAAAGGGAGAAACCTAATTATTTATTAGAAAAAAGAGGAGGGTTTATCTATTACCGCTAAAAATACTTAATACGATAAGCTCCCTAATTAATAGCTTTATAATAAATACTATTTTTATAAGCCTTAATTTAAGCGTTAATATATTCGTTAATAGTACGATTTTATTTAATCCTAAGCGAAAGAAAGTCAAAAGAAAGATAGGTATTAGTATATTGCCTTACCTTAAGGTAGAAAATAGGCTAATCTTTATTTATCTTTAATTACGAATAAAAATCCCTTCTCTAAGTATAATTATTATACTTTCCTTCCTTAAAACCTAGGATGCTAATATAGCTAAAAAAAGGCTATATACTATAGATATTAGGCTTATTACCGTTATCGGAAAGATTAAGGACGATAAAGCGTCGGTATAACTTATAATATATTTTATAAAGGACGTCGTTATTAAAGGTAATATTAGCTTAACTTAATTAAAGAGGGAAAATAGGCTAAGGTATTTACGGTAAGCTATAACCTTAGATAAATAAAGAATAGGTATAATAAGGGTAGGTATTAAGCTCTAATATTTAATGACTTTAATAAAGGCTATTATATCTTTCGACGTAAATATAATAGCGGACGAGCATATTTTTGCTAATTTTATAGGTTTAGGCAGCTATAAATATTTCTTTATCGATATTAAGCTTAAATTAAAGCTTTTAATAAAGTTTAGAAATATAGGCTAGGAATATCTAATAATAATAAAAAAGGTATATAACCCTTAGCTTAAGATTAAAGAGGGACGGAATAAGAAGAAGGTAAGAAGTTAAGGTAAAGATAATAATTAACTCTATTAGCCGGAAATAGGTAATAATATTATATTTAAGCTTAATAGAATCGTCGGGCTTATTTATTTAATCGTTCTTAATCTAAATATAATAAATTAAGGCTAAGAACTTATTCTATAGAAAATAAGAGAAATTAATAGAACGATCGGTTAATATCCGAATTATAGGAATACTAAGAACGAGCTTAATCTTAAGGTTAAAGTTAAATTAACTATATAGATCGTAGCAATAATTAACGTTAAAAGCTATAATATATTTACCCTTTTAATTTAATTACTTAGAAAATATAATTAAAAGAATATTAAGTAAGGAAATAAAGAAAGAGAAGGTAGAAAATTATAAAAGTAAAGAAAACGTTAGCTTAAAAAATATCCTAAGAGTAATTAAGGAATAAGAAAAAGAATTAAATAGGCCGCCTTATTATTTAAAAATAATAAGAATTAAGTTATTAAGCTATTTCCTTTCCTAATATAAGTACTATAGCTTAGTAAAAAGACGAAATAAAAGATAAGGAATATAAACCTAAAACCGAAAAAAAAAGAGAGTAATTAGGGTAAAAAAGAAAAGATTAAATAGGGAGGGAAAGATTAGATAGGGAAGGGTATAAAAAGAAGCGATTCTTCCGCCTAGCAATAGTTCTTCCTCTTAATAATTAAAAAGCCTCTTACAATCCCTCTTTAAATTAACGTACCCCTTTAACCTCGCAGAATCTAAGTAATACTATTCTTTCTTACCGTCTTTATCTTTAAAATATCTATTAAATCTAATAGATAGTTAGGTAAAGCTAATATTATTAATAGGCATAACGTTAAAGTAAATACTAAGATTTATTAAGCGGCTCGCGAAAGTCTATTAGTCTAAAGCCCTTATAACAAAGATTATATCTATAGAGACCCTAATAAGCCAAAGTTTCGCCTATTTTTAGTCCGACCGATCGAAAGAGTGGTATTAGTCAATAAGGGAAAGCTCCCCCTCTAGTTTATTTGCAATTAGGATTAAAGGTATATATTTAATATCCTTAATACCTTTTTCCCTAATATAATCTCGGATAGAGAAATCGGGCAGTCATTTTACGGAATGCCTCTTAAGGTCTTACTCTATAATATCTACGATATAGAGGGAATCTTAAGGAAAAGAGAATGGTTTAACGATTACGTTCTCTTATCGGGACTTAAGTATTTCTTCCGATAATACTAAGACTTTATATAAATCCCGAATAACCCTTTATCGGTAGAGTTTTACCGTAAGAATAGAGGAGGCGTTACTTTTCGTAAGATAAAGGAAGTAATTAGATTTAAGCGGATCTAGATTATCCCTATTAATATTAATAATAATTATTAGGTTTTAGTAATCTTTAATTAAATATCGACGAGGATTTACTAGTTAGATTCGATAAAGTCTCGGTATCTAGAAGATAATAATAAAAAGACTAAGAAGGAAGAGCTTGCTATTATTAAAGATTATATTCATATTATATTAAGAGTTAGGGGGGACGGCGCATTTGGAGTGCGTGTCGCCTGGAATCCTACGTTGGGTCTACGTAGGTCGTCGGTTCGAATCCGGCTCCCCTCACCCAATTCAAAAATTTTTAGGAATTTTGATTGGTTGCACTAACCAGTGGGCCTGGCCCACTTGCACTGGGACTTGCCACCCCTGGGACTTGCCACCCCATTAAGTGCAATCGGGCCAGCCCACACGTCGGAACCCCCCGAGGAACCACTCACGGCTCGGGAATGGCCGGGACTGGGTCCCCCGGTCATTGCACAACGAGGGTCAAACTGCTTCATAGCCGCGCAGTAAAACCCGCTATAACCCAGGTGGGGGTCCTGAGTGTCACGCCCCCCAGTAGCCCACTGTAAAGGGCCGTTATAGGGATCGATAACCCTATATTTGCTAATGGCTGAGCAAAAACAAAAAATCTGCCATACCAGTCGCTCACTGAGGACAAATGGGCCGCCGTGGGAGCGATACCCCCGCACCCGAAGATACAGTTAATGGTGGATTCTTAAGGCATAAATGGATGGAAAATAGCAACGTGCTACCCTAGGGCTAGGTCTAGGACCGCTAATGCCCTGGGCCACTGTATGGTTGGATTCAGAATGAACGGAATGATTCTAAAGTTGAGATATGGGGTTTTTATCCAGCCTATACGGTACGGTTTCCCTGTATATAAAGCAATGTAGAGGGACCGACGAGCCCTGCCTAGGGCAAAACGGAGTATGAATCAATAATATATTAAGAGTTAACATTAAGATATTAATATTAGAAATGCCTATACCTAATTAAATAAGCGGCTAAGAATATAGAATATAGGTAATAGAGATAGTACGGTATTTCTTCTAAAGATATTATTAGGAAGAGAGAGGTAAAGTATCTCTAAGAAACGATTAAGAGAAAGGAAGGCTATAGAAAAGAGTCTAGAATATATAAGACAAATTTTATATATTATAAGCAGAAAAATATCGGCTAGCTTTAGGATAATAGGTAAAAAATATAATTTAAGAGAATCGGTATTACGGACTAAAGGCAAATAGACCGTCCTTTAGAGAAGGGAGGAAATATAACGGGCCATTACGTCCCCCTTGGATTACGCCTATAAGTATTATACTTAAAAGTCTAATATTATTAAAAAAAGAATTAAAGAGAGAATTAAAGGAGGTTAAAGACTATACCGGGATAAGGGTTTACCGTTAGGCTAATTCGTTTAATAAAGACGCTCTAATATTACTAATAATAATATCGCCGCTTAATTCGCTATAGCAATAGAAGGTACTAAGTAAATAGGTATTTCTTACGGTTACTCTTATCTATAACTATAAGGCTAAAGGAAGGTATTATTATAAACTAGATCACGCATTAAAGTACCTCGGGTAGGCAGCTTATCGGAAAGAGATAGCGAAAAAGGCGGAAGGGCAGCGGATATAAGTAATCAAGGAAGGGAAAGATAAGCGAATAGCTAAGCGTAAGTAATAAAGGAATAGGGGTAAAGAGTAATTAAAGGAAAAGCGAAGGAAGATATTAAGGAAAAAGAAGGCCAAGAAGGCCTTTAAGATAAGAGGTCTATAATAGGATTCTAATAAATAGGAAAAGAAAGATAAAGTAAAGGATAAGTCTAAAGATAAATAATTAAGGAAGGTAAGGTAAGGAACTAAGAGTATTCTTATAGTAATATAATATTCTTTTTCTAGGCAAATTTACTTACGGAGACATATAAGCAAATTCGAAGGGAAATAAATTAGGGATTTACTAAGTATTAGGGTCAAATCAAATAGTCTATACGCGGGGAGGATTTTTCTTATCTTATCAAAATCTTAGCAATTTCTATTGCTAAACCAATTCTTGCATATATATAAAGGCACCAGTTAAACCGCTCTTTAATCAAGGAAAAAGAAAAGGAAAAGGAAGAGAGATAAAAAGTAAAGATCTTAGAGTAAAGACTTAGAATTCAATACCCTTTTTGGCTATAGATAGATTTTTGACTTAAGTAAGTATCTACCCCCTTAATCAAGGGCTAATAAGTACAGTAAGAAAGCTTTAAGACCTATATTACAATTCTGGCTTTACTTGGACGAAGATATGCAGTAAGTTGGTTAGTTTAGGTTTTAGGGACGGTTTCCCCGCCCCAATTCAATAGGCCCTATAGATATAAAGGCCGCTTAAAAATATCAGGGAAACCGTAATAAATTTAGGGATAAATCTAAAATTAAGTATTTTAACTATAATAAGATAGGATATTATGCTAAAGAGTATAAATCCCCTAAAAAGTTTAGGCCGGTATTAGAATCTAAGACGGTATAATTTGCTAATATAGACTATATTATTAAAATAATAAAGTAAGGACAAGAAGACTATATGCTTATTAAAGGTAAATAGGTAACCTAAAAGAGTAAGAAACTTTAAGAGATAAGTAAATATCTAGATAATAATACGGAACTTAAGCTTAAATAAGAAGAAGAATAGAACCCTATAGACCCTTAAGAATTAAGTAATTATAAGAATTAATAAATAACCCATTATAATTAGAGAAAAGCATTTATTAGATTTATTAGGAAAGTTATTTATAGAGAAGTTTAACCTTTAGGACCTTATATTATAAAGCGAAACCTTAAAGACTTACTATTTGTTTTACCTTACTATAAGCTATATAACGATATCGTATAATTCGACTATATTATTGACCCTTACCGAGAATACCGTAACCTTAAGATATATAATATTATTATTTCATACTCCGCCATGCCCTAGGCAGGGCTCGTCGGTCCCTCTACTGCTACATACACGAGGAAAACCGTACCGTATAGGCTGGCTGAAAAACCTCATATCTACACTATAGAATCATTCCATTGGCCAGTGGCCTATATCCCTATCATACGGTATAAAGGAAGCCTTCTAGGCCATGGCTGCCCTATACAGGGCTTGGGTCTTCCACTGAATCCAGCTCTAGCTTCCTAGCTAGGCTATATTCCAATAGAAGGCCTATATCCATTAGCCATGCCAAAACCTTCTCTATAAGCCTCCTAGCCCCAGGGGTCTGCCCCTGCAAGGCCACCTATAAGTCTCTGCGGGTATAGAGCATCGTTACCACCCAGGTCTTTAGCTTCAGGGGGTCTGGGCACTATATAACTAAGTGCTCCACCGTTTCCCGGCCACTGCCACAAGTGTAGTAGGGGGTAGTAATTCCTAGTATCCGTGCCTTAAAAAGGAAATCTTTTAAGCCTATAGCCTCTATTCGGGCCTATATTAGTAAGGAACTCTGAGCTTTAGTTAGGTCTATATGCCTTTGTAAGACCTGGTCCATAAGGTCCGGGTCTACGTTGGCTAGCCTAGGAGCCCTTTATTATCTTGCTTCCATTCCTTCCTTTTAGCGCTTTGTCCAGGCCTTCTCTAGTGCCTTCGTTATACCTCCCTTGCCCTCGAAGGCCTTCTAGTCCTCTACTATATTCGCTATCCTTTCCATTACTGTGGGCCCTATAAGCCCTACGGGTGACTTCCTGCCTCGGGCCCGGGTCCGGGCCCTGTACCGTTACGCTCGCAAGACTAGCCTATTATAAGCCTCCTAGATAATGCTACCTAGGGCCTTCTCGGGCCCGTCAACTATACTCACTAGCTCTTAGATCCTATGCTCGAAATCTGCTAGTCTTTTGTTAAGGTATAGGTCTAATGGTGGTACCTATGTCTCCGCTTCCAGGTGCCGTATTAGTGTAGCTTTGTAGGCTCCGGCCACTATACGTAGGCTACGGTTCTAAGCCTTAGCTAGGTATATGGCTAGGCCTATGGGCTTCCCTATAGGTCGTATCGGACGGTAGTAACTGGAGGCTCCATAGGCTATAAGGCTACGTATATACTTAGTATATACCTCCCGGCACCTAGCTATATTAGGCCCCTAAGTCTTACCAGCTATCCTAGCCAAGGCGAATTCCTAGGTCTTAAGCTTCCTATCTACGGCTTAGCCGTAGGCCTTCCACGAGAGCCGCTAGTTTAGCCAGACTCCTAGGAACCGTCCTAAAGCCGTAGGCTTTATAGTGCTATAGTTATTATTGTTATTATTGTCGGGGCCCGGGTTAGCTAGGTATAGTACTTTTGCCTACTGTGTGCGGCCTTTATTGAAGTATATTAGCTCGCTTTTTGCTGCGTTAAATGCTATGCCCCGGGTATCTGCCTATTATAGGCACGTTTTCCAAGCCTCTTCCAATTGCCGGGCATTACTTTTAAAGCTTTTACTAAAGGCTAATAGGTTAATATCGTCTGCGAATCCTACTATACCAAGGTCCGGGTAGTTATTCTTTAAGGCTTCGTATAGGCTGGCGATATATAGTAGGAATAGTACCGGGGAAAGTAGCGATCTCTAGGGGACCCCGGCCTATATAAGTACTGGCTCGGTGGTATAGCCATCGAAGTATAGGCGGGCCGTATGGTCTATAAGCTATGATTTTAGTAATCGTAATAGCTAACCGGGGTAGCCGTATTCGCAGAGGGTATAAAGTAGTCGGGTGTAGTTGACAGTATCGAAGGCCCCCGAAATATCTAATTAGAGTAACGAAGGCGTAAGCTTCTAGCGCTAGGCTTCCTGGACCTAAGCTATTACTAGCCTAATTACCAGTTCAGTAGACCTATATTGCCTATTGCCTATCTATTCCTTAAGAAGAAGGCCTTTATTCTTAGCCTAGTAGGTAACCCTCCGGGCCACTATAGACTCTATAACCTTCCCTATTATAAGGAATAAGGCAATAGGTCTATAGCCTGCCAGGGTCTTATAGTCAGAGGGCTTCTTTCCCGGCTTAGCTAGCATAATGGTTTTAGCATCCTTAAATCTTTCCGGGAACTATTCGAGCCTAAAGCAAGCCGTGATTAGTGATACTAGTATCCATTATAATGGTTCTCTATAGGCTTTAAGGAAGCCTATAGGCAATAAATCCTTCCCTAGGGCCTTCTACGACCCCATTCCTCTTAGTGCTATAGCTATATTGGGTGGTAAGACGTCCCTTTCGACCTCAAATCCTGACTATTGGTCGTACTAAGTACTAAAAGTTATATCGTAGATATCGCTTAGGTTAGCCAGTAGGTTAGGGAAGAATTTCTTTGCCAGGGCTTCGGCTTTCTAGCTAAAGGTAATAAGGCTAGTTGGCTAGCTAGTAGGGTCCTAGGGGCCTGTAAAGGCTGGGAGCTTCGGGGGGTCGGGTAGTAAGAAGCTCTTATACCTGGCCTACCGTTCCAGGGTCTATAAGAGCCTCGAATCGTCTCCGGCCTCCTATAGTATAGTCCTCCAAGCCTTTGTCCTAGCTTATGTTATTGCCCTGGTTAGGGCCTTCAGGTTCCTATTAAGCACTATCTTAGTATACTCGTTCGGGGCCTCTTTGTATTGGTACTCTGCCTTCCTGGCTTCTTGCAAGGCCTCCTTGACTGCTAGGCTCCACCAGTGGGATTAGTGCCCACTATAGGGCTTCCTCTATGGTGTGGTCACTGTGGCTATCCTCGTTAGCTCTTCGATTAACCAGTCGAAAGCCTGCCTTAGTCCCTCTATGGTGGTAACCCTAGCCCGTAAGCCAGTGGGCCCGGAGTCCAGTAGGCCACTGGCCCTGGGTAGGTGGGCCGCTTCAGCTTCCACCTCCTTCCTATCCATCATCTTCCAATTCCAGCCCTCCCTGGCTAACGGAGCCTGCCTTGGTCCTTGGTTGATTTCCAGCACCTATGGGTAGTGGTCGGATTTCCCTCTCTCGGCTACGCCTTAGTAGGTTATTTCTAGGCCTACAGAGGCCCAAAAGTGGTCGATTGTAGAGGGCCTGCCCCTCTGGTTGCCCTGTGGTTCCCGGGTATATAAAAGATATTAGAACGAGTGCGATAATATTATATATTCTAAGGGATAAAGAATATTATAAAAGAAATAATTAAAGAATATGAAACGTATATTAAAAGTAAGGCCGTAAGATATAAGCTTTATAGACTCTTTAAACTATTCCTTATACCGGAACGAGCCTAAGGATCTATATCGATAGACTTTATTATAAAACTCTTTAACTCGATAATATTAGATAAAATAAATATAAGTTATAATTTTATTTAGATAATAATAAATAAACTTACTAAATAGGCTTACTTTATCTTATTTAAAGAGTCTATTATAGCGGAATAACTTACTTACCTTTTTAAAAGGAATATTATTAGTTAATATAAACTACCGGACGATATTACTTCCGATAAAGATAAACTCTTTACTTCTAAGTTTTAGCAAGGCTTAATAAAATGACTAAACGTTAAATCGAAATTATTAATAGCATTTTACCCTTAAATAGACGGATAAACTAAGCGATTTAACCAAGTTATTGAATAATATTTCCGATATTATATTAACTTCGAATAGGATAATTAGATTAACCTATTACCGATAGTATAATTAATATATAATTTAGCTAATATAGAAACGATTAATACCTTACCTTTCTTTACTAATTATAGATTTTATTTAAAATTATAATAAGGACTAATACTAGAAGCTTTAAGAGTAGCTATTTATATAAAATAGCTATAAGATATATATAATATATTATAAGAAATCCTTAAATTCGTATAAAAAAGGATGCGTATATACTATAATAAGCATAAGATTAAAGGACTTCCCTTCGAAAAAGGAAATAAAGTATTTCTCCTTACCTATAATCTTTATATTAAGCGATTAAGTAAGAAGTTAGATTTTAAGAAAATCGGACCCTTTAAGATTAAAAAGAAAGTTTTAATATCTAATTATAAATTTAACCTCTTTAATATAATGAAAATATAAATAAAGGTATTCTATATATCCCTCTTTAAACTAATATTAAGAAGAGCGAGACTTGAAATATAATTAGAAGTAATAGATAACGAAAAAGAATTTAACGTTAAGGATATTTTAGACTTACGGGTTAGCGACGGCGGACTTTAATATTTAGTAAAATAGTTAGAATATAGATTAGAGTCTAATTCGTAAGAACCTACCGATTTCTTAAACTATCCGGAAAAGCTTTAATAGTTTTACCGATAGAATCCGGACCGCCTTAGACCCCGAGACTCGAATCTAAAGCCGACTAATTAATATTCTCTACCGATAATTAATCGAGGTTATTAGTGCCCCTAAAGGATAGCGGAAAAGAACTATCCTTTAAGATTAGGAATCCCGATTTTAGACTAACGGCAAAAGGCCCCGACCGTTCCCTAGCCTCTTCCTTCTATAATAAAGATATCTCGCGACTAAAGGCTTCTCCTGCCTTTACCTTAAGAGTATAAAATTAGGTCTCTAAACGAATTAATTTTATAGTAATCTCCTATAGTTTCTAAAAGGTTTCTTCCTTCTCCTTATCTAAACGCCTCTTTTTATTGAAAATCCCTTAAAGGACCGAAATAGGCTCGCCAAAAATATTATACGAATTAAGAACGTTTACCTTTAAATAATTTTAATAAGACGAGCTGTAATCGGTAGCTTTATAATTAGGAAGGCGAAGTCGTTTATAACGAAAATAGTCTATAGGCATTGCAAGACTTATAATATTAATATACTTAGTAAGTAAATAACGTCGTATAATAGAAAGGCATTTCTATAGTTTTTTCTATATCCGGTTAATAGGCATTTTAGGAATAGGTAATATAAGGAAAAGAGGGCTTATACTTTTACGACGGAATAAGAATTTAGCGTTAATAAGTCTTTAGGACAAAGACTAAAAAGGAGGGGAATCGTATTACGTACTAAGCGCAACGTACTACGTACAGGCCGTAGGACGGACCTATAAAAGAGTTAGACTAATTACTAAGCTAGGGATAAAAAGACTTATAGAAGTCCTATATAATTAATCAGAGAGTACTAGACGTACTTAACGTACTTTATATACTCTATAGCCAAGACTATAAGACCTATAGAGCATAAGAAGGTACTCTATAGCCCTTATATACTTTATTATAAAGCATACGAAGTATATAGAGTAAGGTATAAGATACTTAGATCAATATATATAGATAGTTTCCTATAAGTAAGGAGAGTGCCAGATACTTTCCGTCCTAAGGATCTTAGTTCCTCAAGCAAGCAATACCATATTCATTGTCTATAATCTATTTATAATAACTCTTTATTAGAATAACCTATTGTTGACAGTGACATATTATCTAAGACGCTTATCACGACCTTCGATCCCTCTGTCAATACCCAATAAGCGTACTACCTTATAGTCTATACCTATACCTCGGTACAGGTTATAACACAAGTCCTACTAGGCAGGCAGTTAATATAAATCTCCGGCATCAGCCATCTTCCTATAGTATTGGTAATCGATTAATAATCATTTATCAATTATCTAGTATAATAATAATAAGAAATATAAGTAAAGGATATACATTTAACCCTAATCGATTACTAATCGATTATGGGAATAATATTATATATAAATAAATAAGAAATATTTAACTATTATTAATCGATTGGTAATCGATTAACGCTAGATGATAGAAAATAATATAAACCTTACTTACAGTATATAAAGCACCCAATAAGGGAATCGATTCGCAAATGATTTATAATCGATTACCAATCAATTAGAGAATAATATGAACAGAAGAAGGACAATGCATTGTTTTATTTTTTGGAGTGTGAAAAGTTGAGCTGACCCTACCCCACTTTTGTTGTTGCGCCCTACATAGGTCGGGTGAACTTTTCGTTTGTGCGGCCCCACATAGGTCAGGTCAACAGGGGGTCGCACAGGTCAGGGCAACAACCCACTCCACAATAGAGATATGTCAAATACTGGCCTTAAGTAAGCAGTGTGGAAGACTGCGCGAATCAATCGATCCACTGAATTCTGGGCGGAAAAGGCTTGGCAATTGTCAGGGTCAACGGGACCCCCTGGGTCCCGGGCCCTCGGACCTCCTCTTCCTGCAAGCAACTACTTCAATATACTACGTTGACGCCCACGTAAAAATTGCCTTTTTGTTGCGCGAGAGCGCTTTGCGTAGTATTTGACAAGATAAAAGGCTTGTCTCTAAAACAATTGTCAGGCTCATTACCTATTTTGGGGCTGAAAGATACAAGTCGGCCGCAACAAAGGTTTACCACTCCACAAAGAGTGTTGTTTTCTTCACCACAATAGCTATGTTTCATTACAGTTTACCAAATGGAATGTTTGCTTTTTGCTGAGTGGGACACAGCGGCTTTTATCCCCCCACACCACACCTCGTTCTGAAAATGTCCAAGTTACTGACGTGGCATCCTGCATCACTCTGGGGAAGCACCTGCGGTCAAGCCGCAATTAAATGTAATTTTTGTTGGTGGCCTCCTCTGCAGAAATGCGCCATGATTCCCAAAGATTCCCGATTCGTAGCCAATTAGACGAGGGATGCAGAAAGGCAGCAAGGCAACCGCACTGGAGCGCGGATCACCCGCCGCCCAATTTTACATGTAATTACTATCAAGAGTACCCATCTTATTCCCTATGCGCACATCCAACAAATCACTCATAATAGTCCTCGTTACCATACTGGCCATAGTTGGGCTGCTCCTGTGTCTCGTAACCCTCATTGTCCTCTCCCTCCCCTCCATCGTCATCAGGAGGTGCATCATCCTGATCATCTTGCGCAGGTTCCTGCCCATAATGTCCACCATCTTGGTCATGGCTGTCATCTGGGTATTCATAGCCCCCGCCGCGGGTTTGCGCTTCAGCGTGGCCCTCCTCCTGATCATCTCCGCCTCCATAGTGCTGGCTGGCATAGTAGCCAGCACCACCACCAACTGCCATGCCGCCAGCCCCAGCGGCAGCATAACCGCCGGCGCCGCCGAAGCCACGACTGCGTCCTTGATCTTGTTGGTCGTATCCTCCATATTGCGAGGTAGGCGGCTCCCCGTACTGTCCATTCCCGCTTCCGTCGTATCCCCGATTAGCCTGAGGGCCCCCATATGATGATGCAGGCTCATTCTGGTTGGATTGACTGCCAGTAGTCTGAGGATTTCCGTACGATGGGTTCTGTTGACCTCCACCATAATGATTATCGTCACCTGCGTTGAATCCTCGTGTGGATTGAGCACCTCCATACGGTGCGGCAGACTGCTCTCCATTCTCTTGACCATTGCCACCTCGGCCAAATCCTCGGCTGGTTTGAGTATTTCCATACGTTGACGCCGGCTGCTCTTGATCATTTTGAGCATTGGAAAATCCCCGGGTGGTTTGAGCCCCATAGGGTGAGGCAGACTGCTCTTGATCTGTTCGAGCATTGGAAAATCCCCGAGTGGTTTGAGCACCATAAGGTGAGGCAGACTGCTCTTGATTATCCTGACCATTGCCGCCTCCGCTGAATCCGCGGCTCGTTTGCTGCGGTGCCTGCCCATCATATCCGCCCGAACCGCTCCTGACAGGCAAACCCCTTTCACCCCCACCTATACTTGTCGTCCCTTGCTCACCAGTCAGGTTCTGCTCCTTCTGCGCATCCTCTTCTCTCTCGGTCTCCTCATCAGAATCCCACTCGGAAAAGTAATCCTGATCCTCATTCACCACGTCACCCCCGAAATCGCTGTTATTCTCCCACTTCCACCTGTCCTGCTCCTCCTTGCCGGCGGGATGTTGCTTCTCGGCAGCCTTGACAAACCCATTCAACAACGCCTTCACATTCGGGAACACCACTCCGCCCTTCTTCCCGCTCTTCTTGATCTCCTCTGCAGCTTCCTGCATCTTGGTCAAGATCAACTTGAAATCATCCTTCTGCCCAAGCTTGATGGCCGTCTCCAACGCCGACCTGTAAACCTTGACCGAAATACGCCCATCCCCTCCGAATGCCTTGTTTTTGAGGTCTGTTTGTTCCTCCTGCTGAGGAACATGATCCAACAGCATCCCCAACGCGGTGCTCCTCTCGTACTCATCCGACTCGTAATCAACCGCCCTGACAACGGCAGCGATCAACGCGCTCCCATACTTGCCCTCCACAGAATCAATCCTCGCTCCCTTTTCAAGAAGCAACTCCACCAGCTCCGACGCGCACTTGAGGGAAGCAACCTGCAGGACAGACCCAAACTTGCCCGCCACGAGATTGACATCCGCCCCGGCCTCGACCAGCAACCTCGCATTCCTGTTGCACGCCGCAAACGCAGCGGCGTGCAACGGCGTACCCTTCTCCCACATTTCATGGCCCTTGGGCGGTACCACATTTAAATTCAAGTTCAAATGCTGTTGTTGCTGTCCTCCCTTCCGCCCGGCGACGCCCAATAAGTGTCTGAGAGCGCCATCATTCTCGTGCACAGCCGCAGCGTGCAGCGCCGTGAAGAACTTGCCACCCTGCGCATTCAAATCCAACCTCGCACCAGCCCTGTCCAAAATCAATTTCACACACTCCGCACTACCTGATGCACAGGCAGCTTGCAACGCGGTGTGGAACGGGCCAGATAGGGTGTGTGGGTTTGCACCGGCATCCAACAAGGCACGACAGGTATCCGCGTGGCCCCTTGAAGCGGCGGCGTGTAAAGCGCTGCCGTGATGGGCACCAAATAGATTGATTTGCGCGCCGTGTTGTAGCAGACTCAAAACGCACTCGGTGTCGCCGTATAGAGCAGACATGATGAGCGCCGTGTCTTGTTCCGCGTCCTGCTGGTCTACGTGCGCCCCGGCTCGGATTAGTTCTTCGAGGGATTTAGCTGGGAGCGTCATGGCGGCGTTTATGAGCGGAAAGCTGCCGTCGGAGCCGCCGGGGATGTTGGCGTTCGCCCCGGCGCGGAGGAGGAGGGAGAGGATCTCCTCGTGCCCGTTGCTCGTTGCCGCCGTCAAAGGGTTGGTGTACTCCCCCCCGCCGTGGTTGGGGTCTGCGCGGCGGCTTAGCAGCCAGTGGGCGATGGTTGTTTCCCCGACGACGCAGGCGGCCTGGAGGGCGGTGCCGTGCGGGAAGGAAGGGTGGGAGGCGTTTGGGTTGGCGCCGAGGTTGAGGAGGTGTTTGACTATCTCGACGTGGCCGTTTTGGGCTGCAACTTGGAGGGGGTATCCTTGGGGAGCCGCGATCTGGGCGCCGTGCTGGATGAGGAGTTGGAGGATGGGTAGGGTGCCGTCGTAGGCCGAGGCCGTCAGGGCGTTGCCGTATTCTTCCCCCGTTGCGGCGTTGGGGTCCGCTCCGCGGTCGAGGAGGAATTTGATGACCTGTTCTTGTTGATTGTCTGTCGCTTTGTAGAGGGCCTCGTTGAGGTGTTCTCGGCCGAGGACCGAGTATTGTTCGTGGTGCTGCCAGAGTCTGTGCAGGATGGGTTGGTGGTCGTACATGGCCGCGGCGACGAAGGCCTTGTGGCAGTAGATTCCGGGGGACGCTGCGAGGATGGCTTCGGTCACTTCGTAGAAGCCTGCTTCTGACGCCGTGAAGAGGGCTTCCTCCCGCCAGGGCCAGTCGACTTCCCTGGAGAGCAACATTTGGACGATCTCGAGGTCTCCCGCGGATGCTGCCGCCGCGAGCGCTTGGCCGTACTGGCTGACGAGGATGCCGCTGTCGTCGTAGAGCTCTAGAAGCTTCTTGACGAGATCGTCGTTTCCCTGACCAGCGGCGACCGCGAGGGCAGGGGATTTGGCCTCTTCGTCCTCCCCGGCCACGATGGTTGGGTCTGCGCGCAAGTCGAGCAGCAGGGCAGCCGCATCGGCCTGTCTGTGAACCAGGGCCAAGGTCAAGGGCGTGCCGTATTGGTTGCAGATGGCGTTGATTTGGGCTCCCGCTTCAACCAGGAACTGTATTACCTCCAGTCGACCTTCAGATGCGGCCATGTGCAGCGGTGTCCAATTACCCGTCTTGACTCCGTTGTCAATCTCAATGCCCGGTAACTCGAGCAGTCTCCTGCAGACCTCGAGATTCCCCTTGGCGGCCGCCCAGTGAAGTGGCTGATTCGCCCAGGAGTCAAGCGAGTGGATCTCCTTTTCGTGGCCATCCTTCAACAGAGATTCGACAAGCGGGAGGAGCCCAAAGTACGCTGCAACGTGCAGAGCAGTGATGCCCTTGAGCTCCCCCTGAAACTCACGCTGGGCGAAGCTTCCCCACCACCGCTTTCTGGCAGTCGACTCGAAGGACCAAAAGCTGTGCCCAATGTCAAGCGTGTCGACAAAGTCGGGGGTTGCCTTGTTTCCGTGACGCAGCCAGTATTTGAGAGGGTAGTCGAGCGCCGAGCCGTCCATCTTCTCGTCCTCTTCGTCGCCTTCCTCAACTTCGGGGAATAAGAGGTCGATCTCATCCTGGAACTCTTCCTTCTCGGCTTGGGTTGCCGTCTTGTCCCAGATGGAAGACTCAAAGTCGAACTCGTCACCGGCGCCCAGCTGCTCCTGCATGTAGTCCCAGCATCTGAGTCCAATGACGCCGTGCTGCCATTTTACCTCTGTGTCGTCCTCGCCGGCAGTGAGACCAATAAGTTTCCTCAAATTGGGACTAAGGAGTGTCTCCCGTGCCAGAGGATGAATGAAGGTGACTCTTGTCTCCCAGCGTCCGTAGCCGTCACTTCCGGCTGCATCATAAATCCTCAGGAGAGGACCGCAAGCTCGAATGTAACCCAGCACGATGCTCTCTTCCGTCGCGCTGGAATCTTCAGGGTCGAGCTCCACCTTTAACTCTGCCAGAACGCGAAGCTCGCTGATGGTTGGGTCCTCATAGGCGACCACCAAAGTGCGCAGGATCTCCTTGACCGTCTCCAGGGGAGCATCGCCAGAGTAGGTGTCGGGGTTCAAAACATTCTTCCAGGCCTCTTCGATCAGACTCTCGGGATCGGGAGGCAACATCTCGAGGGCCTTCCTGACGCTCGAGTAATCCGCCGGCAGCTGCTGCAAGAGTTTGCACACCACCTCGACCCACAACGTGTTGTTTTCGGCTCTTGCCTGCAGAGAACTAAAGACAAAGTACTGCAAAGCGCTGCTGTACCGTTTGTACCGCGAGACCTCCTTGACTGCGTCTCGAGTAAACGTCCGCAGCAGCTCGCGGCGCATGGAACCCATCGACGTGCTGTTCAAGTTGATCTGCAGCACACTGCCCCTTTCCACGCCGGGTCTGAGGGTGTGCTCAATGTTGGGCCGTCCGTTCGTGCTGAAAATGGCCCATTTCACCTTCTCTCTCCAGGGGTTCCGCTCGTCCTGGTCTCCGTTGAGCAGCTCGGAGAGGCTCTCGAGAAACTCTTGGGTGCTATTGCCTTCAGAGAGATAATGCAAAGAGTTGATGACAAAGTACACATCCTGCACTCCGTCATCACCGAGTATGTCTGTCAGCCCCTTCCACAGCTTGGAAAGCTTGAACTGTCCTCCCCCGGACTGCGTGTTGCCACGGGCGTTGTTCCCATCCTGCGCCGGCGCAGCAAAGGTCTTGACGTATTGGCCCAGCGACCTCTTCTTGAGAATCAACTGCCAGATCAACGACCGCAGCATCGTCTCAACCATGCGGCAGTCGGCCGGCCCGTCACAGAAGAAGTAGGCCACCATGACGTTGCGCGCGCCAGGCTGGTGACTGCGTTCCTCGAGCTGCTCCAGCGCCCCAATCGTTGCGGCTGCCGCCTTTGACTTGCCCAGCCCCTCTCCTCCGGAAACCCACAACACCGGGTAGTAGGGAAAGCGATAAGCCAGCCAGTGCTTGTACTGCTCTTCGGCAAGAATCCAGCTCGAGTCGCCGCTGGAACTCTGGACGCTCTTCAGCTTGACGTTGACCTCGCCGACGTTGAGATTAAGCGCGAGACGGTGAAAGACGTTGTCGTCAACGATGGACTGCTTCGACAGCCGCAGACGGGTCCTGACGGTGAACTGCGCGCTCTTGGCGATCTCCTTGAGCTGGTTGAGAACCAGGACGTACTCGTTCTCCTTGGCGCTGTCGAAGCGGTTAATCTGGCGATGATCCCGGTGCAGGCTGAGATTCGTGGCCACGTCCAGACTGGCCGAGTCCTGCGAGACGAGAATCTCCCCGGACTTCTTGCCGAAGAGGGACTTGAGCTGCGGGGGTAAAGCCTCGCGGGCGACGTTGGTTTTCAGCTCCTCGTAGAAGCAAATGACCTTGGCCCTGGGTTCTTTGAGCGCGATGCCGGTGAAGTCGCGGCGGAGGTCGACGAGGGCGTCGTTTCCTGGTTTGAGGATCTCGAGAAGCTGGCTTGGGACTGCCTTGTCGACTTTCTCGAAGAGATGGGCCAGCATCAGCGCTCGAGAGTGGGCATCGGATCCCTTGAATGGTGAGCCAAAAAAGATGGCGCCGGCGAAGCACTCGACGATGCGCATGTAGTTGACGTTTGTGTATGCCTGGTTGGCGATGGTCATGGCCCTGGCGACGACGAGGCCGCCCATGCTGTGTCCCAGGAAGATGAGGGGGCGCGTGTTCTGGTCATCCTTTCGCAGGGTGACGAGATACTCCAAGAGTTTGCTGCTGACGTTGTGGAGGCCTTGCTCCTGCGCGTTGTGGCCGTACCATTCCGAGTCGTAGTAGTAGAGCAGGACGCGGGCGTTGGGGATTTCTGAGCGAATGCCTTCCATCCGGTCCGATAGCCAGTTGAAGGCCGGGTTCTTCTCTGAGCCGAAGCTCTTGGCCGGGTTGGCGCCCAAGCCCGGGACGGCGATGATGTCGATCGTGGTCTCGCTCGAATTTCTCCCCTCGTCTGGGGTGGGGGCCAGGACCTGCAGGCCCTGGAATCTGTCTTTTGTGTTTGACATTTTGACTTGGAAGGTCTAAATTGTCGATCGAGAATGTTCTCTCGAGGAAGATATTTACGTGTGTATATACGTGCACATACGTGCACCATTTCTTAGATCGGGTACCAGGTTACATCAAGGTAGCCAGCAAAGCTTGACATGCAATCCCTACATTAATCATCGTATCGTCTCGTCCAATCATTTCGGAATTTCAGCCCCGGTAAGCTGACTGCATGATCGGTGGGTTTACTGGAACACGCGCTGAAACCCTGACAAATATCCCGACGCGACGGGCTAGCCGCAATAAAGGAAGAACCGCGCAGGGATCTAGTTAAAAGGGGCTTAGCTTGATCGGACTCCTCGCATCAGGCCCTGTTGTGAGTCTCCCCCCTTACCATGCAGGCAGCAGCATGCATATTAACAGAGCCTCAAAAACTGGAGCTTGCTGCCCGAAGCTTCTCCTCGCTTTGTTTCTCAACAACTGCCAGTGAAGCGAGAATCGCGGCTACAGAAAACAAGCATTGTTTGCGGGTACCCCCCCCCCCGGTCATCATGGTGCCACAGATGCCCTTCAGATCCCAAATCCTCCCCTCAAACACCTTTTACAGCACCACCAGCGGTCCTTCCGTCACAACCGCCAGCAACTTCCAGCAGCAACCAAACAACCGAAAACATGATCCCGACGACATCCCCTTTCAACCCCAACCACTCTCCCGCACCCTGACATTCAACACCCTCTCAACTTTGGAAGATCAATTCCCCGCTTCATACCGACGCGACAATGAGCTGGAAGCACCAGACGGAATCCCAGATTTATACTGGATCGAAGAAGAACTCAACCCAAAACGTCTGCACCAAATCATGAATTACCTCTGGCTGGCAGGCCGTCCCGTCCCGCCAAGACCGCTACACTACCAAATCCTTCTCGGCCGAGAAATCGTCATTTCCGAGTCGATCGACCACCACCTGGTCTGGGGCAACGGCAACATCTACATCAAACCACTACCCCGATACCTACTAAACCCAAGATTCTGGTCCGAAGTTCTAGTCTGTCAATGCCCGCCTTCCTCCCCAACCTCGAATTCCCACTCCCACTCCCACGACGGGGAGGAACTCGAAAACTCACCACGACACACGCGACACACACATACAAAAACCCAACAAAACAAGACAGAAAAAGAACTTGACGACGACCCAAAAACCTGCACCTGCCACGCCCTCTCGGCCCGCCAAAACGCCCTCGGCCTCCTCCTCCAGTACGCAGCTTTGATCTCTCACGAAAGCGACTTCCTCCTCGCCATCGACAAGAAGCTCCTCCCACCGATCGACTGGCCCAAATGGCGACGCTTAGTAAGAGAACTCATTTCAAACTCGGACTCGTCCGACACATCCCTCCTCTACGCTCAAGTCTCCCCCCGCTTCATATACGGCGAACTCCGCCTCAACCGGCTCAACTTCATCTCCCTCCTCAAAGGTCCCCCCGCGAGTTTTCTACGAGGCGGGTACATGTCCCGCTGGAGTTCGTACGGGAGTCTATACCGCGACAACTCCAACATGATCTTGGCCGCCACTGCATATATCTTGCTGGCACTAAGCGCGATGCAAGTCGGTTTAGGGACGACAAAACTAATGGACGACGAGGTCTTCCAGCGGGTCAGTTACGGATTCACGGTTTTTAGCATCGTCGGGCCGCTGGGCATGTTGGTCGTCTCGGTGGGGTTTTTTGTGGTGATTATTGGGGTTAATCTCGTGAGGACGAGGAGGTTCGAGGGAGAGAGGAGCAGGAGGTTGGGGAGGAGGTGGAGGGGGGACGGTGGGGATAAATATGCTGCAGAGGGGAGAAGGAGGAGGGATGCAGTGGTTTGAGAAAGGGTGTAATAACATGTATTTATTTAATGTTGATGAAGCTGGAGGGAGTCGCTGTCGAATTTCTGGCCTCGCCACATCATGTCCCACACAAACGTACTAGAGGACGCTACCAATCAATTATCCTTCTGACTCGATTCTGAACATGATCATCCCGATCCTTGAAAATTATTTTCAAACAAGGTCAAAAATGTGAGGACATAGCGGGGTGGTGGTTGCGGGTGACAGGCGGTCAAGATGGTACACGTGCAATCGCCTGAGGCTTGGGGAAGTGCCACGGAAGGTCTAAAATCGTACACACTGTATCTTCTGGCTGCCTGTGGGCAGGACCTTCAACAGTCGACAAGTCTCTGGTCTTTGGAATAACTGCGACCGGAGCCATTCATATCACTCACATATCCATTGCATAAAATCACTACACAGTTCATCGCTTCGTACTATGCCGGCAAAGCCTCGCGCGACGGAGGCATCAAGTGGAGCATTCTGTGTCCACTCCACTACTCGGTTGATCCCAATCCTTTCAAGGATCGGTGAACGGTGAACGGAACCTAGAATCGGGGGATGATGAACGGAAAGGTCGGTGAACGGTGAGCGAAACCTAGGATTAGGAAATGATGAACGGAACCCAGGATTGGAGAACGATGAACGGAACTACGCTACACCTCCGCCAGCCTTATACAAGCTAGTACGATTGCACCCACTCAGACAGGGGTATTTTTGGTGAAAAACATACCGACGTGTGTAAGGCCGGCGGATTTGTATAGTGGAGACTGACGATCCTAGACACATCACCAAGGTCCACACCAAGTCAGACGACGACGAGATGAATGGAAGAATACGACGACGACATATATAAAAGCACCTCTCTCCCACCTCCAGACTCCCATCTTCTCATCACCATCATCAACATCCTCTCAGCTCAATCACAACTACCACTTCAACGCCTTCCCAACAACAACAACCACCTTCCAACCACCAAAATGCAGCTCTCCAACCTCCTCATCGCCGTCATGGCCGCCACTGCCTCCGCGACCTGCCACACCTCCGGCGAGACCTGGAACAACAAGGCCGCCGCCCGCACCGCCATCACCAATGCCTGCACCGGCAGCGGCCGCTTCACAGGCACCTTCGGCATCAGTGAGATCAGGCGCGTGTGCGTCAACTCGGGCGGCGCGCAGAAGATGGAGTTTGAAGTCCAGAACAAGGCGGGCCAGGCCCGCAACTGGGATAATGCCGAGTGCATTCACCGCTTGAGCAGGGAGGTTGATGGGTGCAACCAAAACAAGGGGGGCTACAACACTGTTGATAGCTGGTATTACCAGTAAGTTTCCTCTCGAGATCGGTTTGAAATTTTTGGGCAGGTGGACTAACGATCTCGCAGGTCTGATCCCAATGCTGGCCAGTGCTAGATCCGGCAGCACTAGCAGAGGCGCACAATGCAAAGGTTGGGACGGCGGAAGCGAAGGGGGATGGGAGCCGTGGATAGGATATAGGGGCAGCATATAATGGCTAGTGGGAAGTGGTTCGTGTGGAGAGTTCATCTTTGTGATCTTGTGAAAAAACAGCCAGAAGCCGACCCTTCACCAGAGGAAGGAGGCAAGGAATACAACACCACTCTTTTGGCACTTCTTCTTTGGACTTGTTTTTGCGTGTCCCCCACCTGATCAGAGGAATCAGATGGCTTACCGAACTTTCGCTTTTACAAGGGAACCTTGGTGTGAAGGGTGGTTGGTTGTGTGAGTGTGTGAGAGTGAGTGGAAACCCTCGGGTCCTTTCTAGCTTGTACTGAGAGATTTCGTTTAAACTTGCTGTCCTTGACGAGCCTTGCGGTATCGGAGAACTATATGCTTGAGACCTGAGCGTAGGCTGAGCATAAGGGAGCCGACCCTGGGAACGAAGACCGCCATTGCGTCTGTCCCTTGTCTAGCTGTGTACCGAGGCACCTTTTTTGGCCATCCGAACCCTAGCGGTCCTTAATCTAGGGGTCCCTAGCCTGTTTTGCCTTCGAGGTTCGCGACCATCAGGAGTTCTTGTGCCGTTTCTTATTACCATTACGCAGGCTATCCCTGTATCCACACCCCTCTGCCAAAATTTCTGGAGATGGCAAGTCCCGCGGTGGGGAGATTGACGCCGAGTGACGATGAACACCTGGCGGCCCAAAGGTCTGCATGCTTGGTGGCTGTGACGCAAGTCTCAAACCTTGCCGTGTTCTGTATCGACTGGCGCTTGCAGTCAGCCAAGTCGATTGCCCATGCAATCATCAATATCGTCAAGATTCAGAATCAAGACTTTAGGTGATTGAATTGCGGCCACCGCAATTGACAACCCCTCCTTCGGAGCCGACCTCCGAAGGCTAGCTAGCTTCTTCTGACCCAACAGCCCATGCGGTAAGCTCCGCCTGCCAGTTGAATTTCTTTTTGGCGGCGGCGTGTGCCAAGCTCGCCACATTTGTGTCGAGGCACGTGGTGATCGGTCGACATATTACATACATGTTCCATTTGATAGGCATAGGTATTTGCACAGCCCTCTTTGATCCATCTTGGCCGGTACACCATGACGGGACATCATGACGGAGATTGCATGACGCCGTCGCAGCGGGCGGCCATTTTAAAAAAATCAACGGTCCACGTTTTTGTTCTTTGTGTTTGCCATTTTGGCTCCCGATTCCAGGCCGTGTTGCTGACGACATATTCCCAACCGTACCCCGCAGGTTGCATGTACCAGACAATACCATGACACTGGAGCCGAACCCAGGAGAGGAACACCTCTTCAACATCGAGAACAACCCCTTCGCATTCTCCCCGGGGCAGCTATCCAGGCTACTAGAACCAAAGTCCCTCCCCGCCCTGCAAGCGTTGGGCGGCATTGACGGACTCGCCAGAGGACTGCGAACAGACAAGCGATCAGGCCCGAGCATCGACGAAACACACCTCAGCGGCCGTGTCACTTTCCAAGAGGCAACAGCGCCGGGAAACACAACACAGGAGCAAAAACGGAAATCGAGCCAAGCCGTGGTTGAAAGAGCTGAGGCCCATCCGCCACCGTTGCTCACCCAAACAGATGATCATCACGCAGATCGGAAACGTGTTTTTGGAGTCCATCATTTACCCGAGCGGAAGTCCAAGTCATTTTTGCAGCTAGCTTGGATCGCACTGCACGACAGGATTTTGATACTGCTCAGCATAGCAGCTGCCATTTCGCTGGCTCTGGGTTTGTACCAGACGTTTGGCTCTACGACTCACCACGATGGCGAAGGGGCGAGGGTGGAATGGGTCGAAGGCGTGGCCATCATTGTCGCCATTGCGATTGTTGTCCTCGTTGGCGCATTGAACGATTGGCAGAAAGAACGCCAGTTTCGCAAGCTAAATCAGAAAAAGGAGGACAGGAGGGTCAAGGTGATCCGGTCCGGCAGGCCCTCCACCATCTCGGTTCACGACATTCTGGTCGGAGATGTCATGATTGTCGAGCAGGGAGATGTGATTCCGGTCGATGGCGTTTTGATCGAGGGACACGCCGTCAGCTGTGACGAATCGTCCGCCACGGGAGAGTCAGATTTGGTCAAGAAGATGCCGGCCGAAACGGTAGTGCAGACAATTCGAGACGGCAGCAGAATCAACCCATCCAAGTTGGACCCGTTCATGCTCTCAGGGGCCAAGGTCCTTGATGGGTTCGGCACCTTTCTCGTCACCGCGGTCGGCCCGAATTCCAGTCACGGGAGGACCATGATGGCCCTTCGGGACGATCCCGGCATGACGCCGTTGCAAGCAAAGCTGAATGTTCTCGCCGGTATGTAATTATCCCGATTCTGACCGACCATGTGCGAAATCTCACGAGTATGATAGGATACATTGCCAAAATCGGCACCGCGGCATCCCTGCTTCTTTTTGCCGTCTTGCTTTTCGAATTTCTCGCTCGACTGCCTCACAACCATGGGACTGCCGAGAAAAAGGCCCAGAACTTCCTTCGAATTCTGATTACGTCCATCACCGTTGTCGTTGTCGCCGTCCCGGAGGGTTTGCCCCTTGCAGTGACGCTGTCTCTTGCTTTTGCCACCAAGAAGATGACGCGGGAGAACAATCTCGTGCGCCATCTCCAGTCCTGTGAGACCATGGGTAATGCGACAGCCATCTGCTCGGATAAAACCGGCACACTCACCGAGAATGTCATGACGGTTGTCAGTGGCACTCTGGGAGCAGCCAATGTGGAATTCGGCGACAAGAGTTCCGCATCTGATGGTAGCTATACCTCCGCGACCGAAAGTTCCGCGTCCGAGTGCAGGCCGGTCTCGATGAATATCCCGGCAGCGAAACTCTCGTCTTCCCTCGACCCCGAATATCGCCGTCTGATCAAGGACTCGATCGCGATCAACACCACGGCCTTTGAGGGTGAGGAAGAGGGAAAGTCAGGCTTTATTGGAACCAAGACCGAAACGGCCCTCCTGGACTGGGCGCGACGCAATTTTGCCATGGGTCCTCTGGCAACCGAACGTGCCAACCACACCGTTGTCCAGCTCTTTCCGTTCAACTCCCACCAGAAATGCATGGGCGCCGTCACCAAGCTGTCAAATGGCCGCTATCGCATGTTCATCAAAGGCGCCCCTGAGGTAGTCCTGGACAAGTGCACACAGACCATCTCCGACCCAACGTCCTCAGCTTCGCCCCGGCCTCTCCAGGATTCCGACACCGTTGCTATTTCAGCTGCTGTCTCTCGCTACGCTTCGCTCTCCCTCCGAACGCTCGGACTCGCATATCGCGACTTCGAATCCTGGCCTCGCGAGCACAAACTCGGGGAGGTTCTCAACTCTCTCATCTGGGTCGGCGTGGTTGGCATTCAGGACCCCGTCCGCGACGGCGTCCCCGCTGCGGTAAAGACCTGCGGTCGAGCCGGTGTATCCGTCAAGATGGTGACAGGCGACAACATTGAGACTGCCCGCGCCATTGCGCGTGAATGCGGAATCATCACCTCTAGCAATGATCTCGTCATGGAAGGCGTCGAATTCCGATCCCTCAGCGACGGCGAACGCCTCGCCAAGGCTCGGAAACTCCGTGTCCTTGCCCGCTCCAGCCCCGAGGACAAGCGTGTCCTTGTCAAGGCTCTGCGCTCCCTCGGCGAAGTCGTCGCCGTCACGGGCGATGGCACCAACGACGCACCCGCCCTCAAAGCCGCAGATGTCGGCTTTGCCATGGGAATCGCCGGAACCGAAGTGGCCAAGGAAGCATCCGATATCATCCTTATGGACGATAACTTCTCTTCGATTGTGAAAGCTCTCGCCTGGGGTCGAGCTGTTAACGACTCGGTCAAGAAGTTCCTGCAGTTTCAAATCACCGTCAACATCACGGCGGTGGTTCTGACCTTCGTCTCGGCCGTGGCTAGCGAGGAGGAGCGCTCTGTGCTCAGTGCCGTCCAGCTGCTGTGGGTCAACTTGATCATGGACACGTTTGCGGCATTGGCCCTGGCTACAGACCCGCCGACGTCAAGCCTGTTCGATCGGACGCCTGAGCCGAGGACCGCGCCGCTGATCAACCTCACCATGTGGAAGATGATCATTGGCCAGTCGATCTACCAATTGGCGGTTAGTTTGACGCTGCACTTCGCCGGTCCGGGATTCCTGAATTACCCGGATGATGAACATCGCGCCTTGGTCTTCAACGTGTTCGTCTTTATGCAAATCTTCAAGCTCGTCAACAGCAGAAGAATCGACAACAAGCTGAACATTTTCGAGGGCTTGCACAAGAACCACCTGTTCATGCTCATGATGGCCATCATGACAGCGGGCCAGGTCATCATCATTTTTTTCGCCGAGGAGGTCTTTGGCGTGACACGCCTCAACGGTGTGCAGTGGGGAATATCACTCGTTCTGGGCTTTCTGTCCATCCCGGTCGGCGTCTTGATCAGACTGATTCCGGACGAGTGGATCAGGGCGGTGGTCGAGAGAATTCCGCTGCCGAGGTGCAGGAGAAAGCCAAAGATTACTATCGAAGCTGACACGGAGGTACGCGGGCTGAATGATGCCTTGTTGGATGTCAAGCATGACTTGGTGTTCCTGAAAAGGCTCAGGGGTGGGAGGATAAGTGCAATGGGCTGGGCGATTTCGAACATCTATGCGCCGCCGAGGTCGAGGCGACATTCTGTGGCGCCGATGCAGTCGGCGGTGGGAATGCCGGGGTTGTTGGCCGCCAGTTTGGGTGGCTTGTCACCTCTGGGGAGGACGACGTTGAGCAGTTAGAAAGTGAGAGGGTGGTTCAAGTTTAATCATACACGTGATGCTCAGGCTCTCTGTATAGCGTCGTGTTTGTTGGCGTTGGTGGGGGAGGTACGAAACTATCGTTTAAACTAATAACAAAATATAACACTTTAATTCAGTCCTAACGCCTTCACAAAACTCATTTGAAACAACGCCACCAAGTCCCTCAGAAAGCACCATCCCTTACGAGCGTCGCAAATACGATCTCTCCACCACTTACACCAAGAGCCGCAAGAACGCCACAACGGCCGGGTTCATCCCCTCGGCCGCAGCTCGTTTTGTCCACTCCTCAATGGAGATCTCTTTCATCTCATTACAGCCCGCCGCCCAACTTCTTGGCCATCCAGAAGCTTCTTTCAGTGCATACATAACCCCTCGCAGAGCTGCGTCAAGGGTGACGGAATCCAGCGCACCCGCGCCTTCAGGTTTTCTAAGAACACCTCGCTAGCCCATTTGCTACTGGCTTACCCAGAGGCGACGTGTGCATCCGTAGGCGGCGGGAAATGGGACACGGACACGGGCCCAATACGCTGCTTGCCTACGGCTGAGGCAAATGTACAGCACATGCGCCGTTACTTGAGATGTGTCGGAAAGTAGGAGACGGACGAATACTCAGCGTTTCCACATTGCAATTGCGGGATGTACCCCTGCCTACTCGGAGGCAAGGTACCTATGGAAAGGCCACGACAATGGTCTGCCGACGGACATGATCAGAAGGAGCGTCCCGTTGTGGACGTATGAGAGAACAGAACCGCTTGCCCCACCTCTCGTTTGTGCCAATCAAATGCATTCGCGTTAATTTGCTGTGAGCAGCTCGGGCTTCAAACAGAATGCTCAAATGCATCATGCATTGGGCAGGCCTCTTCAGACCCCGCACTCCGTCTTCGACCGGACTCCATGATCTTCAACGCCGCCACGACAAGAGCATACTTTTCCTGCGAGACCTGGGGTCTGCACAACACTTTCCCGAACACAATCCGAGAAAGCAAGCAGCGCGAGAGGCGATTCGGTCCTCCTGATCAGAACAGCCCAGAGCAATTGACACATCCCTCGAAGTTCATATGGCGCTGTGTTCCGTCTGCGAAGCGCTCCCGTTTCGTTCCGAGACGGTAAAATGGGACGAAGTCATCGAGACGAACAGGGCGCGTATTTTGACGACCGAGTACAGATACAACTTGCCTGGCAATTTCGGCGAGCTCGAGACACGTATGGGAGAGGGCTGTGAGGGCTGCCATTTCTTTTACGACAGGATACGCGGCGGCAACAACAAATCGAGAATCGAACCACTCACCAAATTATACATCTCATACAATAAAGTGGTCAGTCGTCTAGGCTGGTTTGGTATTCGGACGACAGACCCTTCGATGACCCACCATGTAGAATTCTTTGAATTCAAGACAACCACCGACCTGGAGTTTCGGCCTGACTTTCTAATTCCTACAAACCCCAGCGACGAAGCTTCTTGGAAAATAGCATTGGGCTGGTTGAAGACGTGCACGGGTGAGCATGCCACTTGCGCCGCATCTGCAGTCACTCCTATCCTCCCGAAGCGCATTATAGAGCTTGCCGCCGACGAAGCAACGCCGCCTCGCCTTGTTCTCCCTCCAAGCAATACGGTCGCCCGCTTTGTTGCGCTAAGTCACTGCTGGGGCAGCCGCAAAAAAATGACAAAGCTTACCACAAAGAATGAAAGCATTTACCAAGAGGGCATCGACCTCCAAAGCCTATCACGAAACTTCCGCGACGCCATCACCATCACCCGCCGGCTTGGTATCCGCTATGTGTGGATTGACGCCCTGTGTATTCTCCAGGACTCTACAGCCGACTGGGTCGCTGAAGCACCCAAGATGACGGATATTTTTGGCACTGCCACGCTAGTCCTCTCTGCCACAAGTGCAAAGCACTGCGATGCAGGGATTCTTCGACCACGGCTCCGGACGTGTTCGCCTCCCCTGGGACCATCAAAGAATTGGTTTTTGATGGTTCAGACTCGCTCTATAGAGGGCATAATCTCGTTTCTCCCCCTGAGTTCTCGTGGCTGGGCTGCACAAGAGAGGATGGTTGCGCAGAGGGTTTTGCACTACACTCCTCAAGGGATGTTCTGGGAATGCAACACACACCTATGCGCGGAGCCACCTTGGATTGAGGTACAAGAGCCCAAACGGCTTACCCCGAAGTTAGTGGCTCGTTGGCATCACCACACTCGGCGCTCTCGGGCTCCTGAGGCTACCGAGTTGCAACAAGAGACAGAGTTCGATGCATACGACATCTTGATGGATTGGTTCGGCTGCATCGAAATGTATTCGGGCAGGGAACTTACCTTCCCATCCGATAAGCTCCCTGCGGTTGCCGGATTGGCGGCGATATTCGAACTCGCCCTTCCTGGCGCTGGGCAGTATCTTGCTGGCTTATGGAGCGGGCATATTGTGCAATGCCTAGCATGGTACATTCGTTCCTCCAGCGATATCCCATGGCTGCAGCGACATGTGTTTCGTGCGCCGTCGTGGAGCTGGGCTACCAATGACTGTTTGATATTCTTCAAGTTGGGCCCGGAGGAGTTATTGTTCACTCCTCCAGGTACGCGTTTGCAGAGCGCATCCGACGTTAACCTTGTTGGACACCAGATTATCCCTACCGATGGAGACGGTCCACGCCACCTCATGGGTGCGAAAGAAGGATCGTATATCGTTTTAGAAGCCAGTTGCGTAGAACCATCTTACATCAGGAAATATGAGGCGCCCTTCGGCTGGAAACCGAACTGGAAGGAGTATCCCTCTGTTAGTCGACCAGATTTCGAGGGAAACTTGGACTCTGAGGGGAATTTTAAATTTCTCCGACTCGGGGCCACTCTCCTGGAGGATGATGTATTGAACTCGAGAGAGATCGCATTCTGGGGTCTTTATTTGCATAGGAAGGGGCCGGGCTCGGATTTCCGGAGAATTGGGTTCCTCGAGTGCAACATGGAACAAGAGGGATACAACTCCCTCCCCTGGAAACACGAGCGCGTCAAGATGATCTAACCCTCACGGACATACCTTAGCTAGGTAAGTATCCCCTCAAACTCTTGTTTTGATTCTACGCTAACAATTCTCCACCCATAGATAGATTCGTATAATTTCACTTTTACTCTGACTTCCTAACACGACTTTACTCGCACCGCCGTCAGGCAGTTAGATGAGTTTGGGTGTCTTAGCGCCGGCTTCTTTTTCATATCCAGCATCTTGATCCTGGCAACCGCCTTCGATACTGCCTCCAAGATGTCCATAGCCTCATGGAGCGTCCCAGAAGGCAAAGATACCTTAGTCTGCGGCAAAGCGCTGTTCCCTGCTTGGCTTGCCCCAAAGGGGTATCGTGCACCTCTCAGCCTGGGGAGTCTGTGCTTGGATTTATTGGCATCTCGGGATGCGAAACCGTGATTGCTTTGGGCTTGTGTCAAAAGTTTTAGCTACAAAAGCGTCTTCGAGTTACCACTATTTTAACCCAAGACGGCGTCCCCCAGCAAATTGTTTTTTGTGAGAGTCACCTCCCACACGATGAAAACTCTTTGCCTAACCGCCGACTGCGCTGTGCCAGTTGTCAGCTCTTTCATAAAGCTTTTCGTCTTTTGGGCCAGCCCGCTCGATCCTCACCCACCGCTCACATGCCCTGCCGTCGACGTCTTTACCCACCGCGGCCTCAACCCAACTTCAGAGTATCACAACTGGACATTGGACGAATTGAGGCAGAAAGTGTGGGGTGAAAAGGCTTCGCATTCATTATCGTGGCTTGGTCTTACACCCTATTCCCATGCAGCGCAGGAGTTGCTGGAGAAATATGGTGTTGATGTGCTCAAGGAATCGAAGAGGAAGGAGCCGGACCTGTCGGGCCATTGATCAAGTATCACAGCTGGAGCTTTGGCGGCCTCATCCAAAATTTGGCTGGACTGGATGCCGTTATCCCTTATCCAGAAGGGGTTGGAGAAGTGCGGGATCAAAGGTCATGAGAGAGAACTTTGAGGGCCATTACTCACCGCAAACCTGTCCTGCAGCCGAGGTCTTTTAGCAAAGACAGCCGGAGGAGTGATTGCAGGGTGTAAGGAGGGATAAGGATAGGAAACACCTGTCATTAATATCAGTTTATATCAAGTTGGTCTACATCTCAAGCTTGTCAGAATATATGCTCCTGTGTGTTTCGTGGACAGTCCCCGTGGCTGTCACGGAAAGGGGTATCACGTGATAGTCAGGGGGCTTGTGCTTGGACGAATTGGCATCGCGCCCCCGAAACCGTGATCGCCTCGACATTGTCTCAGAAGTTTAGCCCCCAATAGTCTTCAGTCTACTTTATGAGATCTGCTTCCTCACAAAGATCAGTTTTAGAGAACCAATTAGCAATTACAACCACCACAATGAAGACCTTCAGCACCAAACCTCGCACTCTCATTCAGACTATCTTTACCTTTTGGGCAAGCCCACTGGGCCCTCATCCAACACAGACGTGCCCAGCCAAAGAAGTGTTTTCGCATCGACGGGTTGACCCGCTAGCTCAATATCACACTTTCGACGAGGTCGCTCAAAAGCTGTCGGAGTCGTACACGGCCTACATCCCCCATGACCGCAACGAGGTCGGTCCAAATGCCTTTTGGCTGAGTATTCCTGGTGGTGAATTCCCAAAACTTGTGGAAGACCTCGACGGCCTTTTGCGCAACTATGGCATTGTCTTTCGCAGCGAGGAGCAGAAGAAGTCTTGGCGAACCCAGCGGGCTACAACTTTGGAACCATCCGCAGGATTGAAGGCAAACGACTGGCGGGCCACAAGGTTGGCCCGTTCTCGCGACTCCGAAATACACCAAAGGCAGCCTACCAGTGAACAGCTTTTGACGGCCCTAGAAATTCGATGGTCTGAACAAGGCATAAAAGCCAGAGCACCGTTCACCTTCTGGGCCGAATCCCTGGGTTCTTACCCGCCACACACCTGTCCAGCTTCCGAGGTCTTCTCTCTCACACAGACTCAGCCACTCGCCCAATATCGTCAATGGGGTTACCGACAACTTTTTGAGAAGGTCTTGGAAGAAGAATATTCACCCAATAATCCCAACTCTCCTGCCCGTATCAGATACGCGCACGCATGGGGAGAAATCGGCTCAAACTGGGAAAGATTCGAGAGTATGCTGACCAACGACGGCATCATGAGGCATGGAAGCCAGGGGAGAAGACGATTTACAAGGGGAAAATTCGGCAACACGGAGCCTCGACCAGAAAACAAATTCTTGACGACCGGACCACCTCCCCATGTTGACAGCCCCTTTCGAATCCCTCTTCACAGGCACTGTTACCCAACGGTACAGACCCCCAATCCACCATCAACCTTTGAAGAAGAATGGATCCCGTCGCTCTGCTACAACACCACCACCATCACAGCCGCCAGTCAAACCTCAGAAGAAGAACAAAAAGAAAAAGAAATCTGCACCTTCACTCGCGACGTTCCGCCCCCGTGTTTTGACGCTGAACACAGACAGTGGCGCAAGATCCACAGCGTATCAGTGATTACTACGCTCCCCGCCATGAAACGCCTCGCAAGGCTGGGAGGACTCGACACGCTGCTCAAAAACGAACATGGTAGAGATCCCAGCGGAGGAGGTACGGTGGGACTCCCGCCGGGTGTGTACGAAATAAAGGGCATAGAAGGAAAAGGACTGGGCACGGTGGCGAGACAGTTCATCCGAGCGGGGACCGAGGTGATGAACGACGCGCCCTTGATCATGGTTGACGATTTGGCTGTGAAAGCGCTGAAGCAGGAACCGATGCAGAAGCAGGTGGAGAAACTGATGGCCCAAGCCGTCGGTGAGCTGGCTGAGGATTTGAGGACGCACTTTGGGCAGCTGAGCGGGAGGTTTTCCGTCGAGGATCATGACGACGGGTGGGAGACCAAGATATTCGGGAAGAATGCCTTTCTGGTCAAGGTCAAGCTTGGTGGATATGATGATGATGGGGAGGAGCAAAAAGAGAACGAGGGGAGGAGGGCGTTTCATGCTGTTTTTCGTGATGGTGAGAATAATAATTTTTCCACGTGGCTGCAAGTGGAAGTTCCAGGCTGACATTGAAGGGGAAAAAAACAGTTTCAAGAATCAATCATGACTGCTCGCCGAATATGGGGTACTACTTTGATCAAAAGACTCTGACGCTGAGGGTGATTGCTGCGAGGGATATTCATCCGGGGGAGGAGATGACGATTGGATATGTGGAGTGAGTGCGACCGACTACTATACATACAATGAATTAAATGTTCTTGTCGCAGTGGACGGAGCAGGAGATACTGATCCAGAATCTTGACAGCCTCACCAAGCCGTGCCCCGTCCGACAAAAACTACTCAACCAGTCCTGGGGGTTCCCGTGCACCTGCCGCAGGTGCACTCTCCCACCGTACCAGAAAGAAGAATCCAACTCCCGCGCCGAACAGATCCACGCGCTGCGCAAGGAGCTCGACAGTTATTCCGCGCTGGGAGCCTCTCCGGAGAAGGCCGAGTTGCTGATAACGCTCTACGAGCTCGAAGGCATCCAAGCGAGAATCTACGAAGCGTACTATCGAGCGGCCGTGGAGTGGAATGGGGTCGGGAATGCAGCCAAAGCCGCCAAGCATGCCCGGCTGTGTCTCGACAGGGGCTTATCTCTGAGAAGCGAGGACAGTCCATTCCTCAGTAGCATGCGTCTGTTGGTTCAGGACCCAAAAGAGCATTGGAGTTGGAGGTTCAGGGTGAATCTGAAAGATGCGCGGGGAGACAAAGCCCGTTAGAGTCTGGAACGGTCTTCTGAAAGGTTGGCTTTGGAAAGTTGTGGTTGACCGAGTTCATACGCATGAGGAGCAGATATGCACCTGGGCTGCGCCACAACTCAAAATAGTGCCCAGTGGTCTGCAGGGAGATGGCACGACGGCAACGAACGCACAAATCTCGCGGCGCGCAAAGAACCACCCCCAGACATTTCCACGTCACAATAAATAAATAAAAAAAATATTGCTACCAAGTTGAGGCTGTGATATTTTCCGACGAAATAATTAGGCTGCTGAAATGGCCAAATTAAACAGCCTTTCAGCGGTTACCTAGACTAGTCCGTGTGTGCCCAACGAATTGCAAATTTGATGAGTCGGCGGTCGCTGCAGGCAAGGCAGACAGACGGAATTATATGAGTGAAAAACATAACATTAGAAATTTGTGTGCAGAGAGCTAATTTCCCGCGATATGTATACGTATGTGTATGTGCAAGCAAGCACTTCCCCCATCCAATCCCAGATCATCAGGGTTTCTTTTCATAAAAAAAAACAAAAAAACAGTATCCAGAGCGCGATGCTATATATCCCAGTATTATGTTGATATCAGAGACGCCCAGCCAAATCCGAAAATGTGAGTATGTGTGCGTGCGTGTGCTAGAAGTGAATGCAAAAATGACCAACAAATGAGCAATGAAAAGTAAAAAGCAACGCTAAACATATGAAAACAACAACAAAAAAAGCAAAAGGGGGGGGTATCTTGTGAGTGTGTCCAACTGGTAACCAAATCCGTTTCCGCCTCTTCTCCCGTCTTCCCAAATTTCCGTATCCTTGGGTATCCACCATGTTTTCTCTTGCCCTTCGACCTGGGGCTACTGACCCCCATGCTTCCAATCCAACATCTCCTTGGTGCTCGGCAAGAATTTGGGATCCTTCTTGGCCGCCTTGCAGTTGGGGTCTCCCATTCCTGTAGCCTTCTTGAGGGTATTTGCATACTCGCCCCTCTTCTTGATCAAGAATGCCAACGCCAGCGTGGGGTGGGCGTTCTTCTTATTTGCCCTCCGCCTCGAATCGGCGCTCCTCCCATTCACGCTCGTAGCCCGCCCGATTGTGACGCTGAACTCGGTATCCTGGTGAAACAAGGCCCTCGAAACAGCCGAGGCCAGATGTCTAGCATCCACCTCGGTGACCTCCCCGGCTTTGGCAATAAGGATCTCGGCGAACAGTGTAAGAAGGTGCTTGATGAGATTGCGGCTTGCCGTCGGGAGGCGGTTGAGTGCTTCGGTCCAAAAGTCCAGTCCGGTCTCGACACGGGGAGCTGGTGGTTCGATGGCTCCTTCTTGCCGGGCCAGCTGGACCCACGATCGGATAACGGATGACGTGACGAGAGGTTTCGGAAGCTCTTCGAGGTAGAGGATGATAAGTCTCGCAGCATCGTATGCGGTGTAGTCGCTCTCTTCGAACTGAAAGTTCTCTCCGTACATCGGCGGCTGGTTGAACATGTCCTTGAGCTGAGAGACGTTGAAGGCGTTTCCGGGGGACGAAAATACGTTGCCTTTTGAAGGGTCGGCGACGCCTAGATAATGTTAGCTGGCGCAAACAGAGCCTGAAGAATAGGGTATTGCACGAACATTGTTTCTTGATAAACTCGCAGCACTTGTACACGGACAACGGGAATGTCCGGTACGAAGTGCTTCTTCCCCTGTGAGATATCCTGATCTTCATTGGCGCAGTCTTGATGCTCTGGCTTAAATCCACACCAAACACGGCCCCTTCCTTCTTCTTTGGTTGGGCGTCGGGAAACCAAGCCACCCGCCCGAAGCCGAAAAACCTTGAGCCAGTGTATGCTTCGCCCTGTGTGGTGGCAGTTCTGCCGGACGAAGCTGTTTGTGGAGGAGGCATATCGGGTGACAGCAGGTCGTCATCGTCTAGCCTTGGAGTTGGCGCCGAAAGTTCGTACGGCGTAAGCGACCTCTTTTCCAATGGTTCTTCGTGAATGGTGTTTCTGTTGCGCATGCGTGAAAATATACTTGCCGACGACTTGCGGCCGTCACTCCTGTTCCCCGCTCTCCACTCGCCGGATCCCGTGCTTCCCGACGAACTGATGCTTGGTGCCAACGGTCGGAGCCCTGCACCATGTCTGCCGAAGTGGTCGACGCTGAGATGGTCTCCACTTGGACCGAATGATGATTCGGTGCGTGAAAGCATCGACACTCCGTCGGTGTTCCGATCGTCGTCGTCCTCTTCCCGGATGATGCCCAGACCATCCGTCATTTCTGACCCCAGCGTCCTCACCGACATCTTGCGCATCTGTTGTGGTTCTGAAGTGGTCATGGTGTCGCCCGCCTGAGGCGCAACGGGAGAAAAGGGCCCAAGGTCGAGGTTGGGTGGTGAATCGAAAACCTCTGTCAGCGGGCGGAAGATGTCATTTACTACGCTGGGGGTTGCGGGTCCGGACGGGAGTGGACTGGGTCCAATGTTGAGAATCACGTCCTCGTCGTCATCCTGATCGTATATCAACTCTGGGATATCGCATGGGTGGGCGAATGGAAACCGTGATAATCTGCAGGACATTTGGGGTTGTGATGAGGTTGGCGTCGCATCGTCGGGTGTTGGCGTTAATATCTTGTTGAGTGGGGGTGGTGTCGTTTGCCCCATCGTTTCCATCTTGGTTACCTCTTGTTGATAACGAACCCCGGCGGCTTTGTTGCCGGACCTGTCGGGATCGGTGCCGTCTCCGTCGTGTGTGGAGAACTGCGTATCAGAGTCTGCGTCAATGTCGTCAATGAGCCACGAGTGAGGCTTTTCGTCGTCTGAAATTTGTATCAAAGTCCGCAGGTAGACGTGGGATTTGGGGCGAAAGCCGTTTGGCGTGTGAAGAGGTGAAGTGGCAGTTTGATATGTTGCCGTGAGCTTCTGCTGTGCCGCGGTCTCTCTCAGTCTCCTCGGATGGGGGTCGCGCAATTCGCTCTGCAGAATGTCACCCATGGTTGCAACGTCGTAATTTCCGCTTCTCTTCATGGCGTTGCAGTTTATTGGAGACGTGATGACAGATGACATGGCTATACTAAAGTCTATATGAACCTGGAAGGGACCCCAGAGAGGGGAGAGGGCTTGTTTTTGTGCGCGCCGTCCATGAATGCTGAGTGCCGCTGCAACTCTAGGGTCTGTGCCGCTGGTGTCCCCGAGCGGCGAGATGCGTGTGCTATTCTCAATTTGTTTTTTTGGCTTTTATTTTTACGAAGGTCTGAGAGCTGGGGAACCTGGAAAACCGTTGGAGATTTGCGGGGATAACCGAGTCCGAAAGATATACTAATTAGTCTACACCATAACCTGGCATCAAGCAGAATGGAAACAAATTGCGGATACCGGGGAATTTCAAATTTGAATTTGAGTTAAGCTTCCAACGGCGGGCCTGTCAGTGAAAATGGATCAAAACTTGGATCGACCACTCACCGTCTTTTTTCCCCGGTGCTGTGCTGCAGTATTTTTCATGCAGATGGAGTCTTGTCTCCGGGGGAGGGTTCCTTCCCCAAGGGTCACAATCGTGGCTTGACCAAGAAGGAGCGGGAAGGAGCAAACACTCTCTCCCCCACCCCGCTAGGCTCGTTTCAGGTTCCTCCCACTTCACCCCCTGCTTTAGGAACTTTTTAGGCGGTTGGCTTGATAATCTCGGCAGGCGCTACTCTCGGCAGAGCTTCTTTTTTTCTTTTGAATGATGCAGGAACTTGACGATTTTTTTGATTTTTTTTGGTCAATGAACACCTCCGGCGGGAAGGTTCCCTCCGCACGTTGAGAGTATGAGACCAGTGAATGGCCAGTTTTTTTCGGCCTAAAATCGCGGTGTGCTTTGCCGCAGCCACCCATTGCCGAACCGATTGGCAGGTCAGAGGAGGGGGGCACGCACGGGGGGTCTGGGGAAGGGTCATGTCGTTTCTTTTTCTTTTTCTTCAATATTTCCGGTTTTGTTTCGTCTGTGCAACACACCCACGGGCCAACCCCAGCGGCACAAAGTGTAGGAAACACAGACCACTCGCCAAGACCTGCTGCCCAACCACACGAAACATTTTGAACGGCACGGTTTGCACATGTTCTTCTTTTCCAAGACAGGATTTTGCTATGTATATAACCTGTGCCAGCGCCAACACAGATCCGCCCGGACATTCCGCTCAGTGACAGCCAACATCTGCTCAAGTTCGGTTGACAGGAGCACATGATGGGCGATCATCTGTGACCTCTCAAAGTCAATGCAACATCCAACACACTCATCAACAATTCCATTATTTTTCGTCTTGAGTCTTGACGTCGAATGTCAGGTTGGCGGCAACCTGACCTGGCTGCGGCGTGGACAAGTCGTGGCACACTCACACTCACACCCGAGCGGCGTCAACCCGCCGCCCTGGAACACAAGCTTGATGACATGAGTAAGATATTCGGTAGTAAGACTGACGGTGTGGTTTGATTTTGTGCAATGTCAAAATACCATGACTGCCAAAAATCGGCAACTTTGGCCCGATGCATTGCATGGGATGATGATTTGTGAAACATAAAACACGGTAACATTGGATTCGGGTGTAGCCGACGACCTGTCATATTGTTAATCTCGGGCATTTTTTAAACGACGCCCGCTCAAGGAAAACGGAAGTCGGAAAAGGAGCCGAGAGATGTATTATATGCAATTCACCAAATGCGGTACCGAGCCCTTGACTGTCAAAAACACCAAATATCACATTCCTACAAAGCAATCCTTTGAAAGCTTCGAAACCAGGAAGGTGGAATCGTGCGTTGGACCTCTGCCACAGACATGCTTCTGCCGCCACTATCGAGCATCCGCCGCAAACGCGCATGGTGAGATCCCCGCCTCCGACTCCGGATCTCATGTTCCCCGATGCTGTATTACATCCCCTCCTCTAGGCTTCCGAATTACATCCGTCTCTTCACCCCAACATCAACAATCCGTCCAAAGTTCCCAGCATTGACACCGATACTCACATCCCCAGCTGTCGCCACTCTTCCTAGTCTCTCACACCGACACTTACATGATTCCAAACACGCCTAATTCCTGAGACTCCCCCTCTCATACTCCAAAATACTCCCCACCGTATCCCTCACGCTCTCCTCCAGGCCCCTATACTTGACACCCAACACCTCCCTGCTCCTCGAATTATCAAACCGCCAATGATTCTCCGGGAAGTCATCCCCCAACTCACCCTCGGGCAACACGCCCTTCAGCTCCCCAAACCCATCCCTCACAATCTTTGCAACCTGTCCGTTGGAAAACATGCCGCCGACGACATAAAACCTCTTGTTCGCGGCATCCTTCCTCTCCATGGCCCTCACGTGCGCCAGCGCCACGTCCCTAACGTCAACAAAAGTAAAAACCGGAGCGGTCGGCTTTATCCCCTGTTTCATTTCGCCCCTGACGATATCCAGAAACCGCCGGTTGGAGTCGTTGATGCTCCTGAGCGGTGTGCCCTTCTCACCTAGGGACCTCTGGAGGGGACCAAAAGTCAATGTAGTGCATATCGTGGCCAGTGAGAAGGAAGGCGACTCGGCAGTCATGAAATCCCACGCCGCCTTCTCTGCGAATTTTTTGCTGGCTCTGTAAGTATCGTCCGGCCTGGCTGGGGGCTGGGCGATCCCTTGGTCCCATGTTATGTCCGCCCAGCAGGACTCGTCGTAGATTGGTTTATGGTTCGGCGGGGACACAATAGCCGCCGAAGAAGAGGTAATAACTACTCTTCTCACGCTGGGGGCGTGGGACTTGATAGATTTGAGTATCCCGGTGGTTCCGTTGATGGCTGGGTTGAGACACTCTGCTGCCGGGTCGGCGAACCCGGTTGTTTTGCAGGGGGATGCGGTGTGGATTACGTAGAGCGGTTGGTGGGTGAGGAGGACCGAGTCCCAGGCGGAGGGGGCGCCGATTTCTTCCACGATTGAGTAGGTGACGCGGGCGCCGAGGTTGGAGGGGATTGAGGCGAGTATGCGTTGGCCCTTTTCTTCCGAGCGGACGGTGGTTACTACGTCGTAGCTGGCAATTTTGTTAGCATTTGTGAGATGGTGAGACGGGAGGCGATTTGACGTACCCGTGGTTGAGCAGACTGTCAAGAATGTGTGAGGCGATGAACCCCGTTCCGCCTGTGACACCGTCAGACAAAACCACCCCCCATAATATCGGCCGTCGGGAAATTTTCTTACCGGTCAAGAGCACTTTGCCCTTGCTCGTTGGAGATGTCAACGGTATCCAAGTCATCTTCGGCAGTTGGTCTCAAAGATCGTGTTCACAAATCCAACAATGTTCTCGAGATGGGCCGTCTTCAGTAATTGTTTTACCCCTGAAAACTGTCAGGAGAAAGAAAAGCAAACTTGTACGATTCGTGAACAACGCAACGGGTCTTCACCGGTGCTGACGCGGTGTCCTGCCGAAGTCCGGTGCTACACGTCTTTTTTCGGGGGTCCGAGGGGAATATGCAGGATGACGATCACCCCACCGGCAACGTCTTGCCCGCAGAGGGTCTATAACCTCCCACTCTAATTAGACGTCTTCTTGCTCTAACTTTCAGCGTCTTTCAACTGTACCGTCGTCAAAATGCCCTCCGCAACCGCGCCTCAGGGGGAACCCCTCCAAGTAGCGATAATCGGCGCCGGCATAGCGGGCCTCACCCTCGCCCTCGGCCTCCTCCCGCGCAAAATCCCCTTCACAATCTACGAACGCGCCCCGTCCTTCCGCGAGATAGGCGCAGGCATAGGCTTCTCCCCAAACTCGGAACGCGCCATGGGCTCCCTGTCCCCGGAAACCCTCTCGGCCTTCAAAAACGCGGCCAACCCGAACGGGGAGGACTACTTCCAGTGGGCCTACGGCTACGGCGAAGACAAACTCCTCTTCAAACTCCACGTGGGCAAAGACGGGTTCCAAGGCTCCCGCCGCTCCGACATCTTGGAAGCCTGGGCAAAACTCATCCCTTCCGCCAAAATCCAATTCGGCAAGGAACTCTCCACCGTCACCGACAATCTTTCTTCGGGCCCGGTCCAACTGACCTTCAAAGACGGCACCTCGGCAACAGCATCGGCGGTAATAGGCTGCGACGGCATCCGCTCCCGAGTCCGCCACCACGTCTTATCCCCTCCCGACAAACTTGAATCCCAGATTCCTCCCCCCCTTTCCATCAATCCAGGATACACCCAAAAGTTCTGCTTCCGCTCCCTGGTCCCCATGCCCCAGGCAATCTCGTCCATAGGGGAATACAAAGCCTCCCGCCGGTTCATGTACAACGGGCCCGGCGCGCACGTGATAACCTACCCGGTGGCCTTCAACACCTTCCTCAACGTTCTCGTGGTAATCTCGGACCCCAACCCGACCTGGCCCCCGAGCCACTCCTGCGAGTCGTCAACTTCCAGTTCACACAGTCACACCCTCCCAAACTGTCCCAAATCCGAAGCCGTCTCGGCTTTTCGGGGCTGGAACCAGACGGTCCGCAGCATAATCGACCTGCTGCCAGACACGCTGGAAAAATGGGCAATCTTCGACATGGCGGACCACCCTGCGCCAACGTACACCAAGGGACGCGTGGCGCTGGCGGGGGACGCGGCGCACGCCACCGGTCCGCATTTGGGTTCGGGAGGCGGCTTGGGCGTCGAAGACGCACTGTGTCTCTCAGGCCTGTTAGAAGCTGTCAAGCAGCAACAACAACAACAACAACTCGAATCAGGAAACGGGAACGAAGCAGGCTTGGTCGAAAAAGCACTAGCAGCGTATAATCACGTCCGATACGAAAGAACGCAATGGGTCGTCCGGGCCACCAGAGAGGCAGTCGATCTCTTCCACTGGACGAACCCAAAGGGAAAAGACCCCACAGAGTTCGGAAAGGAAATAACTAAACGCTTTCACAAGATTTGGTTGTACGATGTGGACGAAATGGTGCATGTGGCGGTCAACGAGTTCAAGAAGCAGTAGGTAGATACAACAAGAGGAGGCCATTCTAATACCTATCCGTTCAAGTTCTTCCTGAAATGGTGATAAACTTGGTTTGTGCTTGAGCTTGGGAATGGGCACTGTTCTTCCCATCATTGATTTCCACCACCCCGTCTTATAACCAACCCCCGCCGACTCTCCTGGGTCTGACCATCATTTCTCTTCCGCTTCCCTTTCTTGCCACAGACCCATTCCTCAACATCAACATCTTGCTCCAAATCGCCACCGGCAGCCTTGATCTCCGCCGCAAGCTCAGGGTATTCCCCTTCGATCCACTCCACAGTCTCCAAAAACGCAGCCAGCCATTCCACCTCTTCGGTCTTGGCAGGGAAAAGTATCGTACCCCGCCCGGTTTTCCCAAGTTCATGTGCTTCTTCATGATGCACTGCAAATGCCGGCGTCCCGTCCACTTGACGAATCTTTGTTCTCGAGAATCCTTCAGCGAAAATCTTGTCATCGTACGCCAAAGCGCCACCGAGCTCTCCATCTTTGACCTTGCCGTAGTAAACCGCCATTCCCTTCTTGACGACCTCGATATGCTGCCGGATGTGTTCTGTAGCATGGGATGCTGCGTCCGCACCGGCATCAATCCCTTCCACCACTCTCATCCAAAGCCTCAGACACCAATCGTACGGGATCAAGCACGCGTGGGGGTACATGAACCGACAAACGCCCTGCGTCCTCCCGCGTTGTTTGGTAGAACCGTCATAGAAAGCAGGGGATCTGCAGAGGTCAATGATTCTCTCTACATATTTTGCTGTAACGCCCAGTTGTTCTGGTATGTGAGTGGGATTTTTCCTCGGGGTCTGCGGCGCGAGGGGCATCTTGAGCCTGCTGTGATGGCGCCGGTAGATCTTGCTCATGTCCCGCAGCTGGTCGGCTTTGGTAGCATTGAGCTTCTTTTGCACCTCGGAATACGCCACCGCGAAGGCTTTGGTCTCTGGAATGCTCCAGTGGGCTGTAGGGCGAGTGGGGTGTTTCTTGCGGCATTGTCGGACCCATTCATCAACAGGAGTATCCTTTGGATTCCGTTCCACCAGCCAAGGATAATGGCGGGTTCGAGGAACCGGCCGAGCGCGGTAGGTGCCGCATAAACAACTTGATTGCAGGTTCTCGATAAAGCTTTGCCGGAGCTCGGCTTCCGAAGGGTTATCTTTCGACAGCCAAGGAGCGAGAGTGGCTATGAGGTCGACAGGGAGTTCCTGGCAAATAAAGGATAGCACGTTGTCATCGATCCCGCTGATGACCCTCACGAGAGTTTGTGATGCCTTCAGAGCCGCGTACTCCAGAAAGTTGAAGCCAAGGAAACCGGTGCCGAAAACCTGGTCGTTGTAGTCAACGTTAAGTTCGAACTGACGGGCCTGTTCCCTGGCGACTTGACGCAAGAACTTTCCGGGAGGTCCATCAAGAACGCCATCTGTCAGGTCGAAAATGCGGCCGTTGACGGTAATCATCAGGTCGGTGAGGATCTCGAATTGGTCTCGATTGGCGACAATCATGGGCCAGACGCCCTTCCATGTTGGGCTGATGGAGAAGGCGTTCCATAGATGGCTTCCTTGGTCGACTTGGTTGGTAAGTGCAATGGCATCTCGAAATGTGAGTCGCGAAATGATGGGCTCGATGAGTTCCAAAGGCAGCTTGTCGAGCTGCGATGCGATGTGTGGAGTGACCGACATGACGGTTTGGTTTTTTGGCAGCTCTGGGGATGGATGATGGAGGTGCAGAAACTTGAATGGACGGGATGGAAGGATTTTGGAGAAGAATGGATGAGTCAAAAAGGCAACAGCTCCTTCTGCATTCAACACTGCTTGCTGCCAACACAGCACAGTGCGCCAAGGGCTCTCCACTAATAATCTGCCTGCATCCCCCACCTGCCCACTCATTGTGAAGTACGTACCATGCATCTATCTCAAGTCTATCTAAATCATGATCTGATCATGTTGAATTTACCTTTTTTTCATTTTTTTTTTTTTTTTTTTTTCACACTCAAATTACCGATTCACATTCCCAGTATCCTCATCACTCGCCCCATAATGCTTCAGGAACCTCCCCCACACCGCATCCCCCTCCACCTCACCTATAGCAACAGGCCACAACACCCTACCGACCCCATCCTCCCAACTCAACGGCAAATCCCCTCCGTGGTGCGCATCCATCTCGGGAGCGTGCGACAAATAACCCGGGTCAATACTGTTCATCGCCACCCTCCTCGTCTTCCACGCCGTACTTGCCTCGGTCTGAGTGATCATGTTCAGTGCCGCCTTGTTCATGTTGTTGTGTACTTTTGTTCCTCTTTTGCGTGCATGGCTTGGAGAGCTCTCGAACAAGCCTTCGCGAGAGGAAATGTTGAGGATGTAGCCCAAGGGTTTGGTCTTTCCCAGATGACCGGGTTTGCCCATTATGGGCAGGAGTTCCCTGCAGAGAATTAGAGGGACGAGTGCGTTGATTGCGTGTGCCGAGACCACTTCTTCGTAGGGAATTTCAGAGATGGTCTGGATCCAGGAGGATTTGGTGTATGGTTCTGAGAAGGTGAGGGCGGTGCCGCTTTCTGTTTCTTCTCTGGCAGGTTCCAGCAGCTTTGTGATGCCTGCGTCCGTCGCGCCTCCGTAAAGCGCCAGAGGAGGTAGACCGCCCCGAACTCGTGGTTCATATCCCTCCGTCTCCTGGATGAGATCCACCCCTGCTGCCTCGAGTCTTTTCTCCTTGTCCTGCGAGACTGCATATTCCTCCTCGCTGGCGCTCTCAGCAATCGTTTGCGCCGCATTATTGATAAGAATGTCCAATTTCTTAGTCCCCCACTGAGCCAAAATGATCTTTGTCGCCTTGACAAGAACAAACGCGTGCTGGGCCAAGCGGAAATCGGCACCGACTATCTTGAGACGATGTTTCCACTGATTGAAATCTGGCTCCCGAGAATATCGTAGGACCGCATCGTTGGGATATCGCGATGTGGCGATAACCCTGGCGCCGCATCGAAGCAAGCGGAGAGCTGTGAGGTAACCCAGGTTGATCCGAGCCCCTGTGACCAGAGCCGTCATGTCGGGCAGTTGCATCGAATTCGGCATGCATATTGCGTTGCCGTAGTAGTTAAATGCGCCACAGGGTAGACACATGGAGCGATATGCAGCGTGCGGGTTCAAGAGGAGGAAACCACAGATGTAGCATAGCCGTGGCCGAACAGGAGGCCGGAAGATCTGATACCTCTTGACCACTTCACGCCAGCCGAGGGCTGATGGTGGGGATTCATAATCCTCCTCGAGATCCTCCTCTTGGTCTTCTTCGTCCTCGTCCTGTGGAGAATGGTCTTCAAAGATGCACTGCTCTTCAACGAGATCCATCACCCTCTCAACCTCGGCAACCGCCTCCCCACTGATCCCGCTCGACTTCACATATCTCAGAACATGCAAAGCATGCTGCACCTCAGTCATTGTCGGAGGCCCCCGTTGGTCAACCGGTACCGTCTTGTTCCTGGTATCCAAGGGAAACTTCACGTCTTTTGCCTGGTAATCGGCAGCCAAAAGATATCCATCCTCGGGCAACGGCCGCTCCCGGAAGATGTCGCCTTCTCGAATGCTTTTCTGCAGTCGTTGAACTATCGTCCTGTACAGGAACCGTTTGATGCTGTTTGGCAAGTCCCGAGACGGCGTGAGGTAATTTGCAACTTCCAAAGCCAGGGGTTGTCTATTGTTGGGCAAGTGTATGGCCAGGTGGCTGGGCCATTCGCCTTCGTCAAGCCGTGCCGCATCTTTGAGGAGCTGTTTGGCGATGATTTCTGGCGATTTTGTGGCCAGAAAGTTGTGCCAGTAGGAATCCACTTTGAGTTTGTTCATGCTGCCGGCTGTATTTCGTGTTGTGTTGTCACTTTAAATGCTCGGAGAACTTTTATTTTTTGGGAGGGGTCCGATGCTAATTTGAGGGCCCGGCCTCTGATATTTGTTAGTGATGCCGCCGTCCAAACTGGGGTTGAAGACAGTGAGGCCAAAAAAAATAATTCAAAAAATAATAAATAAATAAATCAAAAATTGACGATGTCAGTGAGTCACTGCTTCGTCGTTGTTGGTGCCTGACGAGCACAGTGCACTCCACAGAAAATGGTAAAGGGGATAGTTTTCTGTGGGGTAGCAACAACTCGCAGCTGAAGTCTTGGCGCATACTGTGAGCCCTTCCCCTTTTCGGTTCCATTTCCAGACTGATGGATTTCGCCAAAGGGTGTGGTCGGCATGTTTTCACAGATGTCAATATTTTGGTTTTCCTTGCCCATCTTGGCTTTCTCAGCCCGATCAGCCCGACTGGGAAAGCCAAGAGATGCGCCGTAATAGGACAGGCTGGCCGATATTGGTAATTTTTCCCTGTCGGCGAGTATTCCCATTTTTAGAGGGCACAGAATGAGTTTGTGAAACACTTCTCCTTGATCTGTCAGCAGGATAAACGTCGCAGGCCAGAGTTGAAGGCCTCGTATGAATGAAAAAAAGTGTAATTATAGCATTGCGGGCCGACCCGGCTGTAAACAGCAGTCTTTCTAATTCGCCGAGATGGAAACTCGAAACTTGGGTGGTGTGTAAGGTGTGAGGTATGTCAGGCTCGGTTCATACTTGCTCTCAATGCTCGGCTGCCCTATAAGTATAAGCCGGCGGCCGTTCATCAAGGAACTTACCTGAACATTTAGCATCAAAAAATTCATTGTCTCATACAGCCTTTCAAAATTTTCATAATTCAATCCCAATAACTACTCATCATACTCATCAAATCTCAAAATGTCCAACACACGCGGATACCTCGTCCAAATCGTCTGCCGTGACCTCACCGACGGTGTCGCCCCCAAGAACCGCAAGGACATGTGGGCCAAGCACTGGGGCATCCGCGTCAGCAAGACGGCAGTACGTTGCCACCCGCCTTTAGCTCCTCTCAAGGTATCAATTCCAGCAACTAACTGCAATTGCATAGCACCCCAATACCGCCACCCAGGGTTCCACCGACCTCGCTCAGTGGACCTACTACGGCCTGACCACCACGAAAAGAACAGACGTCCAGACTCAAAAGCAGATCGAAGTCTGCACCCTCGACGTCGAGCCCTGGATCGGCAAGGGCAAAGTCGCCGACCCGCCCCTCCCCGGCTTTGACTCCTACGCCACGGGCGGAACCGGGATGGAGGGCATCGAGATTGCTCGCATTGGTAAGTCCTGCCAGATTTCCATCAAAACCAAAATATTGCCCTGCGTCGCCCTTGAAGTATGGGCTACGCACTTCCTAACCACAGAATTACTTACTCGTTAGCCCCGCACCCCCTCCCCAACGCAAGCTCTCACTGGGTAATTAACTAACAAAACCTTTCCAGCCAACGGACTCCTCCAGCGCGAGTTCAACTCAACCAACTACGCAACCACCTACAACATCTTCTACAACAGCTGCCAGCACTTCGCCTTCCTCCTCTTCAACAGCGTGTGCAACCGCTGGGTTAACTCCAGCTCAACTCAGTGCGTCATCAAGTCCTTCCGCAACGCCTGGAAGGTAAACGGACAGCTCCAGGCCGCGGCCAAAAAGGACGGAGCAGAGGGGGTGATTGCCTGGGGCGTGTTCGTGCAGGAAGTGCAGGACCGCAAAAAGACTTGGGCGTTTACGCTGTCGACGGCTACGGAGCCGGTGGTGAATAAGAAGATGGCTTGAGGGGAGACACCTCGGGTCTGGGAGAGAGTTGGGCGGTAGGTGCGGTAAGTGTTGCAGCAGGAATGATTGGAGTTGTATGGTTTGATTATTTGGATAAGTAGCAAGAAAGAAGGAAATAATTAATAGAGTTCGTTTTGATTTCAGACCCGAAGAAACAAAGATATTAATAAACAAGAACCAAGCAGTAAGTGAATACACATGTATGTACAAAACAGTAATTAAACAATGAGGGGGGATGGGGTAAGTCTTCTATATCTTGCGCGCTTCTAGAATACCAAACAAGTAAAATAATCAATCCATGTCACAGCATAGTCCTCCCCTCTCTCTCTGATCATGCCCATCTCCCCAAAAGCGCCATCAACCCCACGCCCGAAAGCAAACAAACCAGCATCAACGAAATCTGCTTGTTATCTCTCGTTCTGTCCGGGTTAAACAGGAAATCTCTCGCCAACAGCTCAACCAGCCCCGTGTACATCAATATTCCGGCAGAAATGGAATCCAACACCCCGCTGACAATCTTGGCCTTGAAGCTCGCGGGGTTGTACTGGTTGGCTATTCCCATGCCAATGGCAATGGCAACGGGCGTTGTCAGACCGTACAAAATACAGGCGGTCCACGGGATCCAACGGAGGCGCTTGGAAAATGGAATCATGCTGAGACGGGCGCCGATGCCTAGACCCTCAAAGGCTTGATGAACGGCCACGACGGGAAAGAGGGTGGGCAGCTCACGGCCGGTCACACCGAGGTTAAGGCCGATAATAACGGAGTGGAACATGACGCCGAATTCGAGGACGCAGAACGATATGATCTGGTTGCGGACGGCCATGTCTAATTTGGCATCGGGCATAACTGTATCGGCAGTGGAGCACCGCGAAGGCGATGCGTCCTCTGAGCCCTTCTCTTCGCGGGGACTTGCCGCCAAAGATCTGACAGGCGCATCCTGATCACTCGAGTGGAGGAATTGGTGGTTTTGATGGGAATCGGCTCTGGGCGTGTTTGTCACTGACCTGCTGAGAGCAGAGTTCCCCTCGGGGTCCCCCTGCTGCTCTTGGTGGCTGTGGTTGTGATCGAATCTGCGCTCGAGATACCATTCGGAACCGAATCCCATGAGGAAAACAAGCATGAACGAAGTCATGGTGATGGCAACCGGCCACGGATAGTTCTGCCAGCCACCTGTGACTCCCACACACGACATGGGTCCGATCGCCTCGAAAGCTGGGCTCAGGAGGTGTATAAATGCGGTCGCGATAATAACGCCGGCGCCAAAGTATCGCGCAAATATCAGGGCCCAGAGGGGGAGCCAGCGGGTTCGTTTTGCCCACAGCGGGAACATGGTGAGGAAGGTCGAGGTAACGAGGATGGTGAATATCGCGCTGATTCGCAAACCGGTGCGATCTTTTTTCCCCTCATCTTCGTCGGCTGTGAGGTAGCATATGATGTTGCGAAGATCGTTGCCGTCGGTAAGGTTCGCATGTTGGGGGTCGAAGTCCAGTGCGTCACGAATGTTTCCAGAAGCCATATTGTTGCGTGGAATAATTCTAGATGACGGAAAAGAATGTCAGGACACTGTTCTCGGCGTCAAGGGCGGGAGTGGCCACTCACGAGAAAGCTATCGGTGCATGCGGGGGGGGACTTTTGGTGGTGTAGCGGAGACAAGAAGCCAGCATTTTGGAAAAGGCAGAATTGGTTGGGCAATTCAGTTGGCATTTTGGGTACCTTGATGGGCAGGGCACCTTGATGGCTGCTGTCAAAATGCGTCATTGGCAGCTGAACTGGAAAGACAAGAATAAGGTTTCGACTCAACCATGAATGTCGGATCCGATAGTGGTTATCTCTTTGCAAGTTGCACGCACGCTCCTTCAATCTCTCAAGAGAGATCCCACTTGGGCAACTCCGGATCCCTCTTCCTCTCCAATATCTTCTTCCGATCCGCCCAAGTCTTCTTCGGCGCCGAACCCTCAATATGCAACCTCCACATCCACAAACACCACATCGACACCAAACTGTCAACCGTCCTCCGCGACAGCTCAACAACCACTTCCAGCTTGTGTTCTTCTCTCCCTCCTTCCCCAACCTCGGTAATCTGCCTCGCAACCATCACATCGCTTGCATTCCTCCACTCCCACCCCTGACCATGATTAATCTCTTTCAGAGACCACCAATACCCCTCCTTTGCTTTTTCTCCCCTCCGCTGCAACCTTGCTTTCTCCTCTTCGGGCATCACTCTAATCACCCTGAATCCGTGGTGAAATGTTGGGGCCTTCTCAATCCGCATCTCCCCGAGCGTCCGGGTTGATCCAAAAGGCTGCGCGGCGGCTTGGAAAGTAGAGAAATAGATTGGGTGCGCATATTGGAGATTATACAGCTGCTTCTCGCGCTTGGAGTAGACGGCCCTTCCAGTTCGCGGAGAGATGCGGATTTGGCTGTCAACCCGCGAGATGTCGATTTCATGTGTTGCTGGGCCCTGCTGGTGGATTACGCGCGTGAGGTTATAGGATGGAGGGGCGTCAGGGATAGAGGGGGATATGTGGACTTCAAGTCCAAGGAGGATGTAAGTCGTTGGAGGGATGTTGTCAAACGGAGATATTGGCTTGTCCTCTGTATACGGTGGGGGGACTTCATCTTGATCTTGATATTGCGGTGGTTGTGCCATCCTGCTTTGAGTCTGTTTGTTTCCTCTTTGTCAGGATCGGATGAAACGGGCGGTCCCATGCTTTTATCGCAACATCAATGCGCACGTGCCGGCTTGCCCCGCGTTGCACTGCCACGCGGTTCTGACACACAAAGACCGCCAAGACTCTATTCCCAAACGACCCACACCACTTGGCATTGTCAGTCTCACAATCCGCTTCATTTCGATTGCGGGATATCAGGGTTAGGGTACGTGATCCTGCCATCAATGGATGTGGTGTTGCAACTCTGACAACTTGATAAGTGAGCAGAGGGTTCCAATAATCCAATAACAGGAGCCAGGATAGGCATGGTATACTTCACAACGTGATTGTTCAGATGATCGCTCCTGGTGGGGCTGGATCCAGAGGATCTCTACAATGCCTGGCAGCTTCAAGCTGTGAGTGGCCAACTGACGTCATGACAGGAGCGAGTCACAAAGCCGCCCATTAACTTGGAACAATAGCGATCTCCGGATATTCTGGATGCTGTGACCACATCTGGATTCGATCCTTTACGACTTCACCTTATTTTAGTTTATCTTTTTTTTCACTCTTTTTTTTTTGGTTGACACGTAGTAGAGTTCCCATCCGATCGAACTCGGGAATCACGATTCCACACTACTACCACCAGCAGATCTTCACCATGGGCGACCGTTCAGATCTCGACAACCCTCAAACTCCTCACCACCCCCACCGTTGGATATGGTTCATCACCGGTCCTACGGCATGCGGGAAGACCACCATCGCCAAGGCGCTGGCATCCCGTCTGAAGTTCACCTTTGTTGAAGGGGATGATGTACGCTTCCCACACTCTTTCACAATATTTTACTTGGATACTAATAACGGCTCATAGTACCATCCCTCAGCATCAGTCAAGAAAATGGCCTCTGGTCATCCACTCACTGACGCAGACCGCGAAGGCTGGCTAAAAGCACTCAGAGAGCACGAGACAGCCCGACCGGGGAAAGGAGAATCCAGTCACCTCGTCATGACCTGCTCCGCACTCAAGAAGCACTACAGGGATGTGCTACGGCAAGGAGGGAAGGAGGCAGGAGGCTTAAGAATCCGATTTGCGTTTCTTGATGCGCCCGAGGAGGTGCTGAAAGAGAGGGCACGAAACAGAAAGGGTCATTTCGCTGGCGAAGACTTGGTCAGGAGCCAGTTTCAGGCTTTGGAGCGACCCAACTCTGATGAAGATGACGTCCTGGTCGTTGACGTCAACCGAGACGTAGAAGAAGTCGAGAGGGAAACAGAAATAAGAGTCAGGGAAGCGATGAGCCAAGACAATAGATAATCCTTTCCTTCCTGTTCAATAGACATATATGAACAAAGAAATGCGCACGTAATCCCCGAAAGAGATAAAGCTCACTGCTTATATTCCCCCCTTTTGACCTCCTCCAAAATCCCCTTCAACACCCCTCCGGCCCACTCAAAATCTTCCAGTCCCAGGTAAACCTGCGCGCTCAGCCTGGCCAGCCAAACACCCTTGTACAAGAAAATGGGAATAAAAGTTTTGTGACCTTCCGTCAACCGCCTCACGATAAACTGTCCCACAGCAGCCGCATCCTCCTTTTCAACTGCAAACACTTCTCCTCCAAACTTTCCCTCATACTCATGCTCACCCTTGACACCCAAAGGCAAAACAACATTGACCATCGAGCACCCGGTTAGCGTTCCCTCCTCGTTATCAAATACTCTCCCCCCAACCACCTCTGCAACTCTTTTCCCACCCTCCCTAGCCAATTTCATCAACTCGCCAACAATACGCTCCTCCCCGCCAAGCACCTCCCTCCTCCACTTGATTGCGTCCGCAACGCACAAATAAGGACTATTATCCACCGTGCCCACAAAGTTGAACTGGTTCACCCACGCGTTCTTATCCCACGGAGCCAGCTCGTTCAGTCTCTTTTGCGTGTACTCAGGCAAGGGCACGAATCCGTGGCTGGTGGGCAGCGAGCTGCGTATCAGATGCTGGTTTCGCTCCGGCACGTAAAACACTGCGCAACCTCTGGGTACGTGCAGCCACTTGTGACAGTTGGACACAAAAAAGTCTGGGTCGGTTGCGGAGAGATCAATGTGGACCATCCCCACGCCCTGGGCGCCGTCTATCAAGGACAAAATCTCGTTTTCCCTGCAGATTTGTGTGATTCGCTCAAAGGGGAAGCGGATCCCCGGCTGGGACGTTACAACGTCGAATATGGCGACCTTGGGACGATTGCCTTTGGATTTTTCTTCCCGGATTGCAGAGGCAAAGGCGTCGATGACTGTTTGGTCTGAGCACGGGTAATTAAGAGGGATGCATTTCGCCGAGACGAGACCCCTTCGGTCTTCGAGTATGTAATCGACTGTTTTGCCGCATCCGCCGTAGATCGTGTCGAAGAAGATGATTTGGTCTTTCCCGTCCGGATTGAAGACTAGGTTGCGCAGGACCGTGTTGACTCCCGTGGTGGCGTTGGGCACGAATACGCACGTGTCGGTGGGCACGTTGAGCAAAGATGCTACGGAGGCGCGGGATTGGGCGAGGAGTTTGGGGTAGTTGTAGCGGATGAATATGTCTGGCTGGGATTCCGAGAGGGCTTGGTAGTGGTGAAGGCGGTCACGGATGAAGAGGGGGTAGGTGCCGAATGAGCCGTGGTTGAGGTTGCGGTAGGAGGGGTCGATTTGGAATTGGGGGAGGAGAGATTTGCCGAATTGAGCGGGCCCTGAAGAAGTGGTTGACTCGCCCATGATGACGCGGTTTTTTGGGATAGTGATAAGAGTAAAAGATGTTTAGGTTGAAGACGAAGTTGATGAGGGGAAAGAGAAGATGTTGATATAAAGACGATCTGCGCTACGTGTTCATGAGTCACGGGTCCCCACATGCAGGAATCCCTCGATTCTGCAACATCAACACTTGATGAATCACAAAGAAAATAATTGTCCCGTATTACCCTTATCGAGAGCCACACCAATTGGCTGATGTAGTGTTTGCTAATGATAAAGGCCGCAATGTCAAGAGAAAGGCGTGCCCCTCCGACCGGAATCGGCCCCCGCAAAGCCGGTCCAAGCCGAAGCGGGACAAAGAGGGGACAGTCACATCGGGGGTCCGTCACTCGGCGACCGGACCTTGACAGTGAACCTGCTCAATCCTCTTCTCCAACCACCCCCTAAACCCAGCAAACATCCCAACCTTCCCCCACTTGCCCTCTTCACCACAAAATCCAAGCAAAGCCTTGTACCTCTCAACCTGATACTCCCTCTCCTCCCCATCCTTGTGCACATCCCTCACAGCCTTGGTAACTTTGGCCAGACACACTAAACACAAATAAGGCGGCTGCCTCATGTCCTCCGCTACGCCCGCTGTCCCCTGCATCACACACGCATAGTACCCGCAATGCGGCAGACAAAAACAATGTCCCAGTTCGTGTGAAACCGTTCGTGCCACCCTCGAAAACCAAAGCCCGTCAAGATCGTCCTGGGGAGAGGACGCCTTGATCATTGCATCCACCGCAGCTCTCATCGGCGTCCCTGGTCCTGCGGTGGGTGCATCCTTTGAAATAACCTCCAACTTCCTCTTTTTTGTCGTTTTATTTGCCTCCCAGCCGCATTTCTTCTCTACGTACGCTTTGCAGTGCGAGGCAGGCCACATGTGTGGGCGATCAACTTTGGCCATCGTATCCAAGGCTGGATGGTATCTTGCACTGGAGACCATGCACACCCTACTTCCGCCGTATGCCCTCCCGCAGCAGAAGTCGTCTTCTTCATCTTCGTACGTGTCGTGATCGACCAACATGACGAGGGAGTAAGCGTCAGACGGCAAGGCAGCTATTGCGGCGTCCAAGATGTCATTTAGCTGCAGCTGACGCGTAAATGCCTGATCGGGGGGCGGACGCGTTCGTATCCTTGTGATGCCGTTCCCTATTTGCAGACCAATGTTTTCTGCGTCCTTGCCCTCCCAAGGCACAAAGGCAACCGTCTGTGGGAGGAGTTTGACGGCGAGAGGGTAGTAAAACGCCCGCAGGTAGTCGCACACGTCTTCTGCCTTGGGAGCCTGAATGTGAGTCAGTGCATCCTTGTCCTTTTTGGGAGCCCGTGCAACGGCGGGGGGCTGCGGAGTGGTCCATTTTTTTATGTGTGAGACGTCAGGAGAGATGTCGGGGACTTGGGCGACGTAGATTGTTTTCCTCCGCGCTGTGAGCGGTCTGCGGTGTCCTCCGGTTAGGTATGAGTGGAGGGATTGATGGTCGTCTTTTTCGTCTTCATCGAAGTCGAGCAGATCGTCCGGGAGTACGAGCGGCGCGGGGAAAGCGGAGGCGAGATTGATGGCATCTCTTTCTTGTGACTCTCTGGTGTTGACGCGACCTGAAGGTGTTGTTGCTGCTATTCTCTTGGCATGGGATGGTCTTTTGAAGGAGAGTTCAAAGTCGGCCTGTTCTGCTACTTGGATTTGTATTTTTGTGTGTTTGCATGCGGGTGCCATTTTAAAGCAGAGTTTTGATCAATTTTATTATTTAAAAGAGAAATTGATTTTCATGACGAAGGAACCGAGTTTAAATATTATTTATTTTGTTCCTATTCTAGGCAACAGCGCCCTGCCAAGATATCAATTCTCCGTAGTTCAGGGTTAGGGTATGCAAGGGGCAGTTGGAGGACTCCGTGTCAGACTACCTTTGTAACTAGTTTGATAAGAAAAAAGGTGATGTGGTCAAGTGGGCTCAAGATAGAGAATTATCCCTTCTACAACTTACCAGCCATCCGGGATGACTACCTGTATGTAGAGTAGAGTTACTTTCTGTTTACCAAACTTGAAATGTATCATTCTGTGGCGGAAAGAAAAAAGGTAGAAAGAAGAAGCGGAGGGAGCTCGTGTTGATGAATCAATGTCTCAGCCATAAGGCTGTCGGCCGAGCTTTTGCGTTGTTTGCAACAATTGTTCCGGATAATCACCGTTTTTTGTGACTCGTTCCACCTGTAAACGTGTACTGTACATGGTATTTCCAAGGCTGTCGACACAAGCCTCCGTCAGCCCATACCGAAAGACAGAGGGTTCAGGCTTCGACGTCTGTTTACCGTACACGGTATGACTTGGCAGATCACCGAGTCCGTATATCTCATATGTGCTATGCGATCTCGCAGAAATATATATTAGCGTGGGGAACGATATGCCGAGTAATAGAGGTATTGGCAACGCCAACACTGCACGATATGTAACACATCTGTTTGACGCCTACGTCGTGTTCGCCCAGGTTGTCCTCGCCATGTCAGTATCCACCAATCTCACATCTGGCTCCAAAAGAGACACGATCAGCATGTTAATTAATTAATATGCAGTTGAGCAGAAGCTGTTGCCTCACGGTCTCGAGATGGGTCGCATTGTCAGCCTGTCACCATGGCGAAAGTGATGATAGACATTGTAGATAAATAACACAGCACCATGCACTCTTGGTTTCCTCCATGTCTGCATATCATCCACCTTCAGATCGCTCTTAATAATATACCAAGCTAAAATGTTCCTCCAATTCTTGCTCCTGTCCAAAATCTGGGCATTAACCTTGGCCAACCTTGCCAAACCCGCGGGTTACCCAGACCCAGGCTCTACCTTTGACACGGTCATCCGTCCCAAACCGCTCCGGTTGCACCCGAAAATCCGCCACCTGACATCCAAGCAAGAGAAAAAATCGAGAACATCCTCGCCGACGGAACCAACGAGAATTACGACAACGAACCCGGCGCAGAACGTCCCGGGCCGGTCTACACCATAGAAATCGCGCTTAAGCCTGAGGTCCGACTCGCAGACAATCTGGCCACAAACCCGAAATTAAAACGTGAAACTCAACAGGAAGCAACCGAACCAGGCCACGAAAAAATCAAAATCTCAAATTACTACACACCCATCTCGCCTTATAACACAGTTGTTAAACGCGAAAATGGCCACAACATCGACGTCATTGCAGCCACCATGCCAGCCAACAGACAGGTCCCCCGGGTCCGGGATCTGACAACCTCTATGTCTACCTTTACCACTACCGCATCTCCTCATCCAATCTCAACTTTTACTAATGCAAGGTTCCATCGCTCATACTATTCAGGTTATAGCATCCGACGTTACAGACGCTGCAGGCAGCGTTTACACACACTTTACCTCTGTCGAACTCCCAGCTGCTACTTCCGCCGTGGCTGGTGTGGTCAACGCTACAGTGGGTGAGGTGAATAGAGGGGAGAAGTGGCTGGATGGAGATGCGAACTGGTTGAGTAACAAGGTTTTATTGGCGATCATTATCGCTGTGCCGATTGCGGTTGTGTTGATGGTTGTTTGGTTTGTTATGTAAGTCTTATCGGCTGTACCATTATAGGGGTGTTTATACTGACAATGCGCAGGTGTTGTTGTAGGGAGAGTTTGAGATGCTTGTGTTGTTGTTGCTGAAGGAGTTTAAGCACAAGCTTCACCAAGAATATCATGTAGAGATGAAATGATAAGATGGTTGTGCTTGGTATTTCATGCAGTTTTCTTGTGTCAAGAGCATATACCGTCGATGAAGATGGATTGCCAGGCAACATCACTTCGTTCACCTTTACTTGCTCCTCTCAAGCTCTTTATTCACAATTACAAATCAAGTCTTGATCCACAAATGCCACCAGAATGTCTGGTTTTGGTACTTGTTGTTGTTGCTGCCTGACTACCCTGTTCCCTGATTTACTAACCATCAGTCTATTCCCAGGCCCAAGATATCCCGGATCATTCCAGCCAAGTCAAGGTAAGCCGCCCACAACGCCACAACCACAACACCACCAGAACCAGAACCACAAAACCCACCGCTTCCCAAGACCTCCACGGGTATTCAATGCAAAATTTTGGAACCACAATCGTCCCCGTAGCGAAGTGGTTACGCGCTTGCTGCTAAGCGTTGTTTTCTTCAGCGTTGCTTTCCAAACAGCGATTATCAGCGAGAGACGTCAGTTCGAACCTGACCGGGGACATTATCTTTTTTTTGTCTTTTTTCCATCTTCGTAGATACCCTGCCTCACTAAATCCGACACCCGTCCCACAAATGCAACGCTGATCGGAATGCAACGAGACGATTCTATCAAGCCATGTGTTTTTTTTTTCTCTGTCGCTACGACTTAATGTGCCACGGTCTATGTGCTCGGTGCTTTTTGTAGCTCCCAAGATTTATATCCTAATTTGGTAGTTATGAGGCTATTTCCAAACCTCAAGACCAATGCTACGCCGGTTTAACCTTGAAAGCAGCACAAATTGTTCTCCCTCAGTACTTGGAGTCTCACGCATCAATAAAATTAACATACCGCGGCTGCAAGTTTCCAATGAGATGCAGATAATATACAACAAAACACTCTTTTTGAGTCATCATCAACCGTGGTGGTGGAAATCTTGGATCCACATGTCATGACACAGGATATTTTCTTTTTAATGGTTGGATAAACAAAAGGACATGGTGTAAACAAAACAATGCCGCCCTGACGAAAGTGCAGTGGTTGCTCAACTGCCGCTGTGCAACCCCGGCCGCGACGTCATTTGTCTCATCTTATCTGATAGGCATAATTAACCTCAACTAGCAGGGAACTTGATTCCCGACTAAAACGAAGGTTTTCGGCCGATCACTTTAACGTGCCACTACCACCATCAATTATCAAAACTGGCATCAGCTTGGATAACCTCTTTTTCAATAAACAATACGCATACCCAGGCGGAATTACTCACCCACCATCATCATCATCGTCAAAATGCCACCCCACTCAAAAATAAAATCCTATTTCTCCAAAAAGGAAAACCCCACAAGCGAACTCGAACGCACCCTCCTCCGCAAGATCGACTTCTTCATCCTGACCTTTTGCTCCCTCTCCTACCTCCTCAACTACCTGGACCGCACCAACCTCGCCAACGCCTACGTGTCCGGGATGAAGGAAGATCTCTCCTTCGGCAGCTCGGACAAGCTGAACCAGATAAACACCTGCTTCACCGCGGGTTACATACTCGGACAGATCCCTTCCAACTTGTCTCTGCAATACATCCGACCATCGTACTTCTTCCCCTCGGCAATGATCATCTGGGCTGGTCTGACAATGGTAACGGCCTGCGTCAAAACTCCGGAACAGATAATGGCGATTAGATTTTTTCAGGGCGTGGCCGAGTCCACGACCTTCGTGGGGACGCATTACATCCTGGGGAGCTGGTACACTGAGCGAGAATTAGGTAAGAGGAGCGGGGTGTTCACCGCGAGCGGGTTGGCCGGGAGCATGATCGGGGGGTTCATACAGTCGGGCATATACGAGAGCATGGAAGGGAAAAACGGGCTGAGGGGGTGGAGGTGGCTGTTTATCGTCGACGGCATCATTACCCTCCCCGTGGCCTTTTACGGGTTTTGGGTCTTTCCTGACACGCCGGCTGCGACGAAGGCGTTTTATCTGACCGCGCGGGAACGAGAGCTGGCCGTCAAAAGATTACAGCAACCCGCACAAACTCGCAAGAAAACGGGAACGGAAAATGGTATTATGAGTGGGGATGAGGAGGGGCAAAAGAAAGAGTCACGCCCGCTCGCTTGGGATTTTGCAAAACAGGTTTTGGCTTCCTGGGAATGGTGGGGGTTTGTCGTCCTCTGGGTAATAGCCGGCGAGACGGAATCGTTCAGCACCAACGCTCTGCTGGCATTGTTCCTCAAATCGCATCCCGCCGACGACGGCAGGCAGTATACGGTCCAGCAGCTGAATTACTACCCCACGGGGGTCCCGGCAGTCGGGATCGTGTCGACGTTGTTCTTCGCCACGCTAACGGACTTTTACGGAGGGAAAAGGTGGGTGGTGGGGTATTTCATTGGTGTTACCGGGATCTGCACGAGCGCGATGATATTAGCTGCCAGATACGGCATGGTGGCGCATCAAACGGCGGTGGTGATGGCAGCGTACTACTGGGCTGGGTCTGTCTATGCCTGCCAGGCTACCTTCTTTGCGTGGGCGAACGATGCGATGAGGCACAGGGAGGGGGTGTTTAGAGGCGTGGTTCTTGCGGGCATGAATGTGGGGAGTAATGCGGTTAACGCGTGGTGGAGTATAGTGTTTTACGGAGCGAGCATGGCGCCGTGGTTTGAGAGGGGGATGTGGGCCATGATTGGGACGAGTTTGGCCTTGGTTGGGTGGACTGCTGGGTTGACGTATATGACGAGACGGGCAGAACAAAGAAGGCTGAAAACAGGGAATGAGGAGACGGATGTGGTCACAAAGTAGGGCCACGTCAAAAGTTTGGATAGAGTTGAGATCTGACTTGCGAGTCACTACCTACTTGATCTGGTTGCAATTTTCCCTTTAGGTATCATTGCCGACGACGGTCTTTGGAGCCTGGGCTTGATTGATCCTGGCCTGGGCTTGCTTAGGGTGCTGACCTTGTGCGTGACCGGCGTTCAAAGCCTGGGTAGGAGAACGAAGGTTGGGAGCCTGACTGGCGCTTGGGGTGCAGAGAATTCGGAACAAGAAATCAAATCGTTTTCGAATTAAATTCGGATCGAGACTCAGCGAGGGGTAATTACCTACTTGGTGCCTGCTGGGTGGATGAAAGCGAGGGAGGAACCGACCGCCTACTCTTGACCGAACAAGATCATTCCTGCACCAATCAAAAGTTCCATTCAGCGTTCAATTCTTTATTTTTCAACAGAACGGGTATCATTAAAAGACATTAATTATTCTCTTGTACACTGACTGAGTGTTTATAGTATATGTATGCACATTGAAAATCGACCGAATCCATCAGATCGACTCAGGGGGAAAAATCAAGACAAAATTTAGTTGGCAACCTTGCAGAGCCTGCCGGTCTGCAGAGTCAACCAGCTGCGCTGGCCCTCGACGTCCCATCTCTCGGAGCCGACAGCAGTAGGGGCCCAGAAGAGATCGTTGGGGTCGACCTCTCTCTTGATGCTGAGGAGACGAGCATAGTTGCTGCCGAAGAAGGCCTCGGCAAAGTTGGGCTCCATGACGTCGCCCTCGTTACCGTAACCGCCGGGGCCGAACTGGCGGAGACGCTCGTTCCAGTCATCGGTGATGAGGCGGTTGGAGTACTCGAGCTGAGCCTCGGTGGCATCGGGAGCCCAGCCGGTACCCATAATGGCGAACCATTGAGCATCGCGCCAGTGGGAGTTGGCACCGGAAGCGGGGGCGCTGCCCTGAGCAGGGTTCATGTTGTACTGGATGAGAGCGGAACCCTCCTGGACGATCTGCTTGACCGTGTCGAACATGGCATCGCGCTTGGTGCTGTTGCTCCAGACGGCGGCAGGGAACATGCGGGAAGAGGTGCGCATGTTGCTGTTGGCGACCGACTCGGCGGGGAAGTGGCGGGTCCAGGCGTCGTAGAAGTTGTTGTGCTCGAACCACACGGGAGCGAAGTCGAAGCCGAGGGCGGTCCACTCGTCGAGGAGGGGCTGGATCAGAGCCTTGCTCTGGGCGAGGGTCTTACCGGGGAACATGAAGGGGTTGAAGGACCAGGTGTAGCCGGCAACACCGTCGAAGCGGGGGAAGACGACGGAGTAGCCGTAGACGCCCTCGGCGGTGAAGTCGGGGAACCTGCGCCAGTAGGCATACATGGCATCCCAGAAGATCTGGTCCGTGTTGTTGGTGCCGGCGCCGGTGACGACGTTGAAGGTGAAACCAGAAAAGGTCATCTTGGGGTAGGCCTTGACGGTGACGGAGGTGACGACGCCGAAAGTGCCGCCACCGCCGCCGCGGAGAGCCCAGAAGAGATCAGCGTTCTTGGTCTCGGTGGCAGTGACGAAGCGGCCGTTGGGGAGGACGACGTCAATGCTGAGCACCTGATCGGAACCGAGACCGTACTTGGAGCTCAGGGGCGAGTGACCGCCGCCGGCAAGGTAGCCGCCGGCAACACCGACACCAGGGCACTCACCACCGACGGCAGTGACGCCGTACTTGTTGGCAGCAGCATAGAGCTCACCGACCTGGACGCCGGCGCCGAGCTTGAGGGCAGGGCCGCTGTAGGAGCCAGCTCTGTAAGAGTTGTAGAACTTGATGTCCTTGAGGTTGTGGGTCCAGATGGAGAGAGCGCCAGCACCGGTAGACTTGCCAAGGAAGTCGTGGCCGGTGTTGTGAACGACGAGACGGATGTCCTTGTTGCGAGCAAAGTTGACGGCAAGCTGGACCTGGAAGACGTTGTTGATCTTGACAGAGTACGAGGGGAAGCCACCGAGAGCGCAGGTGCCGACGTCACCCTTCTGGGGCATGCAGGTCTCGCCCTGGTAGAGGGGACTCATGACCGACGTGGGATCGGAAGCGTGGAGAGACGACTTGCTCCAGTTGTCAAGGACGTTCTGGCACTTCTGGGCATTGTACACGCCGCTGTTTCTGTAGCAGACGGCACCGATGGGTACCGTCTCAATGAGAGCACCACCGGTCAGGAGGTTGAAGACACCCCAGCTCAGGCGCGACGGCCAGTCACTGTCGCCGGGGAAGACCTTGCAGTCGCCAACGCGGGCGGCGCGGTCGCTCCTTTTCTTGAGGCTGACGTCGACGCCAGCAACGTCTTCGTCAAAAGCGAAGAGGTCGATATCGCTCAAGTCGAGAGAGGTCAAGTTGGCGACGACGGCATCGGTGAGCAAAAGCACCTCATCCTCATCAGTGTCGAGGTCGGTGACAACCTCGGCGGCGGGGGCGACGGTGGTCTCGTCGGCGACTACAATGTGGATCCCTTGTCAGTCTCGATCCCGGTTTTCCACGTGGGAGTTTGCAACTTACCAACGACGGATCCGTCCTCGGCGAGAATGGTTGGTTCGGCTTCCTGGGCCGCACCGAGGCGAGCAAGCGCGCCTGCGAGAAGCAGGGCACGCTGAAAAGAGAAAGCAACCATGGTCCTGATTTTTCGACAAGATAAAAGAGAGACTTGTCGAAGGCTGCTGTTGATGATCCAAAGAGATGGATGCTGCAGAAAAAAAAAGAAGAAGAAGAGAATGGATTGCCACGCGACGAGACATGGTTATGTAGCTGGTCGATCCGGAGCCATCCGGATAACTACGACCCCTTACCAACACGCACTTGGCCGAATTGTCGCATAGTGCGTACCACCCATCGCCGAAATCCCAACGAGCAGCGACCTCCCACTCGGTCGCAAGCCCGCCAGATAGGGACACCCTGGGATTCTTGTGGAGTTGAATTTGCTAGTTGCCAGCAATGGCATCATTTTTTTCTATTCAAATATCTAAATTGTTGATCCCTCTTTTGGTCAAACAAAAGCAATCTTGTGGCAAACTATCCGGCCATCCTTTTTCAATACTACCTTTATTTCCAGGGGTCTCGCGTGGGTTTTCGGTTCCTGCAGTGGTGCCAGCTTCTAGTGTAGTGCACAGCGCATGCACGTGGGAATTTTGGGGAGTTTTTGGGGAAACCTTTTGGGCTTTTTTTGGGCGACATCCTGCGGGCAGCTTTTCCCGGCAGAAAGAAACCATTGAAGAAACCAACCCCAAAGATTCCACTTCCCAGCCTTCTCTCTTCTCAACTTTTCTGCGCACAGATGCCGCTGCCTCCCGCGGGATCCCGCGGGGATGGGAAAGAAAAATGTCGAGCCATGGTGGGGAGAAGCCAGTCTTGGTGGCCCCCTGACCGCCTTCTTGTTCCCAACACCATGGTTTTATGGATGGGGTATCCCTTCATCCTGCGGCTTGGCATGGGTAATATCCTGTGGGCCCACGTTACAACGGCTTACGACTCGCGAGAAAGGGGGCGTTTTGTCGGGTTCGGCATTTCAACGACAAACATCCTCTACACCGGAGTCCAGAAAAGCAAATGCCTCGGTACGCTATGCTGAATCAGCATAAAATTTCCTGATATTTATGAATAGTGTATGACCCGGGACCATGGGAAGCATGCAGGATGGCCATCCATCGCGGCTCAGCATTCAACAGCAAATTATCTTGGCAACAAGCGTCTTTTTGTCCTGCGGCAAATTCGCCTCCAAATACCCTTCGAAACAATGACAGAGGTAGGATCGCCTGAATTTCTTTTGTTTATTTACCCCTTTCTCCTTTCAGAACTTTTCTTCTTAGTGCGCTTTAACAACTCCACCGCGAGAAATTCTTTGCAGGCATCATGACGGTCGCCGTCGTCATGAAAACGAAACCCAGCATGCAAGCTAAAACGTCGGCAAATTGAACGAATCCCAAAAGTCCATCTGCCGGATTAGACCCCCAGAAAGGCTCGGCAAACCACCCCATGCTCGAGGTCAAAGCACGCTTCCGGGCTCCCGAGGCCGTTGGCGCCGAACGCTAGCCGGGGGGGTGGGAAATGCAGAATGCAAAGTTCGATATGAGCCAGTCGGTATCTTGATTCCCCTTTTTTTTTTTTTCCTTTTGAGTGCAAGACCTCCTCCACCACACGTCCCGACTACTTTTAAGAAGCCACCAGCACCAGCCGCGTCTTCACCAAGAGTTGGTAGAGCCAACATCATCTGCTAGCCATCAGACGATGCGAGCATATTGCTTCTTTCTCGATATCTAGACAGAAGAGACGCAGCATCCGGATATCGTTCGGCAAGAACACCTACACTACCTTGGCAGAGTGTGTTCCTTGGCGGGGGATCCCCCAAATTTAACAAACTCCACATCCGGTGCAAAATCCCCCCAGTCCAAGATTGCAATCCAACAGAACGATGCGTGTTCGACACCCCGGAGCTTTCCATAGAGAGGGATCTTCATCTCACATCATCACGTTGCAGCCACCCACAGCCAGATTGTCGAGCAGCCAACCACACCACATGGTGGTAAGGATGTCATTCGGTAAGACCTGCCGGATTTGCAATTTTGAAGTGCGGGGAGTTGCGTCAACGTCAAAGTCGCGGTTCTGTTTACGGAAACTGTTTTTATACTTGTTCAAGGTTTCCCACGCAGCACAATATATCCTAAACTGGAATTCTTTCATCTCAACTCTGAAACTCGGCGGAAAATAAACTCGGCGGAGAAGGAGGGAACGGGAAAAAGTTCCTTGGCCGTTCCCGTCCGTGGCGTCCGACTCCATCAACCCGTATCCACACGTCCCTCACAACGACTCGCTCATTTTGTGCCAGGCATATCCCCGTCCGCCGTATCCGGGTTAGCAACCGGCGTTCCCACGGGGACCCACCCGGACACTCGGCGTCCACAATTTTTGCATAGGCTTAGTGGACCCCAGGCTACACGTGCACAAGATTATCATGCCTTGTTGTACTTGCAGTACACTATGCTTCCCGCGGATTGCACAAAAGCAGCGAGGGCATCCCCAGCAGCCTCGGGGAGCTTCCGAGAACTTTTCCCCCCTTATTCCATCAAAGCACAGGGATCAGTGTGGAGGATTGAGTTGTGCCGTTGTGCCAATATGAACGGCCTAGATCGCCGCGGAAGACGGGCCGTGGCCCACTGACTGCCGTTCGACCAAGAAATGAAGCATCCTCTTTTTTGTCTGCATGTGAGGTTGTATCGCTTTGGTGTTTTAAAACTTAGTCAAGTGCTGAGGGTTACCCGAGGCAAGGAATCCTCTCTTCCGGCCGGGGGTGTTTGCAGACTCACTGCATCACGATAGAAATGGAGGCAGGTGTGGAAATCCCCTGCGGCGTTTTTCTGTGTTCCTTTCTTTTTCGCTTATTACTCTTTCGTCACCTCCCCTGGTTTTGACTCACCCCTTGACTACTCTTGGTATGTGATACTCAACACAACTGGAGAAGGCAAGAAGTTGAAAGCCCAGAGGGATCAATAAGGCCCAATGCATGCCGATCCCCTGAAAATAAAGTTTTGCGAATCTTGATTTAACACATACCCATCTCGCTCGTTTTTTTTTCTTCTCCTTTCCCTTGCTTGTTTGTTCCTGACGACTCCACATACGATCTGCAAATCACTTTTGTCAGGGTTTTTTTCTTTCTTCTCCTGTCAGAAAACTGCAGTGATCGACTGATCTTCACGACAACCCCTCGACCCGTACCTTGATGATCACCAAAGGACCCTGAAAGGACGAGCAAGAGATCGATCAGCGTTCGACAATCGAGATCCAAAAGAAAAAAATGGCAATCTTCCCTCGGCATCCTCCGCACCCTAACGTGCTAGACATACCGACTCCACCGCTCCAGCAAGCCGGCGTCTTCGTCATCTTCTTCTTCACTGCTTTGGCTTTCGTCATCTGGTGTCTCAGGGTATACTCGCGACTGCGGACGAGACAATGGGGCTTGGATGATTACATGGTCAGCTTGGGCATGGCTTGCTCGCTGGCCATGGTTGGGCCTTTTTACATGTGTAAGTCAACACATCCTGAACACCATACACGCATCCAATCGTCAATTGCTAATTTGTTTGTGTGTGTGTGTGTGTGTGTGACAGACTTCAAACTCAACTACTTTGGCTGGCGCGCAGAAGATGTGCCCCCAACCTACGACATGTTGCCCGCAATGTGGTGGTTCTTCATCGCCCAGATGCTCTACAACCCCATCCTCGCCTTCGTCAAAGCCTCCGTTCTCCTCTTCCTCCTCAGACTCGGCGGACAAAAACCCGGAGTCCGCATGGTCATTCACTCCCTCAACGCGTTTAACGCGCTGCAGGCCATCGCCATCTTCTTCGTCGCCCTGCTCCAGTGCCTGCCCATCGCTGCCAACTGGGACTTTTCGCTCAGGGCGGACCCCAACACCAAGTGCATCGACAACAGCTTCCACGTCATCGCTTCCTCCCTGACGCTGCTGACGGACATTTTGATTCTGGTCATTCCCTTTTGGATTTTCTTGGGACTCAAGATGAAGAAGGCGGCCAAGGTTGCCGTGTTGGGTATTTTTATGTTGGGTTTTGCGTAAGTTATTATTCGTTTTTGTGCACGCACAACTTGCACAACAAGTTGCTGACTTTATGTGTTATATAATTATGCAGCGTCTTCATCATCGGCATTGTTCGTCTGCGCGGCCTCGTCAGACTCTTCTACCCCAACCCCGCCGACGCGGCCAAGGACCCGTTCCACGACATCACCGTCACGCTCTCAGTCGTCGAGGCCAACGTCGCCATCATTTCTGCCTCCGCGCCTGCCCTCCGTCCCTTGTTCCAATCCTGGATGCCCCTCCTCTTTGGATACGCTACCTCCCGCTACGGGAAGAGCGGCAACAAGTACACGGCGGGAAGCAAACTGCCCTACGCTCAGAGGACCAAGGGAGCCGGAGGCAACACCACCCTCGTTGAGGACGGCGTCACGCTCAAGAACCTCAAACACAAGAGAGGCCCCGACGGACATATCGAAGCCAGGAGCGAGAGCCCCACGGGAAGCGAGGAGGAGATCATGACGTATAACGGGATTTTGAGAACCACCGACGTGAGGGTGCAGTACGACGGGAGCAGCACGATTGGGCGGGACAGGCTGAGCAGGGTGAGTTTGGAGAGCGAGAGGGAGACAAAGAACAACAGGAGGATCAGTGTGGCTCCCGTTGATGTTGAGAAGCAGTAAAAAAAAATTTGAAAGAGGTGGGGTGTAATAAAAGGGGTGACAGATGGTTGGTTCTCGACAATAACCCTTTTTTTTTTTTTTTTTTTTTTTTTTTTTTTTTTTTTTTTTAATTTATTTTTAAAAAATAAATTTTTAGGCCGGCAAAAAAAAAAAAAAAAAAATTTTCTGCCCAACCGTTGAGTCGTGGTTGAGGCGCCCGGGGA
>MU858876.1:66617-225069 GCA_033297175.1 Cladorrhinum sp. PSN332
CGTGGGCCACCCGTGGCTGTTGACAACCACAAAAAAAAAATTTCAACCCGGGGGGGGGTAAAAAACGGGGGGACCCTGGGTTGGTTCACCAAAAAAACCCTTTTTTTTTTTTTTTTTTTTTTTTTTTTTTTTCCTTTCTTACATTCATTTATACAAAGAGACGACGACCTTTTTTTTTTTTTTTTAACGTTTACAGTAATTCTTTACTCCTGTTATAGTAGTTCCTTTTTTTCATCTTTTTTTTTTCCTTTCTTACATTCATTTATACAAAGAGACGACAACCTTTTTTTTTTTAACGTTTACAGTAATTCTTTACTCCTGTTATAGGAGTCCTTTTTTCATCTTTTTTTTTTCAATTAGTTAGAGATACCCCCTCAGATATACCACGTTTGGAGACTTTGAGTTGGAACTGAAGTTGGGAAAACACAAGGGCGGTTTTGGAAAAAGTTATTAATGTTTGGGTGGAATTTTGTGCTTTTAAACTTTGAAAACCAGGAGTTGGATCTATTTGGATCAAATACTTTTTCAGATGGAAAAATTGCCACTATATTATTATAAATCTTAACTGTATCTCATGACCCATCATGTCTCAAACTGTGCTCTTTCCATCCCCTCTCTGAACATTACATGCACCGATACTCAGTCCTTCCCAGCTAGAATATGCACCAGGCCGCTGCTTTATCCTTCCTTCTCAAATTATTAATAGAAAGCCAAGGAAGCCCACAAATATCAATCATCACAACACCAGCCATCATCTCCCATCTTAGCCCGTTATCATCCCCCTCCTCTTTCCCAGCGGATATAGATGCTACAAAACCTCTCTTCACTTCCACAAACGCCACACCGCTCCTCCACCCCCTCAATCCCCCCTTCTCACTCACCAACTACTTAAACTCCGTCTAACTCCATTTCAAATCCATCTCCCCAGGGCTAAACAAAGGAAACTGATTCAACTCGACAATACCCTCCTCCTCCGTTCTATTTCTAAATAGCCGCCCGGCCCTCCTTTTTACCCGGCTATCAATATCTACCAGAATGCATTTTACCTGCATTACTTTATTTACTTTCCAAATACGCCCTGATTCAAAGGTTCAAAGACAAATGTCACGACATGGCGAACAGCAAAAGCGAGGCACCACCACTAAATACCGTTAATTTTCTCAAAGACAGGTAGATATATACAGGACCCGTCATCCCCCGATACTTGCAAGCTGTTTGTTGGCTGCCTGTCAACAAAGGGAAAAATCCCTCGTCGGGCGTGGGCAGAAAATCACCCTCAGGCGGTCCAAGCCTTGGGCTCGCCGGCCAGCTCCAAGCCGGTAAGGGCAAAATCGCTAGCCAGGGAAACCTCAGCCCTCCCCTCGAGGATCTGGATGACCTCTCTCTTGCGTGATCCCCACTGCCAGTAGCACCAGTTGGCGCAGGCGGTCTGGCCGGCGCGGGTGTCGAGGGCGACGGCGAGGCCCCAGCAGGCCGCGCGGAGGGCAGGGTGCGGGATGATGCGGCAGAAGCGCTCCATGATTTCCTGTCCACCCTCGCAGGCGATGCGGCACTCGGCCAGGGTGATGGTGGGGTCGGCTGCCGGGTCGGCTGCCAGGTCGGCCGCTTGGGCGCCGAGGGCGAGGGCCAAGGGGGCGAGGAGGAAGGCGGTGAGCTTCATTTTTGGTCTGGAAAGGTCAGAAAAAAAGAAAAAGCCAGCGGATTGGCTTTGACTGGGTGAGACTCACTGAGGTTTGAGATTTTTGGTTGTAAGTGTGACTTTGTTTGTTGTGTCTGCTGAACTGTCTGTCTGGATCCTGTTCGTGGGAGAAGGGTTGGGAATATATACACGAATTTCTCTCCCTCTCTCTCTCTCTCTTCCAGACGCTTGATCGCCTCCCCCTCAAAGGACGGTTGTTGCGCTTGACGATGTCCTCGCCTACCAACAACCCAACTGTCATAAGCCCGGCCGGTTTCTCCCCCGAGACAAGATGAAGATGTGTCGTCAAGCTCAGACCACTGTTACTTCACCTCGTCATCAACTTGTTTCGGCAAGTCTCAAAAAGCAACATCACAACAGCAACACAAAGTATTACAACATGCCGTACCCGTGATGATCAAAATCTCAGTTACACGACGACAAACAAAATTTCATCTGCAGATCCATTGAAGCTGTTAAACGCTTTCAGCCGTCGCCCTGCATTCCTCAACGCCTCAGCCGCACTTTATCTTCCCTCGGTCTGAGGGCGATCGGAGAGGGGTAACTGCAGGTAAGCAATATGGGCTTCAAGCCGTGCCGAGAGATCGGCATAGATTGTCGAGCCTGCTTCTAGAAGCTATTAGCGAGCCGTCTCGATCTCTCTTTACAATCGAGAGATCGTCAAACATCAAAGTCTGGAGCGTCGTCTAATGCCAAGATCAACTGACAGAGAAGGACATGCTCCCTACGTCTCGAAATATTTAGCCAAATAACGGCGTTGCATCAATAATGGTTTAATCTCAACCATACCTCGGATCGCCAGCCGCCGTCTCGTGCATATTTACGCGTACTATCTCAGCCGAGTTGTGAGATGGTGAGGCAAAAGCAACTGGAGTCGCTCGGGTGGAGATATGTACATACAACTGACAGGGTCTCAGGGGTTTCAACACCGTGAGTGGATTACCAAGCAACACACACCAAAGAGAAAAAACTCGGCAAAAAAAATAAATAACTCGACGTGGGCCTGATTCGAACAGACGCTCCCGAAGGAACAAGATTTCTAGTCTTGCGCGTTAGACCACTCCGCCACCACGCCTTAAATTGTATCCCTATGTTTGTTTTGGATGTAGAGTCCGTTCAGAATCAGGTATTTTGATCAGCAGACTACGACTACAACTACAACTACAACTACACGTGCTCTATACTTCATACGCCTTCATCCTCTCATTTGCAGACCGGCTTTGTCTTGTCACTATTTCTGCGTGCTTCTTTGATCGTGGCTTGATGTCGCATTGGAAAGGCAGCGGGACCGAGTTGAAGCCGTCGGTAAAGGCGAATCTGCTCCCTAGTCAGCATCTCAAACGCTCATATGTATATAAAGGGTGTGAACAAAAGCAGGCTCACATATCAACTTCAACGTCTTTGCCATTCTCGTCCCTTGCAGGTTTGATATCAAACGCCCAAATCATTCTGGCCACGTTGATAGTCACCGACGACTGAGCCAAGTGCATGCCGGGGCAGATGCGTCTACCCCATCCGAACGCGCTGTGTCCCGTGGTGCCCGGGTATTCTCTCTTTTTGTCGAGAAATCGTTCCGGCTTGAAGGTGTGCGGATCGGGAAAGTCCTTTTCGTTGAGGTGGATGCTCCAGAGGGAAGCAATGACGGTGCTTCCCTTGGGGATGAACATGCCCTTGTACCAGTCGTCTGCTGTTGTTGCGTGGGGGGTGCCGCCGAGCACAGCTACAGGCCGCCATCTGAGAGATTCCGAGACAATGGCGTTGATGTACTCCAACCTGGGGAGGTCGTCAAAATCTGGTAGCCGATCTCTTCCGACTACTTGGTCGAGTTCGGCCAGGGCTCGAGGAAGGAATTGGTGGCCGAATTTGACGCAGGCGAGGAGGAAGCTTGCTAATGTTCCGGCCGACTTTTCTTTTCGTCAGTAGCTATCGTGTCAAAATGAAAGGAAAAACAGGGACGTACTGTCTCTATACCCGCACCAAACGGTGTGCCAGAAGCATAAGCAACCTCCAAATCACTCATCCCGAGCCCCTTTTGCTCATCCAGCAAATGCGTAGCAAAACAGTCCGGAATGGCCCCCTTCGCCGATCTCGACTTGACATCCTCCATCAGGAGCGTGTACATTGCAATGTCCTTCTTCCTCTGCTCCAACACCTCCCGCTTCCAGGGCGCAAACACGGCCGGAACGTACTTTAGCGCCGGATACCTCTCCACGGCATATTTGCCCGGAATACTGTTCTCTCGTCAGCGTGAACCCCCTCTTTCAGTTTTACTCTTGTAATTTGTCAGCAGCAGCAGACGGACTCACTTAACCAAAGTCAACCGCTCCATAGCCTCCCTGTTCATCTCCACCACCCGATCCCTCCTCACATCGACCACCCTCCTCCCGTACGTAACCATAACAATCACGCTGGCGGCGTACCGCTCCAAATGAACCCTAAACCCCGCCGGATCCCTCAGAAGGTCCCCCATCAGCACCTGGCTTTCTAACCCCTGGATCCACCTGTACTTCTCGCTCTGCCGCGCCATGAACCCGCCGTGCAGCAACTTCCTCCACCTCCGCCAGAAGTCGTTATACCCGGCCATTAACCCGCGCATGTTGTTGGAGAGTAACTCCTGGCCCATTATGAAGCGGGGGCGGGACGAGTAGATTGCCCCGCGGCGCTCGAGGAGGTCCCATGCCGCCTGCGCCGAACCGAGCAGGATCGTGGGCGTGGGGCCGAGCTGGAGGTAGATGACGTCCGAGCTGAGGTCTTTGTGCAGGGTGCGGAACCAGAGCCAGGGTTTGGAGATGCCAGTTTTGAGGGCTGGTGGGGAGGGGGGAAGGGAGGCGCGGTGGCGGGAGAGGGAGTAGATTCGGCGGAGCTAACAAAACCGGGGTCAATATCAATGGAGGTGTGTTTGTTATCAGAGGGCCAATGTGCGAGAGGGGGGAAGCTTACGCGGGGAAAGTCAAGAATAAGCCAAGCTGCCCCCAATACAATCAACGTCGTGGTTGCTATTAGAGTCAACATTTTTGTGTTGTTTCATAAACCGTCCATAAAGGAGGCCGGTTTTGTGAAAACGCCAGTTAATTTACCAAGGGAAAAGAAGAAAAAGAGGAGCTGCCACCATCATTACATATTTCCCGCACAATAAGCAATAAACGCTGACCCGATCATGCAATGCAATGCGACCTCCGTCGGGGAGTGTGAACTGCCGGATAAAGCCCCCTCCCCCCAGAAGAGGAATAAGGATTCCATCTTGGCGGGCAAATATGGGCCAATAGAAACAAAAAAGGAACAAATTCTTGCCTAGACCACGAAAGCTTCTCCGCACAACGCTAGACCCCAACTCCCGCAGCATCATCAAAACAAGGTCCGAGATGCGGGCCCGTGGGGGAGAGCTACGGGATACAATCCGAGATTACTGTCAGAAGACTGCTACCTCCCCACAGTAAACACCCGCAACCCTCCCTGAGGCAATCTCGGAATCACCCCAAAACTTTGATATCCAACCCCAAAGAACAAATACTTGCCACTAACAGCCACCCCCGAATGAAGGGTAGAATTCAACCCGTAATCCACCAGCACCTTTCCCGTCTTCTTGTTCAAAGCCAACAAGGCCCCCTCGGTCAAACCAAAAACATTCCCTACCCCCTCCGGATCCTCCCCAGACCTTCCCACGAGAACCAGATCCCCCACGACGGTAGGCGGCGCAAAGGAAACCCCTCCCTCTTTGGGCACCTTGATCTGCCAGACCGACCTCCCATCCTCCAAGTCCAAAGCCCCGTAAACGCTCCTATTCGTAACCACACCCGGGTTATTACCAGAGGCACTACCCAGCAAGGTCCAATTCCTATAATCCGAATTAATATTCGTGTAATAAACCCTCTCCCCGTCGACCGCGATGCCCCAAACCACCCCGCCAAACTGTATCCCCCCGGGTCCCGTGGCAGTCTTCCAGATCAAATCCCCTTTTTCGGCAGTCAAGGCATAAATAACCCCACTCTTCCTACCCACAACCAACACATCCTCTTTTACTTTCTTGCCCCCCTTGATTTTGAGTTTGACTCCCTCAACAAAAGTAGGACTCATCCCAAAGTCGCGCCCCAGCCCGGCAACCTGCGGACACTTGGCGCTATCCCTCGGCCAAGGCCACCCCCCAGCGGCGGGGTACCCTTCATACCCGCACGCAGAGTTGTGCGCATCGACCCCAGGAGGCTGATAAACCCATTTCACTCTCCCGCTAACCAGCCCGACCGCAACGATGCTGTCCTGCCACACGTCCGACGGCAGACACGGGTCGGGATCATTGATAGTGTACTCTCTGAACCCGTTCCTCCTTTGACAGTCTACTGTCTCCTGCGGGACACTATACGCGTTTCCCGTGCCGAAGAAGACTAGACCCCTTTTTTTATCTATCGACGGTTGGCTGCCCCACACGCCCGCACCTGACCACCCCGCTTTGCGACGATGTTCGGGGATGGTGGTGATGTTCCAGAGGACTTGGAACTTTTTGTTGTGAGGGTTGAATTTAAGTGCGGCAAAGTTGCCTGCGAACGAACAGCATTTATATCCCTCTGGCGGGGTGCCGATTGGTACCGGCGGCGCGCGGGGTTGGCCGACGATGGTGGAGACGTGTTCGTACGAGGACGCGCCGACGTAGAGGATGTCGTTGTATAAAGTAGGGGACTGGGTGATTACCGCCCAGGGGTGGGGGGTTAATTTGATGGCGCCGAGGGGGGAGCCGGTGCTGAGGTTGAGAGCTACGACGAGGGCGTGGCGCTGCGTGGCCAGGTACAAGATGTTTTGCTTTATGGAGATTTGAGGCGAGGTGCGGGAGACGTTGCGTTGGAAGCTGACCGAGGGTGTGGGATACTTCAGGGCGTACTGCTCGGTGATGGTTGTGATGTTGGCGGTCCAGACCGAGCGGCAGAGTTTGTAGTTGTAGGCTTCAAACGTTGCGTCCCAGGTTGGGTAGTACGCTATGTCGCCGACGATGACCGGAGTGGCTGTTACGCCGAACTGGTGGACCGTGGCGCATCGTTCGGTTAGGGTTCTGATGGAGGAGGAGGAGATGGCCTTGTTGCCGGGGGCGTAGCGGGCGTTGTCTGCACCACCTCCCCAGCCGGACCAGGAGGGGTCGTTTGTTGCTGCAGCCCAGGGGAGGGCTGTCAAGAGGAGGGTGAGGAGGGCACCCATGATGATTGGAGCCGAGTTGATGGGCTGCTCATGGTGAGCCGTGTGACCAGAGATCTGCCATCTTATACCTACCCATCATCAAGGTCGAATGACGATAGCCAAATTTTTTTGATAATATTTGCATCCTGTAAACATTCACTCGCATGAATGCCATGCAGCTTACTACATCTTGGCTGGCCATAACACACCTTAATCTGACCACCAAGGAGGGTCGTAGTCAGCAAACCACCGAACTGGCAATGAGCTGCCGAAGAGGCTAAGCCGCCAAGGGAAGACGACAAATCATGTCTCGGGGAGGCTTCCGATAGTATTACTAAACGCATGGTGAATTCTCACCTCGGCTCGGGCCACATTCTTGGTCATCCATCCGGTGTGAAGTCAGGTCGGTGAGCGGAGGAGAGGTTCCGATCGATGGTAGACGAAGGAAGCAGGTCATCCGGCGTTGATTGACAAAAATGACTGACTGAATTTGTGTCAAGATCTGGAGCCTCAAATGTCAGCAGCGGAGGACTACTGCAAGTATGAAGAACACTCACAAGATTGAACATCCCAAACATAAACCAGGAATAAAAACTTCAACTGTAAAAGGGGTATCAAACAGTCGTCACCTCGGCCTTTTCAATAATCTCCCCCAGCAACTCCCAAGCCGCCCTCCTCTGCTCCTCCCCGCCCGGTTTAAATATCTTCAACCTCTGCTCGGCAATAACAAACCCCCCGCAAGCAATCTTGACAACCCTGACAGCAGGATGAAACAGATCAATCGCCGTGTGTTGCCTCAAATACCTGCCCAAAGCCTCGGTAAACGGTTGCTTATCCGTCCCCTCCTCTAACCTCCACTCCCATCCTTCCTCCCTCAACCGTCCCGCCAGCTCCCTCCGTCTCTTCAGATCTCCTTCCCATCCACCCACATTTTTATGTTGAGCTATCCTCTTCCCAGCTTTCTCAAACCTTTTCACCTCGGTACCAGGAATAATAACATCAATCGTCTTGATCCCCAATCCCTGTTGTACTTTACTCTGCTCCCCTTCCTCTTTTCCCTCCTCGGCCGCAGCCAACGCCGCAGCATTAAACCCAACCGTAACAACCACATCCTTGGCCAACCCTTCCCAGGCACTACTCCTCCCAACCCACCTCTCCCAGCACCTCGTAATACTCCTGCTCCCAAGCCTCATGGCGCTAACCCTGCAATCGAATTCCGTTTGCAAAAACTCGGCCACGACCCCTTTTAAGGGCGCAGGCATTCTCAACAGCAGCAGCGGCAATCTCAACGCTTGATCAACATCCAGATCCATCAAATCCCCCCCTCCCAAAAAAAACCTTGTATCCCCCCTCTCCAAAATCCCCTCGCGACGATTCCCAGGGAACAATATCCCCGTCCCTTGGGCATTCTCATACCTCAAACTTATCACCACACACTTTTCATCATCATCATGTTCCTCTTGTTCTCGTAAACCCACTATCTCCCCAACGCCAACCAACCTCACCTCCACGCCCTCCAACGCCCCTTGCTTCCCCCCCATTGCACCACCATCCTCTCCATTTGCATCTGCGGCGACCAGCCCGACCTCAACGCCCCTAACCACGTCCCCAACCAATCTATCCCTCAACCTCTGAGCCAATTGGTCTAGCCTGGCGGGACTGAATAACTCGGTGGCGATAGGAGAGATATTATGTAGTGGTGAGACGCGGTGACAGGAGAAGGTGGTGTTGTAGAATGACGGGATTAAAAAGCCGGCGCGAGAAGTGGTGGTTGTTGTTGTGGAAACGGAGAGGAGAGAGTGTTGAATTTGTTCTTCTTCTTCGTCTTGGTCGGGTTGCTCGGTTCTGGAGGGGGAGGATTGAGTTGGCTGAGGTGGGGGGCGACGTCGTGACATTTTTTTGCGAGACGTCAAATAAATTTAGAGGGTATCGCGGGGTTCGAGAAGTTAGTTAGGGGAGGGGATTCGACGCGTCGGGGTTTAATGGAAAATCGAGATTGGAAAAAATTAGTCGGTGTTTAAGCTGCTTGACAATATCCGTCGCGTAAATAAATGCCGAGATGAAAGTCGCGACAGTTTTTTCGGTGCAAGAACAAAAATTTGGTTAATGTTCGATCTTTGGAGTTTGGAATTGGTTATTAAAGGTTTAAAGGATGCACGATGGCGGGGTTCAAGCTCTTCTTCCTTGGTCAAGCTTTTGCAGCAGCTTACCCTAACCCAACCGTCGTTTTTACACCCAAATGGCCCATTGATAAAACTCTCTGAAAAGAGGTCAAGTAATAGGAAATAAACGCCAAAAATAAACGAAATTTATATTATTTATTTCCTTTTTAAAGGGCGCTACAAGAATATGACAAGAAGGTCTATTAGTGTTTGAAAACTTTTCAAGATTTTTATTAACTATAACTAATTAAGGTGGGAATATTCGCGCTATAAATCACGGTTCTTTTTTGGGCGTTTCTTTAGCCGACCCACTGTGCCACCACTACATTGGATATCACCATCCATCATGGATATCACCATCCATCATGGATATCACAATCCATCATGGGAAAATGATTTATCGGGTACAGTATTTAAAGACAGTTGTAAAAGCACCGCATTCTATCCGGCAACCATCGGCAACCATCGGCAACCCCCCTCACCACCCACGGTGTCAGTCCCGTCCGGGGGTAGTCTTGGGAGATATCGACTCCTCGTCACTATCTCCCTGCTTATTATTATCACCCCCGTCCTCCCTAGGCGTCCGCGGCCTAACAACGGCAAACGGATTATTGGCAAACTTCACATTCCCAGTTATCGGACGAACCGTCATGTAATCCTCAACCATGTACGGCGGTGGACAGCACCCAGAATCTGACAAAATAGTCACTCCAGACATGTCACTCCCGGTCGAGCAAATCGAACCCGCTCTCCAACTCCCGGCCGGAGTCATCATAAAAGCAGGTCGATCCCCACACCCACCACTACTGCTCCAGTTCGCCCCTGTCCCCGTCCCCGCCCCCTTGGACAACTTTCTCCACCCCTTCCTGTCAACCACAACATCCCTCTCCTTATTTCTCGCCCACGCCCACGCCTCCACCGCCTTCTCCATCCCCCCCTTTTTTTCCAAACTCCACTCCCTCACCGTCCGAGTCCCAAAATCAAACTTGAATGCCACCTCCTCCAGCGTCCTGCCCGCCGTCTCGGGCACGAACAAAAACACAAACAAGAAAGCGGCGACCGAAGTCCCGCTCCAAATCAAAAAGACCCACATCCCCAGGTTCCCGTGCCCCTTGTCCACCATCAGGGGCGTAACGAAGCAGACAAAGCTGTTGAAAATCCAGTTGGTCGCCGTCGCGATGCCAATCGCCCTCGCCCTTATTTCCATCGGAAAAACCTCTCCCAGCAGGATCCAAGCCCCCGGTCCCCAGGTGGTCGCGTAGCAAAAGATGTAAAGACTGATGGCGGTCATGGTCGTCCACACAAACCAGGCGGGGACGTGCTGGGGTCGTTCAAAACTGCCGCTCCCGTTGCTTTCCCAGTCGTTGTGCCTCAGGGTGTAAACGACATCAATGAGCCCCACGGTCAGCTGGCAGATCCCCATGGCGGCCGCGCCGCTCATCAAGAGCATCCTCCGCCGAGTGGCCGGGACGATGATGAACGACGCCAACGTGCTGGCAACGTTGACCGCGCCCAATCCGACAGCCAGAACAAAAGGGTTGCTGAATCCTTGCTGCTTGAAGAAGGCCGCGCCAAAGTAGAAAACAAAATTGACTCCGGTCAGCTGCTGAAACATCATGAGCGCCGCTCCGAAAAGGGTCCTCTTGAAGTTGCACGACCGTCGATGCCAGGGCCCCGCAAAGCACAGCTTCCAGCTCCGACAGTACCTCGACACGGTGAAATTCTGCTCCTTTTCCTCCGGCGCGACGTTGGCATCGCCAGAGTGATGGTGCCGTCCGTACATGATCTCCTTCATCTCTTGTTCCACACCCGGATCCGACTTCCAGTTCTCGGGGTCGTTTCCGGGCATTGGAACTCGTTCAAGTTCCATGACGGCAAGCTTGGCCCGCTTGAATCTGCCGACCTTGACGTACCACCTCGGAGACTCCGGCAGCACGCAAAGTCCAGCCAGCAGGCCGAAGGCCCAGATGAACTGGATGCTGATAGGAATCCGGTAGCATGCGAGACTCCAGACTTTGCGGGTCGTCATGGTGACGCAGGCGCTGAGGAGGAGACCGAGCGTGATGCTAAACTGGAACATGACGGTTACGTGTCCTCTGATGTGAGCGGGCGAGATCTCGGTGAGGTAGACGACTGTATGTTGGAGAAGTTAGTGTGACTGATATTTTGATCGTACGTACATCATGATGACAATGTCTAAATGGCAAACAGCGGAAGTCACGACAATCACTGGATGTCGGTTTCCCTGATGAAATTGGGTACGCAAGTCAAGCCCCCTGACATTTGTGTCAACACCATTGCTGTCGCAACGAACTTGGCAATCATGATGTGGGCGCAAATATCAAGGGGCTTGACCCGACGTGCCCAACATAAGGAGGGAGATGTGCGATTTGATCCGTGTCTTCCGCTGTTGCAGATAGTTGATGATAACCTTCTCTCGGGGCCTGGGAGGAGGAATTGTGAGTAACCGGCTACGGTCAGGAAGGCTGCGACGAGTACCTGATTGGTTAGAAGGTCGAAGAGAGAGCGAAAGTTCGATGCCGGAATTCCAGGCATCGAATAGCATCAAATAAAATCCTTTCGCGTGCGATCCTGGTCCCAAGCGCTCTCAACAACACACCAAGGGAACCAACACAAAATGCAAAAGCCAAACGCACATGACAAAACGAACCATTCCCAAACATACCAATGACGCCCGTCACGATCCCCACCGCAATCCCGCTCTCAAACCGCCCCCTCGTCAGCGAGTTCAGATGCTCGCTCGCCAACTGATCAGACACGCCAAACATGAACACCACCGTCCCAATCATCAGCGTCACCCTCCGTCCCAAGTAATCCGACAGATCGCCTCCCATAATCGCACCGACCGCCGTGCCGATGCTCAACATCCCAACCACCAACAACCTCTCCTGGGCAGGCAAATGGAACCATCTGGGGTGATGGTTCAGCTTTGCCACCGGCGTCTGCGTCTGCGTCTGCGTGTTCTGCCACCTAATCTGTCCGTCAGAAACGACCAGCCGATGATGGAACTTGGCGTGCCCAGGGTAATCAGGCAGAGGCTTTTCGGGCTTATCGTCGTGATGATCCCCGCCCAGCCTGTGAGTATGGTGACCGGTAATGTTGCAAACCCAAAACGGCCTGACGTTCTCGTCCAACAACAGCCAAGGAGGCTGACGGGAATCGTTCCATCCAAATGCGGCTTCAATTTCCTCCTTTGTCTCGACATCCAAATGGTCAAAGTCGATGCCGGTCTCGGTGTAGTTCAGCGCTTGGAATAGACTGTTCACAGTGATCGGCCCGAGAATGGCAAGTCCAGCTCCGGATTGTTGTCCAGAGGTGGAAACCCACGATTCGTTGCGCGAGAGGACCGGGTTGCCGTCGGAATAAGTGATTTGCCTGATTGACGTGACTGATCGCCAGGACTTGGCCCGCTGGTTGTACGCTCTTGCGAAGCCATTAGTTCTGCACCATGAAAGATCATGACCAACTGACACAAAAAGCAGTTCAGTACCGCTCCCAGAAAACATACGCAGCTGATCTGAGTGGGAAAGGAGGAGTGAGACAAAGCACAAGTGAAGGGAGGGAAGAGCCGGAGGTAAATTTCCAGTACAGGGAGGGGCTACATACAGCTGCATGTTCTCAACAAAATCCATAGCCATGACGCCACTGATGTATCCAGTATCATAACCGAACAACAACCCACCGAAGCACGCCATGGCAAAGACGTAAAAGTACCTCCACGACCAAACGAACTTGTCTTTTCCATCCCCTCCGTCGTCTTCACCATCATAAGACGGCGGCCCAGGTTTGCAATCCCAGTCCTCGAGGCCAGCCTTCTTCCCGGAAAAACCAGGTCCACGATCGACCGAAAAAACAATTTTCTTCATTATTTCACAACCATCCTCGGGATCCTCTGGATCAACCTCGACAACAGTAGTCGTACTGCTGGTGCATCTCTCCTTCTTTTTCGGCTCGACATCGTCCGTCAACCCCGGAGCACCAAGGGCGGCCGGCCGAACGGCGGGCTTTGCAACCTTGTTGCCTCTCAAGTTGGGGAAATTTTGTAAGTAGACTTGGCGGTGCAGAAAGTAACTCCCCGTCGTGTTGGTGGCATTCTTGACGCCGGTGTCATCAAAAGTTTTGACAGAAATGATGGATCTGCCATCCTCCGAGGCTTCCTTGATAGCGGCAAGATTAAAAGCCGAGGGGGAACTGTCACTGGTCACAGAGCGAGACGTGTCAAGCGAGCTAGTAGAAGGTACCTTGAGCCAGGGGGCGGACGACGAGGTCGAAGCGAGCGAGGCTGTCGAGTCCGAAACAGTTGACACCTCGGTGGGATCAGGCGGGAAATAGCTTCCCTCCACGTGAGCTTCGGATGACGCCGGCGAGGGAGGAGCGGAGGCCCTGCGAGATGCTGCTCCCCGGACCGTCGACTCGGTTTCGGGCACTTCGTCCGACGGACTGAGAGCCAGTGTGGGATCGCTGTGGTAGCCCGAAGAATGGTGGGCGCCCAACGGCGATTCTCCGTCGCCATACTCGGACCCCGACGGGGATGTCCGGGACAACGGAGAGAAAATACTGTTTGTCGGGCTGAGAGAAGACATATTGTTCTTGTTCAAGCCATAAAGCGTTTGGATGACTGCAATTAGATGTGTGAGAGCATGCTCCAATGGTTGGGGGGAGGGGAGGGGAACCCACCTAAACTTCTGCAGCAAATGAATTGCTCTTGGGAAAATGAAACAGGGACCTGCCTGTAGCTGTGAAAGAACTGAATGGACGACAGTTAGATATATATACAAAAGGCAGGAAACCGGTCCATCGTCTCCGATGGAGATCCGAGAGAGAACCAAGTCGACGACGTTCCGGTTCGAGGCTTTAAGATTTGCTGGAATCCATGGGGATGATGGCCATTTGCCCCAGACTTTTCATCGTGGATCCATAGATCTGACACAAGAATCAAGACTAAACAAGTGGACGTCCATCGAGCGTCCACACATACGCGCTGGTCACGGCTTGCTTTCTGACAAACCAGAGGAGGGACCAGACCAGTAAATAATTCGGCCGTACGACCAGAACTATGCACGTGCGATCGAGTGTCGAAATCCCTTGCACGCACTGTACCATGTGTCTCCAAAGGCATCGTCACGTTGTCTCGCCACACGGGGGATTCTGGTGTGATATGATCTGGAGATCGCTCCAAATGTGTGGGCTCATTGGCTGTCCTAAACGCTACCCCAATGGCCTCAGTCCTGCTCCTATATGAAGCCCAGAGCAGTCGAACGTCCAAGTCAATGTCAAAATCACATGTCAATCCTCCCGCGGCGCGAGTCGGGTATCTTCGAGGCCCGTTGAAAACAGGGGTTGGCGCCAGACCATGACCCCAGACGAGTTCGTGTAGCTGTCGGGGAAAATGTGTCGATGAAAGCCTCAAACCACCGATTGCATAACTGATATCTGAACGCTTCCTTCTAGAAGACAGCTTCGGTAGAAGTGGGCTGAAATATGCACCCGAAAAGCTAAACAAATCCAAACTCCATTCCACCCATGCAAATGCTTCTCAACAAAAATGTAAGCCCGACCTCAGCCGTGACGTTCCAAAAAGCCTCGCCCCGCTGCGGCGCAACCCAAGATAAAAGCTCAAGAAGCCGCTCCGGCATAAACTCCTTCCCATCGTTCAGACACATCATTGACCACCTTTTTGGACGTTTCAATCTCCCTGTCCAGCTCGTCAAGGTTTCTGGTCAAGGCGGTGACTTCCTCAAACCGTCGAGCACTTCTTGCATGACCCAACATCTCCTGCACCATGAACCGTTGCTCCTCGAGCACGATCAACTTTTCCCTAGCTTCTTTTTCTTCGGTCTCTAGTGCAGAGACTACCGTGCTGCCTTCGCTAGCCCCGCCCAAGCTTGACGTTTCCGGGTCGAACCCTGCCGACTCGCCATTGCGTAAAGGCGAATGTGATGGTCCATTTGAAAGAAGCCTCCGGTGGCCGGCTGTGTTGGACTTTAAAAGAGAAGGGACACTCTTGAGGGGCAACATATTAGTGTGTAAGAAGGCGGATGCGGCGGCGTGGACCTTCTTCTGTAACAGTTTCTGCGTTGGGCTGTCAGTTGGCATATTGAGAATACGCTTGGCGGCATTGTCGTATTGCCTAAACGAGTAGGTTAGACGTTTCCGAATCTTGGCCGCATGCTGAATGTCATTGTGCGTGGGCGGAGGTTTATTACTGTCCTCCTCTGGCGGCTGAAGGACCAACAGCGACCTGTGAAACTCTGGCATCATACTCCTGATGCCCCTCTCGAACTGTCGAAGGTTCTCGTAGGCGACTTGGTCCGGTGGCTTGTGTGTTATCGAGTCAATAAAGTCTTGGTTCGAGAAGATGGTCGTCTTGCATTCGGAGCACATCCGAACGTCGACGCTGACCTGCCCGTTTCCTGATGGCTTCTCTGTGGCTGGCAAACCAGCTGCTGTCATATCTATTAGCCTCATCGGTGGACAAAGCGACGAAATAATGACAACTTACGACGTGCAACATTTAGTCCGATCTCAGTTGAGCACTTGGTGTCCGGGTCCGCGCAGACGACCCTACCACATATCCTGCAGTGGTGTCTCCTAAACGTCCACGAACCAAACTCTTGCTGACAAAAGGGACAGCGAGATACGGAAGCGTCATCCTCCCACGTCACAACTGATTGTTCAATAGCCTTCCTAACGTTCTTGGGCCCCCCACTAAGAGGCGATAACAGGCTGGACGCTGGCTCTTGGGGGACTTCCGCAAGCAGTCGCGTGAGCTTGGTGAGCCTCTTTTCCAATCTCTGGACCTCGAGCCGTTGTCTGTCAACTTTTTTTGTCCGTATTGCTGCAAAGTCTTTGGTGTGATCTCGCGAGAGCCCGTTATGGTCGTTGTATCCTTCCCTCGACTTGTAGCACGTCTCACACACTCTGCACCAGACTCCCCTCACAGGCTCGTGGTTGGCCGATCTCGATAGCTTCATCTGATACATTGTGTGCACCTCGCAAAACAACCGACCGCACTTCCTGCAGTTGACGGCCCCGCTGAGAGGACCCAGCTTTCTGTCGCATGTTGGATCGGTGCAGGTATCGTCTCCCCTTAATCTCTCCCAGTGTTTTCTTGTAACCAACTCTTCTGGGTCTATCACTGCCTCGACGGGCTTCCCTGGAGCTGCAGAGACGGTGAGGGGTTGCGTTTCGTTCGATTCGAATACGTCGAGACCTCGTAGTTTCTGGTTGATGAGCGATATTGGTTGGAATCGTTTCGCTTTGAGCACTTGTTTGTCGAACCATGATTTAACTTCGTCCTGTTCTGCTTCTGGAAGTTCTTGGTGAATATCGTCAATGTGGCGATTAAGCTGGAGCAGCGTCACCATTTCCTCTTCACATATTGGACAAGCAAGCTTCCCACTCGCTGCTGCTCCATTTGAGGGACCTCCCAGGCTAACATTCGAGGCGAGGTCTTGGCCAAAGTCTGGAAAGGGACTGGAAGAAGGTGGCGACGCCGAATTTGGTGATGAAAATCGAGATGGTAAGGAACCAATGCTGCTGTCGGATGGTGGGAATGGACTCGTTGTTCTCCTGGTTCTGGGGTCTGCCGAGGACGACGAGGGCGGGGCGAGACCCTTGCCGCTGCCCAAGATGCGGCCGCCTCCGAGTTTCCGCCCGGACGACATGTTGCGCGCGCGGACGGCGGGGTGGCCGCTGGCGGAAGATGGATTCTATTCTCTCCTAGATGGTAACAGCGAATTGGACATGTTTGATTAATTGCTGTGGGTGGTTCGTTGATGAAAGACGGAATGTTTGGCGGTTGCGGTTCAGTACATGGATGTATGGTTCCAGCAGCAGGGCCCTGGGGTTCTGGCTGCAATTCGAGCCCAGGTTCCAGGTTCGGGTGTTGGCGACCGGCGGGAGGTTGCCTTGGGGGCCATGGGGGGCCAAGCGATCATTAATTAGCGGGGCGATGCGGGCGCTATCGATAGCACCCTTGGCATCCCCAAGCCCAAATCCCGACAAAAAAAAAGGGAAACATCCATGTCCGCGGGATAGGAAACGCCGTGACCGGCGCATCCAATCGTGAACTGTTATTCCATATCTCCAGGCTCTCTTCCCATCGTCCGTTCGCCGCCATGTCTTCCTTCATCCATATCCGTCCCACCTCCAATTACATCGCAATACCTGCCGACGACAACATCCTCAACAATGGCTGAGACAACTTCCGCCCAGAAATTCCCAGAACCCCAAGGAGGAGGCAGTCTAATCATCGCCTGGCAAATCAAGGGCAAGAAGGTCCTAGTAGTAGGCGGCGGCGAGGTAATTATCTTTTCCTCCCCTCCCCTCCCACGTCCCATTCTCACTCCCTCTCAGGTAGCAGCAGGCCGCATCCTCCACCTCCTAAACGCAGACGCCCTCGTAACCGTCGTCTGCCCCCTCGCGGGCCTAAACCCCGAAGTCCAGCACCGCGTAGCCCAGAAACAAGTAACCCACATCAGCCGGCCCTTCCACCCCTCCGACCTCTCCGACCCGTCCCTCGCGATGGTCCTCGTGGCAATCGACGACCCCGCCGCCTCCACCCTGATCTGGAAACTCTGCAAAGAACGCCGCATACCCGCAAACATAGCCGACGTTCCCCCCGAGTGCGATTTTTATTTCGGCAGCGTCCATCGCGATGGACCGCTGCAAATAATGGTATCCACAAACGGTAAGGGGCCGAGGCTGGCCAGCATGATCAGGCGTTTTATTGCGCGACAGCTTCCAAAAAATGCCGGGAGGGCTATCGAGAGCGTTGGGGAGTTGCGAGTTAAATTGAGAAAGGTTGCGCCCGAGGCTAAAGAGGGACCGAAGAGGATGGGGTGGATGAAGGATGTCAGTGACAAGTATAGTTGGGAGGAGATGTGCGAGATGACGGAGGAGGATATGGATAACCTCCTCACGTTTTATGCGGGAGGGACCGTGCCAGAGTTCCAGACGCTGCGGGGGATGCGAGCTGGCGCGGATAATGTGCCGTATACTTTTGATGGGTCGTTTGGGTTTAGCGTTGGGGCATGAGGGATGTAATGATACGACCGGTTGTATGATTTACTGGTTATGATACCACGATTATGTTGTCTTGAAATATACGATGATATGTTGTTCTCTCGCACCCTTGGAGTATCTTCGCACTTTGTCAACGGAGATGTAGACAATATTTCAAATTTGTTGGACGCCGTGATTGCCCATCACCGCTACCTCCGTTTTAAATTGAACAAGCGCTGAAACATCCAACTTGATGATTTCCTTGATATGAATGCTACCAGATCACCACTCCAAACTTGGTGTAAACTACCACAGCGCCATTCCTGATATGCAGATATAAGAGTAAACTCGGCAGACTCGAGCGAAAGAGAAGAAGAAAAAAGGTATAGCCTACCCCACAGACCAAACATTTGTGTATAAAACCAACAAACCACAATCATGATAAAATAAAACACAACTCCCGCCGAAAGAAAACACATGTTGGAACACACATAATCACGCAACAACCTCTCCTTCAACCCCTCCCAAAAACCTCCTCACCCTCCCAATATCCAACTCCCCCTTTTCTGACTCAACAGCCCTCTTCAACGTATCCAACAGCTGATCCACCTCCGCCTCGGGCCGTCTGGTACACAACGACACCAACTTCCTATACTTCAACTCTCTCTCCTTACTCATCTTCTGCAGCTCCCCGACAGCCTTTCTCGTCCTCGTCAGCCTCGTGTTCAGTGCATTGCTTCTCGCCCTCAGCACTTTAGAGCTCGGCAACCTCGCCGCTGGATTTTGCTGTTGTTCCGACTCGCCATTGACTTGCTGCCTGTGTAAAGTTGTTTCCTGCAAAATAGCCTGCAATTCCATTTCCCATGCGTTTTCGCTTTTTACGTCAAGCCGGCCGTGTTTTTGTTCCAGTTGGAGGAGGTGGTACTCTTCCTCCTCACATGCCCTGGACAGATTGAGTACCTTCTGGCGGGCGAGCTGTTGTGCGTTGAGTTTCTCCTGGAGCATCTTGAGCATGTGTTTGGCTTCGCCAACTTGCGCTGACTTTGTGCGTAGGGCGCTGTGAAGGGAGTCGATGGCGTCTTGTTTCCTTTTGAGTTCGCTTTGGAATTGGGAGGTTGATTCGTTGATTAAGTGGGAGATGGCTACGCAATGTCAGTAGGTGTCAGCAAAAGGGTGAGGAAAGGAGACTCACAGTTCACAACCTCATCACTGTTCTCCCGGCTTTTTCCATTTGAGCCATGGCCACCGTTGCTGTTCCCTGCCTCACCGTTTACATGGCTACCATCTCCGCCGATGCCAAAGTCCCTGGGCTTCAAGCCGGACTGGTTGGCAATATCCGCATCCGCGCCGACTTCAAGGAGCTGTGAAATGATACTCCTGTTTCCGATGCGCGCAGCAATATTCAGCGCCGTATCACCACTCTCGTCCTGCACATTAACAACCTCACTCATGAACCGACCGATGCTCATCCTTGCCGCCATGACGCCATGTCCCACGTTTTGGCTGTTTGGCGCACTACCCTGCCGTACAACCCACTCCAACAGACTCTCGAGATAGTACCGACTGGCCACATGTCTGCCCTGGACAGCACTGGTGACAGCGATATGATGGAGTACTGTTCGGCCCTTTCCGTCTTTGACATCAAGCGTACACCCCAATACATCGAGAAGCTCAGGGAAGCAGGCCTGATCCATCGAGTTCGTCACAACACACGCCCTCATTAGCGCCGTCTCTCCCAGCATGTTGATACGGAAGGGACTGGCCCCTGCCTCGACGAGCGCTCGCAATAAAGGTAAGCGGGCGAGTGTCGCTGCCCAGTGGAGCGCTGTATGACTCTGTACATCAATAGGCGTATCGAGTTCTTGGGGAGTCATTGTCCGCAAGAGGTTCTTCTGGGCCTCATCTGGAGGAGTGGTCTGCAGGAACAGCGACATGAGCATACTACGCTTTGCCTCGGCTTCGGGAGATTTATCCTGAGGGAGTGGTGCTAATGGCCCTGGAACATATTGTACGTCTGGCTCGAGCTCCGGTCGGGAGTAAACAAAAGACTCATTTGGCTCGGTCGGTGAGCCTGGAAAAGCATCGGCATAGTTATTGTTCGGGTTGGCGTAAACCGGTGTAAGACCTCCGTAGCTATTGGCGGGAGTGAGAACCCTCTGCCTCTTGCGTGATGGTTGATCCATGCCATCGCCTTGTATCTGCTGTTGGGGGTCCTGGGACGCAAATGCAGAGTCTGGCTGCTGCCCATAGTTGGAGACAAAACTCTGTTGCGAATTCTGCGCGACGTCGTTGCTCTCCTGCTGCATCGAAGTCTGACGGTTGAAGCTGGGTGCGCGAGACGGGCCGTTGCGATTTCTCGGGGCTGGCGAGTCGAATCTGGCTTTGCTGATGGCGGTAATGGCATGCGACGCAGTCGACGAGATATTCTTGAAGAAGGTTCCCGACAGTCCACCGGCCCTCTCTCCCTGCGAGCTTGCATTATACATGCGCTTCCGTTGTGCTGCCATGGCCTGTTCCTTCGTCGGGGTATCGACATCTGCCACTCCGTGCTCCTGACCTCGGTTATGGACCAGCAGCTTGTGCAAAATCTCCTCGACTCCATACTGACGGCAAACCTCGATACCGCGCTCGTATGGGATCCAGGTGCCCTGGTATTTTCCGTAACCGCCTTGTACTTTTTCGTGTGTGCCTGTCTGGATTTCCTTTTCAAGAATCTTTGTTCGCCGCCCCTTGTCGACTCCCGCGACCTTTAGAATTTGCGTCGCATTCAACCACCCGTCGCCTTGCCGGCGCATGACTGCTATGCCGTTGACATCCATTTCGTAGACATTGACGTTCGAGTATAGAGCCTGGGAAACACATTGAGGTCAATACAGCAACTCTGCACAGTCAGGAGAGCAAAAGGCGGAGAGGGCTCACCGAGTATATTGGCATAGCATTGTCGACTGCAGGTTTTGGTGCGGGATCGGTGTATTGGCGGTATGACGACATGGCATTCTGGGAAGAAGTAAAAGATTGTGAAGCTGAAGCTTGTGAGTGTTGTTGTTGTTGCGACTGTTGTTGAGACTGTTGCTGTTGTTGTTGTGGTTGCTGCTGCTGCTGTGAGGCAGCGCCTTGTGGTGGTTGCATTTTCGCGGTCGAGGTGCCGGCTGAGAGGGATGGTGCCGGGTTTGTGGTGTTGGGGGTACCGCCGGTTTGAACAGGCGCCGGTGCGAGTAGCAGCGCTGTGGAAGCGCTCCTGAAAAAGGATGCGCGATTGGTGGTGCGGTGGGCAGTAGCGGAAGAGTTTGTGACAGTCCTCGATGCCGTTCAACAATGATCCATCAAGGTTGTTCTGAAAAACTTGGGCGCCGTTGGAAAAAGGGATTTCCACTTGTCTCAGCACAATAGCATTCACCAAGAGGCAAAATAAAATGAATTATCTTTTAGATTTTGCCGACCCAAGTGGTCGCTTTTGGAGTATCGTGGTTCGTGATTCGTGATTTGTATATAGGAATCTTTGGAGAAGAAGTGAGAATTATGTGTGCGCCGCGACGAGGGAGTGAAATGTGTGAGTGGTGTGTGTGTGTGGGTGTGTCGCAGCGGTGGGTGGATCGAGGACGAAGAGAAGAATGGATGGAGCGGGTTAGTCGATGCGCTTGCAGATTCAATCAATCGAGCAGCAACAGCCGATATGCAGAAGAAAGGGTATTGTTTTCTGCTGGAGGATCCCCAAAAACCTCGACGATCAAGATGGAGCTAGGTATGGCAGCCAAATCATGGAGTCTGTTTGACTCTGGCAGCAAGGAAAGCAACGACGTATATCCCAATTCGGGATTTCCAATTAAGAATTCAGGAAAAAGGGACGTGTGAATTTCGTGTTCTCGCGCTCGTGTCAGCCCGCGGCGTGTCTTTTTCCCAGACACGGGCAATGGAGCGCCAGAAGACGCGTACCGCTCCTAAATTACTCGGCACCGAGCGGGGCTTTGTGAGCACAGTCACCTGGCAGCTGGCAGCCGTCATTCTTTTCAGTCTTGGCCAACCAATCATGTGGTCCGCATTTCATCCATCATCATCATCTACTCGGCGCTTTTGCGCTGCATCGCAAGAACCATAACTGCTTCATCTTTGTTTGTATTTTTAAAGTCATATCCAAACATGATTTGTGTCCTTTTCATCTTTTTGCGCATTGGCGCCTTGAATGCTCATCATCAACTACTTCTCAACCGCTGACCAGAAACAACCTTGACAGCCAAGTCGAACCAGGACAGGACCTCGCATGTCTATACATTAGCATGTTTACACAAGGACATGGTCGGTGTGACGACAGAGACGGATAACCCCTTTTTATTCCCTTCTTAACCCAACAACCCAGCCAACTTGGTCAACCCCTCCCCATCAACCCTCATACCAACCCACTCACTCATCATGGTCGCTCCAATGCTCTCATAAAACTTGATGCTCGGCTCGTTCCACTTCAACACGCTCCACTCCAACCTGCCACCCTTCATGGTAACCACCTCCTTGGCCAACTCAACCAACAACCTCTTACCATACCCCTTACCCCTCTGGTCCTTTTGCACGTACAGATCCTCGAGGTAAATACCCGGTCTTGCCCGCCATGTGCTGTAGTTGTAAAAGTAGAGGGCGATGCCGGCTGTGACGCCTTCGGGGGTGACCAGGACGAGACAGCGGGCTGGTTTGGTTGACGAGGTGGATTCTGTTGAGGATGCGTCGGGGGATGTGGATGGGGAGGGAGCAAAGGCGATGGTTGAGATGAGTTTCTCTTCGGTTGCCTCGACGCTGTGAAGTTCTTTCTCGTAGTCTGCCAGTTCGCGGATGAGGGAGAGGATTGCGGGCACGTCTAGCACTCGTTAGAGGGGCAAGGTGAGGAGCAGAGAGTATTGAAAGGGAATTACCTTCGCGTGTGGCGTGACGGACCATTTCTTTAGGGGCGGCCATTTTCACAGTGTTTTTATCAGTGTTTGGAGTTACTCGCTTTCTCACTTCCAAAATCCCCAGGCCTTTTAAATCGGTATCTTCGGCGGCGATAGAGGCAAGCAAAAATTGCCCCGCACCGCGACCGGCGCGTCGGCGCAAAAAGGCGGGGTCATCCCGGCCTGTCGCATGAAGGGCGCATCTTCTCCAGCTTCATTGAACACTCGTTCCATGCTTGTTATTTTATTGACTAAAAATCAAGGATCCTTCCGAGTGATCAAGAAGTCTCCAACTTTCTCAGTCAAAGGCAACCGAGAGAGGTAAGATATCCCTGGATCGTTGTGTTCACCCATTGAAGGTTACCCCGCCGTGCCCCGCCAAGTCCAAGACATCCCAAGTTTAGGATACATTTGAATTGAAACAGAAGTCGGGATCTGAGATCCAATCCCGTCCCTCAGCCCCTTTTCCGTGGATGGTTAGTCGCACTGCATGCAGGTCATTCAGTCCGAAAGCTCGCAGATTGGTCGGCGGGGGGGTTGTATGGTGTATGTGCCACTCTTGCTGCCCGACCTGAACATCAATGGGGGAGCTTTGAGCTGTCAACTCCCGAATTCCAATTCCAATTCCAATCACAATCACAATCACAATCCACCTTCAATTCACAACCAAGAAAGCCTGAGCGGGTCGAGTATTCTCTAGGTGATTCGATAGACAAACCAATCCACTTTCTTGTTTATTTATTACTCAGTTGATTTACCTTCAATTAATTCCAAATTCCAAACTTGATTCTTTTCCCTCGGTTGACAAACCTCAAACCCCCCTCTCAACCACGGTTCCAGCTTCCCAAATAGCCACAATGTCCCCCGACAAGATCCCCGGCCCCGATCCAACAATCACCTTCTCCTCGGGCGTCGACACGACCTCGGTCCCCCCAGCCCTCCGTCTAATTCACTACAACGATGTCTACCACCTCGACTCCTCCTCCGCCGAGCCCGTCGGCGGCGTCGCCCGCTTCGTCTCCGTCGTCAACGAATACCGCCACGGCCAACAACAACAACAACCCGACCTCATAACCCTTTTTTCGGGAGACGTATTCAACCCCTCCCTCGAGTCCTCCATCACAAAGGGAAACCACATGGTCCCGCTCCTCAACAAGATCGGCACCGACTGTTCCTGCGTGGGCAACCACGATCTCGATTTCGGCGTCATGCAGTTCCGCCACCTGACCTCCAAGTGTAATTTCCCCTGGTTACTGGCAAACGTTTTGGATCCGGCCCTGGGAGAAGGCGTGCCGGTGGGGAACGCAAAAAAGACTCACGTGATTACAGCGAGCAACGGACTCAAGATCGGATTACTGGGCTTGGGCGAGAGGGAGTGGCTGGACACGATCAATTCTTTGCCTCCTGATTTGATTTACAGGTCCGCGTCCGAGGTCGCCAGGGAGCTGGTGCCCAAGCTGAGGGAGGAGGAAGGGGTTGATGTGGTCATTGCGCTGACGCACCAGAGGGAGCCGAACGATAACAAGCTGGCTGAGAATTTGGGTGCTGTGTCTGGGTTGGATTTGGTTCTGGGCGGGCATGATCATTTTTATGCGCACAGTGTCAGGAATGGGGTGCACGTTTTGAGGTCCGGGTCGGATTTTAAGCAGCTGAGTTATATTGAGCTCAGGAGAGCCGAGGCGAATGATGAGGGCAGGAGGTGGGATGTGGATATCTGGAGGAGGGATATTGTGAGGGCGATCAAGGAGGACGAGGAGACCTTGAGGATGGTGGACAAGTTGACTGCCAAACTAAAAAAGAGTTTGGAGAAGCCGATCGGGTGGACTGCCGAACCGTTGGATGCGAGGTTTACCACCGTTAGACTGAAGGAGAGCAATATTGGGAATTGGGTGTGTGATATTATGAGGCATCACTACCACGCCGACTGCGCGATAATGGCTGCCGGAACGATAAGAGGGGATCAGATATATGCGCCCGGGCCGCTTCGGGTCAAGGACGTGACGGATTGTTTTCCTTTTGAGGATCCGGTTGTTGTCATCAAGGCGAAAGGGAAGGCCATTTGGGGTGCTTTGGAAAATGGTGTTAGTTTGTATCCTGCGTTGGAGGGTAAGCTATCACAAAGGGAAACGACGGAAAGCGTGATATGCGCTAACACTTTGTTGCAGGCCGCTTCCCACAAGTATCCAACATCAAGTTCAAGTTCGACCCGTCAAAGCCGGTAGGATCTCGCATCCTCTCGGCAGAGATCGGGGGAGAACCCCTCGACGAAGAAAAGGAATACGTAGTTTCGACCCGCGGGTATATGGCACGCGGCAAAGACGGATACCGCAGTCTTCTTGTGCAACCCGAGGGTGGCGAGTGTCAAGAGCTCGTCTCGGAGGAGAATGGTATCCTCATCTCGGCCATGCTGCGCCAATACTTTATGGCTCTTACTGTCACTCACAAGTGGTCTCTCTGGGGACCCAGTCTGGAACGACACTGGTATGCGTTCCCACGTAATATTTTACAACACAGTAACTTACTGACACAAAAAGGGGCCGCGTAATCCGGGATACATCCCAATCCAACCCCGTCCTCCCAGCCTCGCCAACCAGCCCCTCGGAGAGCAAGAAGTTCTTGTTCCCTCCCATTGAGTCGGCGGCGGCGACGGAGACAGAGGACTCGAACCCCTATTTCAGCGGATGGCAAAACTTTACTCCCGCCAGACTGCGCGAGCGCAGATCAAGTGTGTCTCACGTCGAAGAGGATAACGGCACGGAAAGCGAGGAGGAGGACACTCCTTCGTCAGCAGACGAGATCGAGAAGAGGAAAGAATTCACCCGCCAGCAGTCGAGGCAGCTGGATCGGGAACTGGCCATCATGCGGCGCGTGTTTCGCAAGTGGTGCAGACTGGCGGGCGTCAATGACGACAGGGCGTGTGATGGGCTGACCGGGGACGGTGCGGGGGTTGACTGGACGCAGGCGATTGCGCCCAAAGTTGAGGGGAGGATCATTATGGTTTCTTCTTCTTAGGGTAGAGGGAATGGGATTCTTCTCATGGCATGATGTTGCCTCGGTCAAATATTCGGCTGTTATACTTGGAAAGAAAAAGGTGTGGTTGTTTTGTGGCGTTTTCTTGGCCCGTTTCTTATGTTCACATCACACACCGCAAAAATTCAGCTTGTGTGTGCGGTTTTGCATGTGAAGCGAATCCTCCCGTCGCTCGCTTCTTCGGAGGTTTTTTTCCCGCACATTTTTTTTCTTCTTCTTTCCCTTCCAGGTTGTTTTGCCTTATCGGTTATGTCTGGTTTGACACCTTGGCTGCAGCCACAATTGCCGTTCGGCCGTGCTGCGGGCTGTCTATCCAGATTCGGTGAAGCCGGGAATTGGCATTGTCATGATCTAACCCAAAGACCGTTTGATGTTGGAAGTAGCCCAAGTCAGTGTGCAGTTACAGGTTTTAGCATCAGCACGGCGAGATGGAGATATGGAACAATGTGATTCCTGTCTCTGTCTGTCTGGACTGACAAGAGAGGCCAAGAGCGGAGAATCGTGTCCAAAATAGTGTGGTGGTGTGGAAACTGATCGAGCGATGGGCTCATCAACCTCAAACCTCCACTTGTCTTTTTGCTCTTCTGTTTTACCCCGCGTTGGGGCGCAAAATAAGACCCTGTCCCTGAAAAACCACCAACCGCCGCCCACCCCTGACATGAAAACTGGAGCTATTTTTCAGGATTTTGTGCAGTCGGTTCTTTTGAGCGGACTCATCATCGGCGTTCTTGGAAAAGATGAGACGGTGATGTTCTTTCACTCCTGAGAATCGTCATATTTATATTATCATTTCGCGATTTCGATGTTGCGGGAAGAGCCGAGAATTGCATAAACTTGGTACGGAGCGACCGGAACTCGCCGATGGATCATCACCCACGATCACCCACCTCGTTTTGATGAGCATGATCAGCTATCATGATCGCTTTTATTTTTTCCCCTGACTGTGCATCTTTCTCGGCTGCGTGGCTGCGTAACTTGGGGACGACATGCATGCAGTGCTACTTCGCTAATACCCGATTTGTGTGTGGCTTCTTATGCCGTGCATTGCTTGCGGGCGGTTTTTTCTCTCTTTCCTTTTTTCTTTCTAGAATGGTATTGGCATATGCAAGAAATTGCACTTTTTCTCCTGCCGAGAATCACAGGAATTCGATACGCACCAACATTTCGGACGAGCTCAACAACCCGAACGATCCCCATCTCAAAACGTTGAATGAAGATGTTCAACCTGATGTGGACCTCTCCTCGGTTCAATAGTTCCCTCGCCCTTGACCTAAACCAGAAGAAACCGTTCACGCCGTTCAAAAACCTTCCCAGTTTGACAGGCTGTGGAGACCTTCTCTCTTTTTTTTTTTTGGTGTGTCGCGACTTGGAGATGCTTTTCGAAAGAGACCTAGGGGGAGGCTAAGGAGGGAAAATGATGCTTTGACATTTTAAAAAGGGCGTGTTTCTCTGGGCAAAAGGAGTGCAAGTGAGGTGAGTGGATTCTGACAGGCTTGTGCTTTCTTTTCGCCCCCGATCTTGACTTGTTCTCCGCCATTTCGGTGCTGATTTGACAGCTGAGTCCACCCACCGAGTTCCACTGATTGACAGGGGGAAGTAGAGATGGGAAGAGGTTTTCCACTCATCACTCTGTTGATGATGATGATGAGGATGAGGATGACAGAGGAAAAACTTCCCAGTCGTTTGGGATTTCAGCCTCAAAATAAATACATAATAGATACAAAACAAGGGGTTAGATCGAAAGAGCTGAAGCTGAGGCATTTGGGGAAGGTGAGCAGTGTCAGTGGTCCAAGTTCGGTAGCGACATGAAGGGGTCTGTGCAACCACGTTGCATCCATCGGAGACAGAGACTCTCATCAGAGAGATGAACGATGGTCCCCTGTTCCATGCCGGTGTTTTGCCTTCGGGACCCCAGGCCGGGTTTGGTATCACCTCCACGAGGCCAACGGCACGCTATGGAAGCCACCACAGGGTCCGGCTGTGGTCTCGATCTGTAAGGAAGCTAGAGAAGGGGGACCGGGCAAGATTCTTACCGCAGACAGCCGGGTGACATCGTTTCCCTCGTGGTGCCTTTTTTTGCCGTGCGGTTTGTGCTTTTTACCCTAGTCTAAACTGCCTGCATTCACGGAATTGAACACTCAAGATGGGAGGGTCACCCCGTCCCCGTTTTTTCTGTTGGACAGAAGGTTGGTGTGGGTTGTATATATTCTTTTTCCCCAGATCTGTCTACCGGATCTCTGGGTTTCTTTTCTCCCACCTTGGTTCCACCTGGCAACACTTCCCTGGACTACTTACACCATATACGGCAAAGAGAGTTTGACTCGAGAGATTGTGGAAAAAGAAGGGCGACGTGTGGTCTTCTTCTCGGCCGAAAGGTCGAGGACGTGAAGCCTTGAAGAGGGTTACCGAGAGAGCAACTTGAACATCATCATCATCAAGTCGACAAGATGAGACTACCGCCAGACGAGATCCGGAAACAATGGCCGCAGGCGAATTATGTTGATCCAGATACGAGGGGACCGGCACTCCTCATCGTCGAGGTCATCACGCTTCCGCTCGCTCTCCTCGTCCTCATCGCTCGCTTCTATGTGCGGATTCACATGATGGGCAAGATTGAGTGTGATGACTGGCTGATGTTGGCTGCTGCTGTATGTTCTCCTTTTCTGTCATCAACATGAGTTCAATGTCATCTTTAGAGGCGGTTCCACTAACGCGGTTGTTGTTATAAAGCTCTTCGGCACTGGTGTCACGGTCGTCGTCATTCTCGCTTCCTCCGTGTACGGGTGGAACATCCACATTTGGGATCTCAAGCTTGAACAGATGATCAAAGGTCGGCAAGTCTCGCTGGCGGCTCAGGCTCTTTTCATCTTTGCTACATCGTTCGCCAAGGTCTCGATTCTCATCAGCTATTTGCGTCTGGCACCTCAGGGATCGTGGTTCCGGAAGTTGACTTGTAAGTTGAGGGTTAAGCCACCTTACTTACATCACGACCAATGCTGATATCTCGTCCTTTAGACGGTACAATCGTCTGGATCGCCCTCTTCAACTCGGCCTTCATTGTCGTTGTCTTTACCCAATGCCGACCCATCACATCATACTGGAACATTCTCCTCAGCGGACGCGATTGTCTCCCCGAAGGTCCGCCATTACTTACCCAAGCCGCCATGACCGTCGTCGCCGACTTTATCGTCTGGGTTCTGCCGCTTCCGACACTCTACAAAGCCCGCTTGCCACTCTCTCAACGCATCGCCCTCATCGTCCTCTTCTCCTTTGGCGGAGTAGTCGTCATCGCCGCCGTCCTTCGCACCTACTGGATCTACCACGTCATTGAACGAACCTACGATGTCACATGGGAAGGCTTCCACCTCTGGATCTGGACGGCAGTTGAAGTGCATCTGGGAGTCATCTGCGGCTGCGTTCCCTGGCTTAAATCGCTCGTCAAGTTCTGGAAGAATGGAGGCACGACGGTGGGCGGATACTCCAGGAGTCGGAGCAGAAGCAAGAGCAAGGTTCTCAACGGGAGCAAAGCGGGCAAGTTGAACGTGCCCGGCGCGGGCGAGCCAGGCGTGAATGGGCTTGGAGAGGATGACTTTAGGTGTGATAGGGGTGCGGTGTTTAGGATGGTGAGCGTCAATGGGAAGAACCTTGAGGGAGATTTGGCTGTTGGGCCTGGCGGAAATGATGTTTACATGGACTTGGAGAGCGCGAGCCATGGAGGGAGCAGTACCAAGGAGATAATTCCTCCCGGTCGGAAGCCCTGAGTCGACAAGATGTTTACCTACCTACAGACATCAAAGAAAAAGACAACAACAATTTTTTTGTATTATTATTATTATTATTATTATTGATTCTTACTCCGCTATGCCCTAATAGGGCTCGTCGGTCCCTCTACTGCTATTTACACAAGGAAAACCGTACCATAAAGGCCGGCTGAAAAACCTCGTATCTACACTATAGAATCATTCCATTGGCCACAGCCAAAGCTGTAGCCTGTATCCATATCATACGGTGTGAAGGAAGCCTTCTAAGCCATGGCTGCCCTATACAGGGTCTGGGTCTTCCACTGATTCTAGCTCCAGCTTCCTAGCCAGGCTTATTATTATTATTATCATTAGCATTATCATTATTTTGGGTGATTAAAAAAACCACATAATTTAGAGGGATACCCAATATTTTTATTTCATCCGAGTCACTTTAAATGAAGCCATCACAAATCCCAAATGTCAACATTGGACATCCATCTCGGCAGAGATCATCAAACCCTAAAGGGGGCTGTGCAACACAGAAAGAACACAGAGCTTCCAGATCCGTGTAGCCGGCCGGGCATCACATGTTGTGAAACGACAGAGTGAGAAATATTTGCACAAATTATTGCATCCTACTATACTACCACCGTCACCCCAAGTAAACGAGAACATATATCCCCCCCAGCCCTAAATATACTCGGTCCGGCCTGACGGACCGATGGACACCACAGTCAGCGTTACAACCAGCTGGCTGCTATAACCAACTAGCCGGTATCCACTGCCGATTACACACCGAGTCACCCACATCCCCTTATCCACCAGAATAACACCTTTAGACCTTGTGGTTCATCTTTTTGTTGCTTGCGAAGGCAACCTCAGGGGACCGAGCTGATCCTGCAACTGTGACCGTGTCATTTGGAGTTTGTAGGAAATTCTTTTTGTTTCGAAACGACGTACACGAATCACGATGAGCGGCGTGGTAAACAAACCCCCCGTCGATATCTCGGCCCGGCTGTCTATCCAGCCTCCGCTTTCCCGACGGGGTGTTGGGCCCGGACTGATCGTGGTGATATCGGCAGAGGCCGGCAGTGAGCTGAGCCTGCAACCTTCTGCTTCGAGTCTTGATCCCCCGCCGAGACAAAAGTGGGCCGAGGAAGGGTTCGCCGTTGCTCAGATTATCGTTGAGCCTTGTCAGAAACCAGAAGAGGTGCACAATGATATTTCGCTCGCCGTCAAAAGTCTACGTGCGTTAGAGGAGCTTGCCGACGACGCAACCGATTTCGGAATCGTTGGTTAGTCAATTTTATTATTATTTTTACCACTGTCTCACCGTGACAGCGACAAATAACTAACAAGGCTGACCAAATATACAGCAATTGGTAAGGACGGCCAGTTTGGCTCAACCATCCTCCAAGTCGCCAAGCACTCTCACTTCCGCCATCACATCAGTGCCGTTGTGTTCTATGGATATTGTCCAGACGATTCAATTCTTCCTGTCCTTTCGCACTTGCCAGACAATCAGAATGACGCCCCAAAATCCCCAAAAGGGGTAAACGTTCACAGATATCCCTCAACCAACTCTGGCTTCTTCGTTCTCCCCTCTCATCCAGACTTTCGCGCCAGCGCCGCATCGGTTTCGCACACGCGCTCTCTCTCCTTCCTCAAACCATTGCTGAAGGGGCCATACTTTAACCTCGAAGCAATCTGGGAGGAACACTGCCACTATGAGTTTGGAGACCGCAGCGTCGAGGAGACAATGGCCACCATGGTCCAAGAGCCCTACGTGAACCACGTCCCAACGATCACGGGCGGAATTGGAAGAACAAATCTGACCAGGTTCTACCGGGACCATTTCATCTTTAGCAACCCCGACGATGCAAAGCTGGAATTGGTCAGCCGGACGGTCGGGATTGACAGGGTTGTGGATGAGTTTTTGTTTGAGTGCACGCATTTGAGGACGATTGACTGGCTGTGAGTACCCGACATGACAGATGAGACAAAAACAAATAAAAACAAACAGTAGGAGGAAAAAGGACGGCTAATAACGCATCATTGCAACAGCATTCCGGGTATTCCTCCCACCGGTAAAAAGATCAGCGTTCCAATGACCAGCATTGTGAATATCAGAGGTGATAGACTGTATCACGAACACATTGCGTGGGATCAGGGGACGGTGCTTCGACAGCTTGGGCTCATGCCGGAATGGCTGCCATTTCCGTACTCGGTGGAAGGAGAACCCGGGAATTACGAGTATCGCGTTCCGGTTGCGGGGATTGAGACGGCAAGGAAGATGGTGGATGAGAATTCGGTGCCTTCGAATGAAATGTTGGAGTACGCAGTGAGGCAAGCAAAGTAATCAGGAGTAAAGAAAAAAGAAAAAGAAAAGAAAAACGCCACCAAATTTCTCGGCAGGGATGAAGCGCATTGTTTCCCGCAGCAGATCCACGTCATTGTTGCAAAGTCGAGTGCAGCAGCGCGTTTGGGAATCGACGACCATGGAGGGGAAATTGGCGGGGAAGGGGGAAGCGCGTACAGTGTAGGGACTGTCTGGAATCAGCGGGTTCAGGGCAGAAAAAAGGACTGTGCAGATACTGTAAAGGGTCACGGGTCTGGTCACGGGCTGCTGGGTGGCCCAAGTGGGTCTAGCTCGGCATCTAACTTTCCACGACCCTCGTTCGAAACTTTGCAAATTCGGGGAAGCTTTTCGAACGCTCTCTTGTCACCCTCTCTCTCTCTCTCTTTGCCCGTCCACGAAACATCGCCTTTCGAACGACTCCCAACGAGTAATTTCCTTCCGCTATCAACCAAAACCCGTCCACCACTTACAATCCAAATTATATCCCTCTCTCCCCGCCTTGCATCTAAAATCTACTCGTACCCTAAAAAGAACAACAATGCCTTCCGGAACTTTACCATCAAGCTTTGCATCCGCCGCCGCCGGTCAGGCAAGAGATTCGAGAGCACCTGGTCGAAACGAGGTCGGACGCGGAACAGGAAGTGGTGACTGGTAAGCACGGATGGAAAAATGCACAGACGGAGAGAGAGTCCTTTGTTCCGTCACATCATTTCATCACCACCGACGATATATCATCATATCAACCGATCAACCCCCACCACCGCCCCGGATCACAGCTGACTGACACACACCCCTCTCTTCCAGGCCGCGCTCAAACGGTGGAACTAGAACTTTCCGCCGTTCTTCGACCACTCCTTTCAACCAAAACATCGCTTCCAACCCCTCCGACTTGTCACATAACTCGGTATCCGATCTGTCGAGCTACCAGACAGCCAACATCGACTCGCCCGGAGATATGACCTACTCGAGGGACGAGTTGTTGGATATCTACAGAAACACCAATGGCCTCCAGCACATTGACGCCTCCAGCCTTTTCGAGCCCTCGTGGCACCCCGAAGCTGCCAACGGCGGCCACAGCACTCGCTCTTGGGGCAAAACGGGAGAGTCGGGTCATACCCCACAGGACCCGACGGTTTGTTGGGATGCAAATGGCAATGTGAGGCCTATTGGGTTGGAGGACATGTCAGCTGAGGAACGCCTATTGTTTACCACCGATGTCAATTCGACTCTGAAACCCCCGCAACCGAAGCAGCAGCAAGAAGGCGCTCCGGGAGCCGGTGGTGTGAATGGCCGCAAGACTTCTGTCAGCACCGGAAACTACCCCCTTGCGTCTCCCTCCACCTCCCGTCCCGGTACTCGGCGGAGAGAGACGGCTGATACCAACCCTTTCCCCAACGATGCTGTGGCTTCTCCCACGACTGGTCGCTTCAGATCCAACGAACCATGGTTTTCTCGGAGGAGCACCGAGATCAACAAGGAAAGCACCATTTCTGACGAACCCGAGGAGGACACCAATCCTCGAGAGACGCCTGTGAAAACTCAGCCCAACTTTGGACTGCTGCGTAGCAACACTGGCGGATCTACTGGATTTGGCAACGCCGGCTCGTTGTGGGGTCCTGGAACTCCTACTGCATCCGCGGGTGTCGGTGCCTTTGGTGCTTTTGCTCTTCCCACGCCGCCGGCAGCCGAGAAGCGGTTTGCTTCGAGCGGAAGTCGTCTCGCTCATCTGATGACCAAGGATCCAGCCGAGAGCCCCTCCTCCGCGGCCAAGCCTAGCGATGCTGCGAGTTGGCGTCCTCGGCAGCGGACCGACACCGATCCGTTTGCTGGGGATGACAGCATGTCTGGCAGTGCCATCCTCGGGGGCGCCCGGGACAACAGCCCTCCCGCGCAGGCGCCGAGGGGGAGTATCTTTGACACCCCCGTCAAGGGCAGTGCCGGTGACTTTGGCATGGCGGGACTCAATCTTGGAGAGCGCGGAAACGACAATGGCCCTGCTAGCCCCTCCGAGACAAATCCCTATCGTAGCCCGATGGCTGAGCGCGGCGAGGAGGGACACCACGATCACGATGGGGATCGGAATCACCACCAGCCTGGGTCTGCTTCGGAAGCTCAGCAGCAGCATCAGCAGCAGTCGCAGGGCCACCAGCAACCCCAACAGCATGCTCCCTACAACACGCTTCCGCGCTCTTTCGGAGCCACCAATTTCGATGGCAGTGACCGCAGCCAGACCTCTAGCGTGGGCGCCATGAGCTTCCCGGTCCACAACCCCCTGGGTTGGCCCGCTCCCACGTCTGTTGGTACTCCGGACCGCGAGAGAATGTACAATCCCTTCGGAAATGGCATCTTTGGCTCTCCTTCGGTCGATCTTCCCTCTCCGGGATTCGGTGGCCTCGGTGGCGTGTTTGGGGTTCCCAACACGTCGAGGGTTGGCCGCGGCAAGCTCGGGTCTCTTTTCCCTGCTGCTATGCAAGCCCAAATGCACCACGACGAGCAGGACGGTCTGGGCGATTCAATCCCCGACCTTCGTCAGCCCAACACGCTGGGCGCAATTGGCCGCGGAAGCACCGTTGGTTTGCAGCCCCGTGATACAGGAAGTCCCATCAGAGGCATTAGAACTGACTTTGATAACCTCTTCACTGCACCGGACGCGGTCCGCTCTCCATTCTCGACCGCCGAGCAAGGCCAGCCGGGACTGACTTCGACTGCTCAAGCCCAAGCGGCCTTCCCTGCCACTGCTGGATCATCGTTCCCCTCAATCCAGCCCAGTGCGGGACCAGGGATCGAGAAGCAAATGGTGATGCCCGATAGAATGCGGTGGGTGTACTTGGACCCCCAGGGCACCACCCAGGGTCCCTTTAGCGGACTGGAAATGAACGATTGGTACAAGGCGAACTTCTTTAGTCCCGATCTTCGCGTCAAGAAGCTGGAGGATGTCGAGTTTGAACCCCTTGGTCAGCTTATTCGCCGGATTGGAAACTCTAGGGAGCCCTTCCTCGTTCCCCAAATCGGAATTCCTCATGGCCCCGGTCCTTCTGGTGGACCCTTCGCCGCCAGCGGTAATGCCGCCGAAGTTGTTCCTCCTCTCCAGAGCGCGTTCCCCTCGTTTGGCAGAACGCTCACAGCTGCGCAGCAGAACGATCTCGAGCGCAGAAAGCAAGAGGAGCAGATGTTCCATGCCAGACAGCGCGAGCTGCTCCAGAACCAACAGTTCAGCCGCCATCCGATGCAACCCGGTATTCCCGGTTCTCTCCATCACCATTCCAGCATCCACAGCTTGCAGAGCCAGCCGAGCTTTGGAAGCATGACATCTCCTATTGCCGCCTTGTCTCAGGCTCCGATCGGACCTATCGGTCCTGGTGCGGCAGCATACTTTGATTCGACAGCCGGCATGGCGCCCGGTCCCGTTCAGGCGCCTATTGGACCTTCGGTCGATCTGTTTTCTCCCGACCTTAGCATGGGCGAGAGACAGTTTTTGGCCAACACGGTTTCGGGAAACTTGCAGAACATGTTTGCTTCTCAGCCCGGCGCCCATCCCGCCGATAACGCTCACCACAGCCAGCTCCCGTCGGTTGATCAGCTTCAGCAGGACCCTCAAGGTTTCAGTGCCAGACTTAAGGAGTTCCATAGCCTGCGTGCCCAGCACGATGCCGATGAAGCTGCCGCCGCCGCTGCTGCTACCGCGGCCCAGACCGCCGCCGTCACGCTTCAGCCGCATGCGGAGATCAAGGAGCAGGTTCCTGTTGAGGAAGAGGAGGAGGAGGAACAGGCCGGCGCCAGTCTCACCGTGACGGAGGTTACTGTCACCACCACCGAGACTGTTTCGGTTCCGGAGCCCGTTGTCTCGAAGAAGCTCGCTGCTGCCGCCGCTGCCGCTGCCGCTGCGCAGGTCAAGCAAGAGATGTCCCTCACCGAGAAGGTCCGCAAGACTCAAGCCGACAATGCCAAGTCTGCCCAGCAGCAGCAACAGCAGCACCAGCAGCACCAACAGCAACAGCCAGCACCTTCGGGCCTTCCCATGCCATTCCCTCCCCCGCAGACCACTCCTCTTGCCGCTCCCACAGCTCAGCGCCCTGCTTCCAACTTGCCTAACCGCTATGGCGACCGTTCTGGTTCTGGCACTCCCGACACTGCTTCCGAGGGAGCTCCCCTTGCGCCACCCCCTACTGCTCCCTGGGCAGCCCTCTCGGGCGCTGATGCGCACAAGGGCCCAAGCCTGAAGGAGATTCAGGAGGCCGAGGCCAAGAAGGCTGCCAAGAAAGAGGAGGCTGCCGCTGCCGCCAGACGTGCTGCCTTGGAACAGGAGGCGGCGGCTCTTCGCGAGCGCGAGAAGGCTGCCGCTGCTATCACTACCGGTCTCCCCGCCACTAGCACCTGGGGAACCAACTCTCCTGTCGGCGCCCCCGCCGGTAGCCCCTGGAAGCAGCCTGCTGCCCCCAAGGCCCCTGCTTCTAGCAACGCGGGAGCCAAGAAGACCCTGGCCGAGATTCAGCGCGAGGAAGAGGCCAGAAAGCAAAAGTCGCAGCAAGCTGCTGTTCAAGCTAGCGTTGCCACTGGTGCTTCCTTTGGCAAGCGCTATGCTGATCTCGCGAGCAAGAGCTCGACACCTGCGGGCACAAGCCCCAGCCCGGCTGCTGCCCAGGCTTCTGTCGGTGGCGGATGGTCGACTGTTGGTGCGGGTGGCAAGGTCAAGGTTCCTCCCACGGGGCCTGCGGCTCAGGTTCGGTCCGCCAGCACCACCGGTGTCAATCCCGCTCCCGTAGCTGTTGTTAAGCCGGCGCCCAAGCCGGTTACTCCGCACAAGGACGCCAAGGCTCAGGCCAGAGAGGAGTTGAGAAAGTGGATCGGCCGGGAGTTGACTCGTGGCGGTGTTGGAGTTGATGGTAAGTTTTTGGGCCCATTATCATGTCATGAAATGCAATGCTGACTTCTTTTTAGTTGAGGTGGCCTCTGAGGTCATTCTTGAAATGGACCACGCGGACCAGGCGCTTCGGGAGATTGTGTACTTTAACAACTCGGCTGATTTCGACCCTGCTCGGTTCATCAACGAACTCGCAACCCGCAAGAAGAATGCGGAGAAGGGCATCATTCTTGACAATGATTCGAGCGCTTCTGCAGGAGCTGACAGTAACTCTGGCGGCAATGGCGGCTGGAGCGAGGTTGCCAAGAAGGGTGGCAATCATCATCAGCCCAAGGAGGAGACCATCGTCCCTGGTTTCCAGGTGCGTGTCGCCAAGAACAAGAAGAACGGCAAGAAGTAAGATGCAGTATGAGTTATTGTTTGGAGCGTTATTTGCGATTAGGTTTATCCTGTCATTGGTGGTTATTTGCTTGTATGGCACAGCACTCCATCAGCGTTTGTAGAAATTATTTGTTCTTGGGCGGAGGGGGGAGTGTTATGGGTGTACATACCTACGCACATGTACGTGTACAGAGTATGATCTGCCTGAGAGCAAGCATTATTCTTGAGCAGCATTGGCGGGTTTCTGTGCAGCGAGTTAGTACTATACAGACCGTATTGAGAATTGATGGTGTGTATTGATAAAAGGAGGCTTATGTAAGCGATCAAACCCGGCCATGAAGCTCAGTGAGCTTGTGAGCCCCAAATGGATGGCGGGGTGCGTGCGTTGGCCCCACTTTGTTTCTTGGAGAGTGAAGAAAATAATTTGAGTTGCCCCTCCATTTCTTATCAGCGATAGAGGGGCAGTCCAACTCTCGACAGGCACGTTTTCCTTAAGGAGCTGCTCGACGGGAATTTTGTGTGTGCATTTGGGGGGATTTTTTGAAATCTCCAATATCAGACAAACTTTGGGATTCACATTTTACCAGAAAACAACAAAATATCAAGCCTCATCATGGGGTCTTCATCCCAGGACGACGACCTTGTCCAAAATGGAAATAGCAACAGTCTGGACCAACTCCTCCGCGACGGACAGTACCTCGATGTTCTCCTTTCCGAGCCGGCGAGGGATATTATTGCCGAGTTTGTGAACGATCTTACAGGGCAGCAGCAATCTACGACGACGACAACCACGGTGCAAAATGAAGGAGCAGCGGACAGAATCACCATCGGCCTGGCGGCTTTCAACGCCTTTCTGCAAGCCAACGTCACCGGTCCCGCTCTGGACGAGACCAAACTCATTTCCCTCGAGAAGGTTTTTCCTTCTTCGTCGTCGGGGAAAAAGCTCAAGCTCAAGCAAATTCGGAAACTCTGCTTCGCGGGGTTGGAAGTCGACGGCGTGGCTCCCTACCCTTACATACCGCTCATCGAGCTTTTTGCCCTGGCGCGGTATATCTTTTTGTTCAGCTCGGGGATGAATAATGAGTCGTCGTTGTTTGCTCTGAGGATCAGGGTGTGGCATTTCAAGCTGTTGACGCAGCCTAGTTTGGGGGGCGCGGCGTTCACCAAGGCGGCGCAGTGGTGTGATGTGCCCAGTTTGCAGGGGGAGATTGAACGGGGGTTGGATTTGGTTGAGGGAACCTGGGAGTTTAAGGATGACGGGGAAAGGACGGGGTTTTATGTGGAAAAGGCTGGGGTGCTGATGGTTTTGGGCATGGATCTGAAGGCGAGGGAGGCGTTGAAGGAGGCCACGAGGTTGAGCGGGTTTAGTTGGGTTCTGAGCGGCGCGTTGGCCAAGAGGACCAAGTGGCAGGAGAAGAGCACAAGTCAGTTGGTCGTGCTGGCGAGGAGCAAAGAGGAGGATGGCAATGAGGGGACTGAGGAAAAGGGGGCTGAGAAGAAGCCCGAGGTGCTGAAGTTGAATGATGATACGCTTTTGGAGGAGTTGGCTTTTGAGAAGGGACAGAGTAAAGATGGGGAGAGTGAGATTCCCGAAGAGTTGAGAGGGTTGAGTCCTGACGAGCAGCCGCAATTGTCTCCGCTGGATCAGATTATCCTGCTGGCTGAGGCTACGCTCAAGGATTCGTTCTCGCCGAATGATACCCTGACTTCCGAGGAGGTGTTGCCGTTCGCGGTGAGGGTCATTTCGGATAAGGCTACCAATTGGCAGATTTATACGCACGCGCTGTTGGTTAGGTCGAGAATCGAGGTTCACAGGAGTCGGACGATTGAACGGGGCGTGTTGCAGATGCAAGCTGTCGTTGATCAGGTTGTTGTTGATACCATGCAGCAGAGGAGGGTTGAGGAGGTGGAGGAGGAGGAGGAGGAGACGAAAGTTCCTCAGATTTCAATCACGGGTGAGGATGGACAGGAGAAGGAGGCTCAGAAGGCAGTTGTCAACAAGCCGACTTCGTTCTTTCCCGCGGCCAAGCCGGATGAGTCGGCGCCTGCTCAGGTTCGCTTGGAGTTTATTCACGCTTTGAGCTCGCCTCCTAGATGGCATTTGGAGTGTGAGCTGGCTTACTCCTGGGCGAGTGTGGGATCCATCGTGTCTGCGATGGAGATTTTCAAGCGCCTTCGTCTTTGGGCTGAGGTTGCATTGTGCTATGCCAGCAGCGCCCAGAGAGACGACGAGGATGGGCGTGGAAAGGATGGAGAGGCGAAAGCCAAGGCTATCCTCAGATGGAGGTTGTTCCAAAAGACTGGATCATCTGCTCAGGAACAGACGGAAGATGATGAGGAAGAGGTCGATGTGGACCATCTCAAGGAAGCAGATTATCACGGTCCGGAACGTCAACCGCCACCACCCAACGCACCCAGACTGTTGTGTATCCTGGGAGATATCGACAACGATCCCAAGCATTACGAGCGTGCGTGGGAGATTTCAAAGAACAGATTCGCCAGAGCTCAAAAGAGTCTGGGTGAATATTATCTGCAGCAAAAGGATATCGTCAAGGCTAGGGATTCATACAGGCTGGCTGTTGGTGTTAACCGACTCAGCTCGGAGTTGTGGAACCGGCTGGGCGATATCAGTTTGAGGCTCGGAGAGTTTTCCGATGCCGCTGAGGCGTTTGGACGGGCTATTTCTTGTTCTGATGCTAATGGTGGTGAGGACGCCAGGACGTGGAGTAATCTGGGAAGTGCTTTTTACAGTCTTTACGTGGAGCGGGTCAAGGAGTTGAAGAAGGAGGGGGAGGAGGAGAAGGTGGAGGAGAAGGTGGTTGCGGAGGATGAGGAGGAGGAGGATGATGACGTTAAGGTCACCAAGAAGTCGGAAAAGGCAAGCCCCTCTGAGCTCTTGACCAAGTCTCTTGCTGCTTATAAGAAGGGTGCTTCGGTTTCTCACGATAATTGGAGGATCTGGGATAACGTCGTTACTCTCGGTTCTCGGTTGCGGCCGATTGCCACTCAGGATGTCCTGTTGGCTCTTCAGCACATTGTTCGAATCCGCAACACGGAAGAAGCATTGGATATCGACGTCCTTCGTCTTTTGTTGAACGACGGCGTCCTCTCGGTCACCAAACCAGACGGGCAATGTGTTTACGACCCCCCACGAGGCTCAGTCGAACGTTCGGTATGCGAGTTCCTCGAGAATTCTGTCGTCCCCCTTATTACTGTCCGCTCAGAACTATGGGAACTCATCACCCGCGAAAGAGTCTGGAAGAGAGACTTTGCAGGTGCGGTAGATGCAGCCGAAAAGGCATGGAGGGCAGCGATGGGCGGTGCAGGTACGGGCGGGTTGTCTGCTGCCGTTGTTGGTGATGGAAAGAGCAAGAACTGGTTGGAGGATAAAGAGGCTTGGGGTGTCGTGGTTGAGAGGACGGATGAGTTGGTTTCCGTCTTGGAGAATTACGGGGAGGAGGTTCCGAGTATTGGTGGGAAGTGGAAGGGCAAAGCGAGGTTGGCGGTTAGGAGCGTGATGGGGAAGGGGAAGGAGGCTTGGGAGGGCGGGGAGGAGTGGGAGAGGTTGGTTGGGTTGTTGGAGGGGTTGAAGGCGTAGGGGGTTTAAAGCATTGTAGATAAAAAGGATAGGAAAAGTTACCAAAAAGAGATTTATTTGTTGCCTAATAGAGATGATGGATCTAAAGCCACACGCGTGTCGCTGTCTGATGCTCCTTCACCATCTAAGGGATGTGTTCAATGTGGGAGCACCTCCCAAAATTGAAGCCCTCTGCTGAGTTGTGTGATCTAGGGTGCATACTCAATTTGCCGTATCTCAGTGATCTCGTAAGTTCAATCATATATGTGAACTCATTGTTTGGTCTTGCTCCATATGGATGAAGCATACTCCTTGACCTCGATGACCCTCCTGTGTTATTACGGATAACCGTGGGGTCCAGTTCTTCCTTCCTCGTAAATATGGCGAATCGTTCATCATCAGGTACTTTGTCCTGTACATATACTAACTCCCATAGGCTATTCAAACCTACATACCCTGACGAGCTAATCTGCTCTAGTTCACCTCTGTCTAAACTAATTCTACTAAAATGTTTATTTTACTCTCAACATAACTCTCTTACATCTCAATCATGTCAACTGTTTACTTGTTGCATTACTTCTCGCAGTATTTCCAAAGCCATTGGACCTCACCTACGGGCGCCCGGCAGGCTTGGAGAGTTCCAAATTATCCCTGATGTCTTCTCATCTCGTTTCCAACAACCCTGAAAGCCCGTTTAGGATTTCTGGGCCAAAACCTGATCTACTATACGGATACTCGGGCCCTCTCAGGCATGGGGCCTTCACCCAGTCACAATTCTTGGCCCAAGCTGTTCTACATGCTCAAAATCCACGGTTTGCCGAAGCGACAGCACAGGGCCTCAGATTTCCCTTTTTGGCCATCGAATTCAAAGCTGCCGGAGGTACTCGATGCCTATTCGGGATTAAAGGCTTGCACACTGTGAAGAGGACAGCTTCCCTCACGTTCTGCTGCTTTTTTCGGAGAAGGGAGTTTGATAGGGATAGGGATTCTTCAGACGGGGCAACGAGTATTCTATAAGCTAGTCTAAATTCTAATCAAAAAGTTATTATCCTATTTATTAGGTGGCCACTCCTCAAACTTTGATCCTCCAAGTCCACGATCTCCGGACCAGCATTCCAAGCCAGTAGACGAAGCCATTACTAAGATATGGATTATCGAGCGAAGCGAGGCCGGGGGTTTGGGGGCTTGCCCCCATCAATACATGCTTCGCTCCACACTCCTTTCGAAGTATTGAGCAAAGGCAGCGGCCCTGTACTCATACAGTTAATGCTTGGGTTAATATATCCTTCCCAACATGACTGACCCTGGAACAGATGGTCTGGGACGTCACCGCCTTCAACAGCCCAGCCGACTGGCCAGAAGACAGCTCACAACGCTTCGTCAAAAGGACTACGTATTGGAGACATCAGGGAAATGCAAGGTACCCGAATTCGTCGGTGAAGTTTATGACAGTTGCAAGTTTTCATTTTTCAATTTTTTTTCCCCTTCTGATTCTGCGGCTGAAAATGTGAATGTGATAGGGCTAGCTGCACTGCCTGAGAGTCCCCAGTAAACAGCATCATGTAACGTAGCACATCTTGGTCGAAAACTGTTGAATTCTTTCCCCCCCAGCGCTCTGCAGGCGGCCCGGCATGAACAGCTCACTGCTGCCTTACTTGGCAATAGTGACAGGTCAAATATTCACACAGCCAGCCAGCCAGCCTGCTTCTGGTGTGGGGGCACACCGCACTTCTCTCCTTCCCCCCTCAACGGCCTCGGCATCATCGGAACAGATGTGAGACGGGAAGACTCAGACAAACAAAACCAGTCTTTCCCCTCAATCATTCTCCGCAAATACATCCAAGAAAAAAAATGTCCGGCATGGCGCACATGGTGGAGAGACAGACAGCTGGAAGACAGCAGATGTCAGGCGGGCAGGCGGCAGAACGGGTAGTAGTTCCTGAATCCTGCCGTTTACATGTAAGGGAGGGAGGGAGGGAGTGCCCGGCACTGCCCTGACCCCTTCGGGCTTACTTACTCCTTCCTGCCTGTGGGAAACACAGCAGCAGCAGCAGCAGCAACAGTCCCAGCTCCTCAACAAGCGTCTGACCACCTCCCTCCCTGCCTGCCTCCGTATTTACCTGCTTCTCCGGCACCGACACCGGGTACGTGAGTCGATCACATCCGCCGAAAAAGAGAGAGATCATCGCCCATCTAGTATAGACTGGGGTTCACAGCGGGAAAGAAATGTTGCGTTACAATCCTCCGAAGCTTGGCACGGACCGGAACTGGAGAGAGGGATCGTCAGAAACGCACGCACGCACGCACGCGCAGCACCTTGCGCAGATGGCTCGGCCGGACTATTTTTTATGTCAGAGTGGGTGGGAAAGGGATGATGAGTGGTGGGTCCAGCCCTGGTGGGTTGGTGTTTCTCGTCAAGATTCACCTTGGAGGATGCCATTCAGGGCAGGCCGTCGCGATCTGCAGGCGGCCGTTATCGGTGGCAGTGGTGACCTCTGGAAGGTTCCGTGATGGTGGGAGTGATGAGATTGTGAATGTTGATCGTAGCGGGGAATAGCTTGAGCCCGAATGAGTGATGAACAGTATCGATGACGACGCCGGGGTCTATCATTTTGCCAATGACAACCATGCCCGTCGTGGCGTCGTTCCCAACAGACCGGATACTCTCATCTCACCTCGCCGCTGCAAGCTTTCTTTCTCACCTTCCGGGGGAACAACTCACCTTGGCAGAAAAATCTCAACAAACCCCCTGGCATATTTTGCCCGATTTCCCATCTGATCTGTCAACTCTCACATTTTGACGCGGGTAGATATTAGGCTCCGACCGCAAAAAGAAACTTCCACATCAGAAAAAAAAATTAAATTTGCACCGTGATTTACACCCCTTGTTGCTGTTGCTGTTGTTGTGTGTAGTGTATACCCACCAAAGTACCGGTACCTCAACAACTGCACACCACAGTCTGGGAGATCATTGACCAGGGGGGTGGGGTCAGTCCCGAATGAGGAAAGGGGGGCCAAGACGAGTGAGAAGAGCACAGAGAGAGGATGCCAAGCTGTTCACGCCCACTCACCAGGGCAGTGAGCAAAAGGGAAGGAATTGAATCGTGAGCGAGATCGGCAGACAATTGATCGACTAATAACATAACATACTTGATAAAAACGGGCCGTTTCCCTGCAGTATATTTTGTCGTCCCTCCCTTCCTGGATGGCCACATCATTCACCCATCGACATCGACGCCCGCCATGCACGTGAGATGACCAGTGACCTGCTTGGCCATTTGCTTGCAGTTCTCGCTTCCTCTCACTCTCCACTTCCCCCCACCGCCCCAAAAAGGGCTGATGGATGGACCGTCTTGGCTTCAGGTTTAGCTGAGCTGCGCGAACCCCCCCGGGCCCTGACCAAGCTGAAAAGTAACCCTACCAGACGTTACTTTGGAAATGGATAGAAAACTCAAGACGAATGAAATACACGTGTATAACAACTAGGAGTGTGATGAGTTATGCATGCATGCGTGTGTGTGTTTGAAGTGTAGTAGTTAGTGTACATGCATGCATGTGTGCCTTAATTCAAGACGATGCAAAAAAAAGAAGGAAGCACGCAGTAGGTAGGTACATACCTGGTCGCTTGGAAAGGCAGAAGTAAACGCCCAAAGAGGAAATGACGAATGATCAAAAAGAATTAGGCCAAAACAAAGCCACCAGAAAATGAAACGAAAACAAAACTGTCTACCCCTGCCTCACTAGGGGCGAAAGCTGTAAGGAGAAACATCTCCTCCCCTCCATCCCGCATCTCATCGGTCCCGCCGCCGCCGACGCCATCCACCCATCCATCCATCCATCCGGAAAACAGAACCCGTGCGGCGCGTGCTTGTGGGCGTCAAAAAAACAATAAGACTGTCAACTGCAGTTGGAGTAGGTAAATGGGGAAATATCCACTAGCGCACGCCACTTGACTGGCTGATGAGGAAGTGGGAGGAGGAGGAGGAGGAGGAGGAGGAGGAGAACGCAAGACACGATTGCAAACAGTGACAAGAAAGAAAAAAAAGGCCTCATTGCCGGCGCAAAAGGACCAAAAAGAAAACAAAAAGGACAAAATTGTCTGACAGCACGGGCCGCCCGTTGAGATCGACTCAGACCGCCTCCTCGCGGAAGGGATCGGCAGAGGCCCACGACGCGCCAGCAAATTGTGCTCGGCGAAGCAACTCAACTTCACAGCCGTCTTTTATTGCGATAACTCTCGGGTGGAGTCTCGTGAGAAATAAAAAAAGAAAAAGAACAAACAAAAAAAACGCCATCCGCAGAAGTACAATGCGGCTGATCGCATCCTAGCCCGCAAAGATGAACGATGGACGATGAGAAAGGGGATACGGATATTTTGACGCCATCCAGAGGAGAGACCTGCCACGGCGCCAGGGTAAAAAAATCCGAGAAGCTAAGATCGGAGACAAGCATGCCGCGCCTTGCCCGAAGGGGAACCAATCCTGGTCGGCGATCTGAGAAGCCATCACACACCCCGGCTACTACTTTTAATTTCACTCCCAGGAGTGTGTGCTTTGGTAAAAAGGCGCCAAGAGATTGAGGAGCGCCAAGAGGCCATGAAAACAACAATGCCGAATGAGATGATGATGGAGGAGATGCAAACGCCCCCTTTGGTCCAAAAGAGGCAGGTCGATTATGAGCCAACGAAAACAAAACAAAAAAAAACGATTTTTGTCAGTGACCGCCCCCTTTCTCCTCAGGGCTGACGGTTTTAAAAAATCCCATGGCGGGCAAGACACCCATCCGCGTGGGTGGTGGCGGGTGGTGGTAGTTGTGACGCCTCATTCAATATTGAACAAGTCGGTCATGTGAATCGTGTCACTCTCTGTGCGCTTTATTTGACAAGAGTTATCCGCAGAGAGCAGTCGCGCTGTATTGAGACCGTTGGGGGCGTTTTGTTGGCTTGCCTGTCAACACCGGCTAGTTCGGCGCCGAGAAAGACTCGTGTGCGCCTGCAAGAAGTGGACGATCGTTGCAAGGTGAATGTTTTTTCGGGCAAAACGAGCTTCAAAACGGTCCGACAACGGGAGACGAGCTTCGGGGTCAACCGTCCTCCGTGATCCAGCCAAGAACCAGTAAACGAAACGAGGTGTACCCTATGTACCGTGTGTACGGGGCTGCCTCCGAGAAATGATGCTGCTGACAAGGGGAAAAAAAAAAGAGTCAACGTTACTCGCGACCGGCAGCGGTTCCACAGATCGTGGTAACGAAAGGAGCCGTGCGCTTTCGCCGAGGCCGCACTCGCATGGCGAGCGTGCACAGGGCCATCCTATGTCGCAGTCGGCAACAAACGTGTCGACGAACTAACTGGCTCAGCACGAACAGAGTGTAAATATTTCCCGCTTTTTTTTTCTTCTTTTTTTCCAGAGTCGGATGAGAGCATTTGTGATGGATATGGCCTGTAGTTCGCCGTGAGATTCCGCCATTTGTTTGGTCTGAAATGGATTCAACCGCGGGAATCTGCATTCCGGTAAACTAGAACCACGGAAACCGGCAGCATCGCGCTTGCACCGCTGACGAATTCCCGGCACTCTGGTTATGCTTAGCTTTGGTCCACGGAGCTAAAGAGACGACCTTCGGGAGGGCTCCACGGGGTTTCACCTGGCCAGGCTACTACTACACACTACGCGGAGAACCCGGCCCCAGTGACTTGTCTTCATCTTTTGATGGTACATAAAAAGGACCGCCGAGATTTGGATTTCGCCGTGTCGAGATCATCATCCAAATCAGAACCTCTGTATGCTTTGACGTGTCACGGTGGCCGCATTCTCAGCCATGCGTCCGTTCCGTATCCATTTCGGGCCTTCGTCCGAAGGCCACGGCCATGACTGGTCAAACCCGCCGTATATCTGCCCCACCGAACCAGAATGTCTGAGATCTGGCAGTCGGCAAGCTGTGGGCTGTTCAAAAGCGTTGGGTTTCTGTTTCTCCCTAATACGGCACCATCTGATTCCGTAATTCTGCCCCTGTTCCCGTTTGCTGCTCCAAGTGGAGTAAACAAACGGTCGCGAAGAACCCCGGCGATGGCCGTGTTCTCAATCCTGTCGGAAGCAGCACCAGAACAAAAAAAAGGGATCAGCGGACGATCCTGGGACTCCGGGCCGACTAGGCATGTGCCTACCAACAAGACTCACAGGTCTTATCGATAACGCTGCTGCGAATTCGGATACTATTAAAGGCCATTATGACATGAGGCTTTGGGCCACTGTGGCACCAGATCCTGGATCTGGGTTCGATTGTAAGTGGTCATTACGGGCGTAAGGCTACACACCGTGCAAGGAAGATGATGGCCTGCCTCATATAAGCTGCTCGCATTGCTGCAGGATCGAGGGGCTAAAACCGAGATGATGTGAATTCGCGGATGGCTGCAGATGGTGATGGGGGAATTGCAGTGTTAACGGGTGTTGCATCGGGACAGGGGAAGCCCGGCTGCCGATTTCCCAATTCAGCTGTCTCTATTGTGCGCGGCATCTCTAATATTGATTGAAAATTTGCACCAGGAAACCATTGGCCAGTCCTGATATCAACCTGGCTCCCGATGCCTGTTTGTAAGCGCTAGGACACGAGAGAGAACGGTTGCCACCAATGGCAATGCCAACCTGGCGAGCCCAGAGTGACCGTCATGCGGATGATTTGGGCTTTGATGTGAGAGGTTGAAAACGGCGTCGGCAGACTACTTGCGAATAATATCCTGACTGTGCAACATGTGCACCATGTGCCTAATACGGCCGTTGAACGAATCCTTTTAGGGCTGTCGATACCATGTTGCTTGTTCAGCCGAACACTGCTCAAGAGGGAGCGGGAGTGCCGACAATGAAACTGCCCATGGTCGGTGAGATTTCGAGGCGGTCTTGACCTTGGCAGCCCTCGTAAGTTGGTTATTAACTGCGGGTGTCCCTTCACCTTCCTGTCTAGATCCGGAATGGAGCTGTGGAACTGGTGATTGCGCAGCCAAAGGCACCGAATCAGTGAAAAGGGTGCCAGATCTGCGACCAGAGTAATATAGTCATGCATGATCTCGAGTGTCGAAAAGAAGTCTTGGTCTCTGCATCTGTGTCTGATTCAAACCCGAGCCAGTGAGGCAGTTGGTGGAGAGAATGAGGTCGGTTGATGGAGAAATGCCCATCCCTAGGTAGTGTAGTCCAGCGTCGACTTGCGAGACATTTGTGGATGGTGGCGCGGATAGGCTACCGAGATCTGCCACCTCCCCGGCGGTGGGTAGTAGGTAGTGTGTGAATAACGGCCAGAGCGCGCCTCGATTCCGCAACCGCCTGCAGCAAGAAGTTTTGTGCTACCACGTAGGTCGAGTACTCGGATCGAAGGCGCACAAGAGCGAGAGGTTGTGTGACAGGCTGCGGATACTGTCGGATACCTGCGACTTCCCAGAGCCACATCGATGGTATTATCGGGAAGCCGTTGAATCTGGAGCGATGGTGCACTGAGCGGGAGCACACCGGAGCACATTGTACGGCCGTAGATATGTGGCAACAGCCTGTCGGAGAGCGAGAGGCCGAATTCTGAACGCGCAGGTGCCCGTTGCTATTACTGGAACCATTTTTACAATTCCGTCGTTAATTTGGTTGAAGGTGCCTGATTCTTGATGCAAAATACATCTGCCCCCCAAGGTGGGGGTTTCAACCCGATCTGGCCCTGAGGTCTTCGCTGCATCTCATTGCTCCTTCCCGGCCCAGTCCAGTTGTCTGCTTGAAGAACCCTGCTGGTGCCTTGGAGGTTCCACCTCGGTGAAATCTCCTCTTTGTTAATGAACTCTAATTTTTTTGTATGTGCAAAAGCTTAAATCCACTCCCTTCTCTAACAGAGAGGAGCCTGAGGGCTCCGGAGAATGCCTTTGTTGCAGGCGCGTCGGATACCTTCCTGGACTTACCCAAAAGAACCAAAACTTGAACCTTGAAGTTTCAAGGTTGGACAGCATCAAGTCGGCAAGGACTGCTACCAACCACCTCTTCCTTGGATCCATTACCCATTACCCATTACCATTCGATTCTTCAAATAACCTCTCTCATCAAACCGATTCTCGCCACATCCAGGGCTGCAGCTACAGACACAGTCAGTAGGTACCTACAGGTACATTGCCCGCGATTGGTAGTGTAAATGAGGGAATTATTGACCGATCCGAGGCATCTTTCTGCCATTCGGCCAGTCCGCACATTCCGACCATGGAGCAACTGCATCGAAATGTCACTATTCGCTACCTGGAGCCAACCGCCGCCGCCCACGCCAGCCCAACAGCTCCAAGCAGGTCATCGGAGAAATAACCGCCAAGCGTCTTGGTAGCCGTCTCGGGGCCATTCCCCTTTGGAGAAAGAATGCCAGAAAATCAGAAAGAAAAAAAAGAGACAAAAAGAGAGCAAGCGTCTCACGTTTCACCATGCGCGGCTACTTCCCCAGACCTTGCCGCCAGGAACCGTGGCGTGATGACCATACGGAAATGCTGGCGGCGTCTTGGCCTCCGCTCTCCGAGGCCTAATCTCTGCGCAGTGTCTTGTTGACAGCCCGCAGAGACTACGTCCGTATCTGCCACAAGCGATATTTCTTGTTCAACCACACTCGGGGAGATGCCCAGCACGCATTTGTTGTTTCCCCATGTTTCCCTCCTGGTGTTGATGCCTGATCCCGGAAGAGACATGCATTTAGGCATTTACTCGCACGGAAAGTGGCACTCGATGGTACACTTGCGTTGCCGTCGGCCCCTTGGTGCCAGTAATGTCAGCCAGGGTGCTCGCTGTTGCAGCCAGTTTATCTGCGGGCAGTGGCTGCTGTCGTGGCTGACCCAGATAGTACCTTACCTCTTGAACATCGATGCCTCGAGTGATGCGCGCTTTGGCCTCATCAATCTGCCGGCGTCGTGTTATCTGCGGAATACATGTGCATACATGACTGGAGGAGGACCATCTTTCGACTTTATGTACTCGACAGCTCTCCATCTTTCCAAACACTTGTTTTGTCTTTTCTTTCCATCGCGTAGCCGTCACGTCAGTTCTGCCCTCATTCCGACCAGAACCGGTCAACGATCACTCATCATCACCATCACCACCTAGTCATTACCAGGGAGCCGCACCAAGGGCTACTTCTAGGTGGCAAGCAATATAAAACCCTCTCACCACCAAAAGAAGAAAAAAACAGCACGAAAATATCAAGAGCAGGCAGTCAAATAAATATTGGTGAGTACCACATGCTGTCAATTCCTATTCGGGGACGCCATCCACTCTCCACTTCAGCATTATCCATCGCCACACCGTTCAGCGGATGCACATTCAGCTGGGCTTTCAGACATGCGCCTCTTAGCAGCTTCAACTGCCGCCGACGGCGGGCTATCGGTCAGAAACACGCGCCGCTTGATTGAGTTTGGGTGGGTGGATTCGTCACGGGCGGATAATGCTTCAATCAGGGAGATTCTGGGGAAGCAAGTGCCCATCCCAGGCGGTTGTCTCCTCGAAGGTTGAGTTTAACATCGAGGGTGGCATCATATCCCGCCATGTAACCCCAGCGCAATATGCACGGGGGAGGCATGATCTTACCGCTTCGCAACCGGGTTCGTGTCCTTGCCGGCAATCGACCCCCACGGCAATCCAAAAAAGAGACCCAAGAGACCCGAGCACCAAGAAACTGCTGAGAGGTGGGCAGCGCACATCAGACTGACCAATCATTCTAGGCTCCTAATCGACCTCTCTGCTGTGAGATCGCCGCCCATCAAATCCATCCCCAGCCTGCCAGAGCACAGGCTGGCGCTTTTGTTTCGCTCCGCAGAAAACCCATTTCGTGACCGGAGGCTTGGCCTGCGATCTGCGTATTGGGCAGTGGCATACAGAGTGGGGAGGCGGTTGCTGCTATCTCTTGCTAGGGGGGAGACGGCGTCATTCACACCTTCGTTTTGGGGAGATCGCCAGCCAACAGCTCAACTGACGGCCGTGGAAGTGCCGGACGACGGTCGAGCGTCGCATTTTCGATCACAGGGATTATATTGGAGCGCAGCTGATCTGGGGTCCAAGATCAGCCAAAGCAGATCTTCACCCCCTGCTCTTGCGGTGCTCTCAGGTTGGCTGCCCCACATTCATCCAATAGCGCACGAGTAAATACTTTACTGACAAGCCATTTGCAGGGGGCGTGCAGCCAATTTTGGCCATCCCCGCCAGCCATCAGTAGGCCGGCCACCCCTGTCACTTCCCCGACCACCAAAACCCCAGGGGCGTGTAAATATCTCACTCATTCATCGCTGTAAGTACCATGTACAGGTACATGTACCTCTCCTCAAGCCTGCCCGCATCTTGAACACCACCCACCACCAAGCCCCTGCAGACTTTCAGAATTTGCTCCATGGCTTTTAGGGCTGCGGTGAAGGGCCCTTCATGATCACATTTGGCTACGGCTTTAAATCCATCGTCGTGCAAAGTTGCTTTTGACTCCTCAACAAGTGTTTTCGAGGTTGAGAGCCGGCCTAGGGCCTTTTTGGGCGGTCTTGTGCCCTCCTTTTTGTGTCGACAGCCGCTCTCACAAGACCGTCAGCCATCCTGAAGCTTGGGAGACCTCATTCCTTTTCCGCCCTCACCTCACCCTCACGTATCCTTGCAAGGACCCGGCACATCCACCGGGTACTGATACTGGTCTCTACCACACGCCTAGCAGAGTGTGACCCTTGCATGATCCGCATCTCTTCCAAAGGCCATGGAATCTTGCATTCAACGGCCCGGATCACTATCAATCCCTGTTTACCCGCGCGCCATACCTTCACTACTCCGTCCATCGTCGTCGTCACCTGCGGTCGTTTTGTTCCCAAACTCCCCTCACAAACCGGAATCCGGACGAGGGAGTGAAAAGGGATGCGACTAGACTCTCCACTTTTTCGTGCTTCCATTTCATCGCGAACTGGAAGATTGTCGGAGACGGGGAGACTCTCTGCGGCAGGGAATTTGCCGATTTGATGCAACCTTACAGATACCAACCTTGCATTCCTCGACACACGACTCTCCAACCCTCTTCAGAAATGCAAGCTCCTGGTCCGTGTCCTTCCCGTGTCTATACCACCAAGACATCATCCCCTTTCGCTTGAGGGATACCTCTCCCGGTCCTCTCTTTTCCAAATCATTCAAGACGTGGTGTTTCGACTTTGTCTTGCACCCATAGCTTCTTCTGTCATTTGTTTTTCTCTTGTCTCTTCCTTGCTTCCGGGCCCACCTCAGACGAACCGTTGACGGGAACCTGCTGCTTTTGTTTGCAAGTGTCGAAATCTGACCATGCGAACAGGTTCGGGCTAGCCGCATACAATCAAATTTCTTCACCAAACCCCCGGGTCCACGAACCACACATACAGGCCTAAGAAGCCAATTTTTGCACCCAGTCGACACATCAGAGTGAGTGACCTTTGTTTTCTGCCCTCAGCATGCGAGGTATACCCTTGTTACCGGTGTGGGTTGACTCTGACCGATAGGCTGGGCAGTTTGTCGACCTTGGCGCCCTTTGAGCACGACAATATTTGCATGTACCTGCAGGAACCTCATCTTTATTTTCTCAGAACAGGTGCGGGTAGGGACATTACAGGGCTCCATCGCTGCGGAGGTTTCCCAGTTGGCGACGAGGTTCAAAGAATCAGCAATATCGTTTTAAGGGGTGCATGCGTCGCAGCACAGCTTGTTCGATTTTTCAACAGGTATTGAGTCATCACCGGAGCAGCAAAAACAACATATCGCGAATAGCCACTCTAAAGGTAAGTCTCGGGACGCGTTATTCCTCCAGGTGTTGCATTCATTGGAGCTTTCATTTCTCGGACTTTCCCAACACTTGACTGACTTTTATCTTCTAGGAGTTCAAATTAATCAGTCGGCTTCTTTCAGGACATCAAGACAGAAGAGGAATCGCCCTAATTCTCAGTCAAATTCGTTCAAGATTGGCCTGGTTTATCTAGTATATCGGGTATCTTTTGACGACTTGAATCCGACTCAGCAGCCTCCTGATCACTTACTCCCTCTCCTGTCAAATACCAAGTTCGAATCTTGTTTGGACATCTGCTCAAATCAGCTTGAATGTCTGCAGCCAAGTTTGACCAGCCAGTCTACAAGGTCTACGAGGTTAGATTATTTCTTTTTTGTCTTTCAGAGGGAAAAGGGCAGACTTGGAGTTCGTGGGGTTGGGTGGTGTTGCTCCAAGCCCCCCTTGGCCGACCTGCCAGGATCAAGTTGGACTGCCTATTCCTATCCCGCCTTTCCCCTTTAAAACCCGGCAAGTCAGCCACATCGGATTGCCTGATCAATTTTTTATTTCTGATACTGGCTTGTTTAACTTTGGAAGGATGAGTGAACTGACGGATCGCTTTTTCTCGGTTACACAGCCTGGCTACCATCCGCAACGGACCATCATCCTCGACGAACAGATCGAGTCACCCGAAACTTTGACCATCCGATTAGAGGAAGAAGCGACACAGCACGGGGGAGACCTTGGTGGGGATTGTCCCCCCGGTCTCCTGTCCATGTCGGCATACAAGGCTCAGACGCCGCAGCTGCACGGTAAGTGTTGCATGCCTAGGAGGCAAATTCCATCTGATGTCCGCGGCCAGCGAGCCGGACGGACAGCATGGAGTGTAGATTGCTGACTCATGGCTACCTAACTGGTTGGAAATGCAGGTTATGCAGACTCCCCATACTCGCAATACTCGTCGCAGTCTTTCTCAACCCAGCAGACCGAAAATGCGGCAGCCTCGCAGCTCAACCAGATGGCCTTCGCCGCCAATAGTTCGGCGGCAGGGCAATACCTTGCGGCTCAAACAGCTTCGGGCGCCGGTGTCAATGTGCTCTCATGCAATCCAACGACGGGATACGCTGGAACCAAGGTAACACTCAAGGCAACATCTGAGCAGGACCTCCTCGAGCCCTCAATGCCGGGACCGATACCTTTTGTCTCCATCGTGTTTGGGTCACAACGGTGTACGGCGCAGGTCTCCAAGGACGAGCGGGACGCAAGTGGCTTGCGCACTTACACGATAACTGTCGAGGCGCCCGATTTCTCCAAGACGAATTGTGCATCCCTCAGCAACATCCCTTTGACATTACTCCTTGAAAGCAGCAGAGGCGAAGAAATAGGTCGCGTTGAACGAGCTGGGATCTTCTCATACCAGCAGCAAAACAGTCCGACTTCAGTCAGAGGAGGCAGTGTAGGAGCTGGAGTGCCTGGTGACAGCAGTCCTCCAGGTCTTGGGTCGCCTAAAAACCGGTCACCCGCCCACCACAGGGCTAGCACACCACACCAAGGGCTGGACACACGAATGAAGGCCGACAGTCCTGTCACGCACCACAGCCTTTCTGGAAACACACCAACAAGTACATATGGGTTTCCTCCTTCCCTCGCAGCTGTCAGCACTTCTACACATCAATCAGATTTTCTCTCGGGTGCAGCAGGATCATACGGACAGGCAAACAACACCATGTTGTCTTCATACCGGAGTTCAGCCTTGGTTGATTCGTATGCACGAGCTACACCTCCCATGCTTCGAACACCTCACGGAACGGGAGGGTGGATGTTTGGGAGCCACATGGATTCCCTTCGAAACCCTACACCTGCACTTGGGCATCCAACGATTTCCCGCCCACCAATGGAGTTCAAGAGGACCAGCCACCTGTCAACTGATAGGACCAGCAACGGGAACTACCCCTATGGGTCTGGGGTTTATCATCAAAAAGCGGCGCTGAGCTTCTCTGCCAACCTTGATTCAATGGCAGAGAACTGGACACCGGAGGAGTGGGACAAGAAGAGAAGGATTGTCATGTTTAAAAAGCACCAGGAGGGCAATGTTGCCAAGGTGTCATTTAAACCCGTGTCCGAGGCGGAGAGACCACCAAACAGCATCTGTGTCAGCTGCATCTGGTGGGAGGAGAAGGGCGCATGCTTTGTGACGTCAGTTGACACTCTCCACCTCTTGGAGCAGCTCCTGCGTGCGCCAAATCGATTTCCAGTGGACGAGAAAAACCGAATTCGCAGGAATCTCGAGGGGTTCAAGCCTGTGACTGTCAGCAAGGCAAAGTCTGAGAGCGAGAAATTCTTCAGCGTTATTATGGGATTTGGGAACCCCAAGCCCCGCAACATTGAGAAGGACATCAAGGTTTACAGGTGGTCCGACCTGACGCCCGGACTGATAAAGATCTTCGGCAAGTACAGTGCCACAGAAGCAGACACTTCCCCCAGGATCCGGGGTGACGCGCCCGCTGCTCTTGGCGGCGGCCCGTATGCACCAATATCGCCATCGGTTTCCTCGGCTGTCTCAACAGATGCTTTGACAAGCGCCAGCTATGGCGGGCCCTCTCATCATCACCACCATCATGTCAATGCATTGTCAAGTCCACGGACGCTCACATCAGGCACAGCATGGCCCAGCTACGCCACTTCCTCGCACAAAACATTGTCTCCATTGATAAAGACATCATCTCCCATTCCAGCCTCGAGCCTAAGAATGTCAACGTTACCAGCCGTCTATGACCATCGCGCCGCTGGACAGGATCTTGCGTCAACTTACGGACTATCTGGTCCCTCGAGCCACAACCAACACGCGGGGCAAGGCAGCTATGGACATTCGGCAAACGCGGTTTCCCGGGGGCAAACGAGGAGTTGGGACAGCTACTCTATCACTGATGGGTATGCCCCACAATCCACCAACCCCCACGGCGGAGTTTACGGCAGCGCCGGTGCATATGGGGATGGTGCGCAGCGAGCCTAAGACGGGTGGCAACCTCGATGATCAAGTGTGGTCGCTTCAACTGCTTGCGCAACTGCGCGGCGTTGGTGTGGCCGGAAGACAGGACTAGCGCGTGAGGCCGTCATGAGTCTACTTACAGGGCGGCAAGTGGCTGGGCAGCATGAGTCACTCAAGTAACCCCGAACCGGTATGGTGGGCAGCCATCTTTGGAAGATACTCGAAAAACTCGTTTCACTGCCCAAGCCCGACAGAACATGGCATAAGAGGACAGTTCCTGGAATCAAGCAAGTGGGAGGAGAGAAAGAGTGTCCGGAATGCTTCCGGAATCGACAGATCTCAGCATGTCTGAAGGATCAAATCAACCGTCAACGCCTTTGATCAAGAATGAAGGTCCTACAAACTAGGGCAGACGATGGGGAGGGTGTGGGACCGTTCGAGAAGAGTGGTCATCTGGTTCATGGACAACCAATCAACGACATATGCCACCCTCCCTTTTACCCGCTAGGCACGTCCCGAGGTCTTCAAGTGCGAACCACCTCAAACTCTCCGACCCGCATCCCATGAGCGGATTCCTGTGATGTCTGAGAAGCAAATCTTGGATTTACATCTGGGCGATGCAACGCGGCAGTGGCACCGTTACCTTTTGGGCGACAGGTGCATGAGAGTGTGGCTGCATCCTCCGTAATCCTCCCCCACTACACGTGCCAAGACAGATATGTTTCATCGACCAAGACCAGTCGTTCATGGGCCACAGCACCTACTGATCGAAACTCGACTGCTGCTTCATCCAGGCTACCGCTCTCGCCGCGCACAAAATGTGCTCCGGACCTATCACGCTGCCCTTGGTTTGTTTTTGTCTTGGTACATGGGGGTCAACCCCCCGACCACTCGGCTCACTTACCCTCCCATCCGGGGATGATCCCGAGGCCCATTCCGAGACCTTGATTCCCCTCACCACGTCGAATGATGCTCAGCCTTGATCATGCCTGCCTATCATGTGAAAGCTCCTGAGCACCAACTGCCGGCCTTGGCAGATTCTATCACTTTATCATGACCGACAGTCATTTTTCCGTTGCGATACGGGACCGCATCGGTGATCCCGCAATGTCGCCATGCTGCCTGGGCTGGTCGATGAGACGTCTATACTGTCTGCACACACCCCCGGTGTTGAACCAACCCCGACGACACCGCCGACGAGTTCTGGACGATGGAACTTGAACACGAACCCTCCCTCCGGGCGACAATAAAGAAAAATACGAGACCCACAATGGGCACTTTCGGTCTAAACGCCCCGGTTGGTTCGCCACATCATTTTTCCTCTCAGCCTATCAAGCGACCAGGCTGCGACGTAGGCCTCAGCCTGCCGAGCTTGCGCAATCTTTATCCCACTACGCCCGGTATGGTAAGGCAACTTTTGGGTTGGGTGAACAGATCAGTCTCGCGTGGCAGTGGATGGCGTGTCCCATCGCGCTCATCTGCATGCTCTATTGGCTGGTTGGTGTTTACCTCCTATTCCACATTTTGCTACTTGTCCGTCACCTCACTGCCTCTCTCGGTTTTTTTCTTTTCTGGTTTTGTTTTCTGGGGTTTCTTGGCTCGGTTGGGAATTTCCTATCTGGGTTACCTAAAATGATGGATGGAATTTTTGGATACAAGCATAATAGGTACATGTACGTGGTGGGAACGGCAAATTGGGTAGACACCTCTTTCTTTTTTTTCTTTCTTTCTTTTTTTGGTTTTTCTTTTCTGTAGGAGTTATCGGTCAGGTTTTATTTTGGGTTGAAGGACATAATACTCTCTCTCGCTCTCTCTCTTTTGTCTTGGTATTGTAAGTTTGGAATTGGGGGGGTAATTGCATCTCATGGATATGTATTGTCAGTTATTACAAAGCGGGTTTTTTTCTCGGGGAGTTTTTTGGATATTGACTTGAAGCTTCGATGGGGGGGCTGGAATTAATTATTTGGCAGCTCAACTCTGTTCAGTTCAGTGCAAGTATGTACATGTACCTAGCTATGCATGTAACTTTGCTTTGCAACCCGTTGAGGTGAGATGGAACGATTATTATTATACGCTTTCAGTATTTTAAGTATTGTTTACTAGCCCTTTTAAATTTTAAGTTGGGTAAAACCTTTTATTTTTATGTTCAGTTTGTTTGAACTTTTGTGATGGGGTTCGTTTGGGATGTGAGTTTGACTGTGCATGTGCATGTGCATCTGCATGTGAACCTTGAAGGGGCGAGGTGCTATTTCGCTAGGCAGGGAGGTCCAACATAGGTACCTAGGGAGGCCAACAAGACTTGGCCTGACTTCAATTCAAGTGTGTTGTGTGTGTGCCTATCCATCCATTCTTCAGTTACTGTGTTGTGTTGTGTGGCGGAGCGGTTGCCTGCTCAGGGATATCCCCAGTTGATTTATGGGTGGGTGAGTGACTGAGAGATATTTTCTGTGGTGTGTGCGGTAGGGTGCAGTGTACCGCATGTATGCTGCGTAAATGTATGTCGCTGTTGAAGAGAGGTTTAGCAAACAGTAATTAAATAAGGTTGTGTTTCGTCAGTTGTGAGTTGTGACCGTGGGGGTTTGTTTTGTGTTTAATTTTAGGTTATTGCACGAAAAAAAGGTTCCTTTTAAACTGAGGGATTTCTTTTTTGGCATTTTATGCATATGGAATGCCGTTGTATGCATGGTAGTTTATTTGAGAGATGGGAGAAGTAGAGGTACCTGTGCACGGAGAGAGATTTGGATGCCTTGTCTGAGTAGAGTCTGCGCAAAGACCGGAGCGTCGGCGGTGGGACAGGTGTGACGGTGCTTCTTTAGTGGAAGGTGGTGGAACGTGAGGAGTGGAAATTCGTGTGTGTGTCTGGGTTTTTGGCGTGGGTGGGTGGTCCGGTTCAGATGGAGGCGGATGGTGGTGACTGGATCAAATTGGGAAATTGTCTGCCTTGGAGGTTCATGGAGAGGATTTGATCTGTCTGAAGAGAGTGGGGAACAAGGTTGGGATTGACGGCAGTGTTGATGAGTGAGGATGTCAAGTCGGCGAGGAGCTGAGTCACTAAGTGACCTATCGTCGGTCTTGGTTTGGGAGTCGAAGAAACGTTGTTTTTGGAAGTGATATTAATTCGACAATCAGGGTTTTGTTGTTATATGGTATGTGCCGTCACCCATGCAGCGGATAAGAGATAAAGACATACCTTGCAAGTGCTCTTTAGTGACACTTGCTTAGGTATATCTCTGATTAAGACTCATTAGCCTTCAAAGTCATATTTGTGGCACGAGATGTGAAATGCCCTTGTTTTATACCAAAGACCCCAGGTCTGTTGCGACCCTCCTGTGGGAAAATAGTAGTGAAGATCCCACTGAAAGAATTAGCTATGAGATCAGTCGTCTTTTTGTTTTCAGCCTGTGAATTTTCATGCAAGATAGATGACCAGTTGAGCGCTTCTCAAACTGGTTCAAAACCGGAGCCCACGTATAAATTTTATTTCACCCTAACGAAGCTTACGCGCAACATGTCTCAACATAGCTTGATAAGCGGTGAAAAAAAAGGCAGTGAATACTTTTAGATAGTGCTCTTCAAAAATCGACTTGGAAGTGTATGAGATGAGAAATTTACCAGATAAACTGGCGCTTCCCGGGGTCATTCTTCAGGAAACCCGGTGCCAAGCCGTCATGTTGCTTCAGATGCTAAAAGACTTTGCCTGGGTGTTGGGTGTGAGGGCAGCCGATGATGTTATTGGCCAGTTACATGCACGAAGGAGACGCCACAGTGATGCCTGAAAGCTGAATTGTTCTGACCCCGCTCGCGATGGTTGCCTGATATCACTCATGGTCGCGTCAAAATTTCGATTTGATTGCTTCAAATCCTGTGCCCTGGAAACGTCATCTTGGACCTCTTCAACGACTTCTAATCTGTCAATTCTTCCCTTAAATTCATTGGAAACCATGTCTAATAGCTCCGCTCCTGCCGTCGTGCCCGCCGTTGTACCCCCTGCTGCTCTCCCGACATCCTACATCGACCGTATCCTTCAAAGACCGACGATCCGAGAGGACTTGGTCCTTGAGCAGCTGCGGAGGCATGCTCAATCTCGACATTATTATATGTCCAGCTACAGTCCATATCCACGTATTGGCGTCATGGACTGGAAGTCTAAGGATACCTCGAATACCCCGGAAACATCGGGGTCTTTGGCAGATGTCGAATTGAGACAGTTCAATATGACCTCTCTAGATCGAAGTGGTGTGCTAGGAATCAAGACCTTTGCAGAATGGCCTTTGGGCTCTGCAGCTCAAATCGCAGCGACGGATGAGCATCTCGAGAAGTGTCTGCTCAACATGGATGGAATCGAGAGCAGGATTATCCTGTTGGAGCAAATGCCCGCCGAGGTGATGGATATCCTGGGATCTATTTACAACATTGATCCCCAGTTCTGGGCACAACATCTCTTGGCACAAGGAAATGACTCATGGTTGTGGGAAACATCGCAGCAAACAAAACCTTTCTTTAGTGTTCGGTCGTGCCAACCCGTCTCTTTTGACATCGAAAGTCCGCCATGGGCCAACGACTGGAAATTTGGGGCCATACGATCTAACAACAACGCAGATGAGCTTCTACAGTGGTTTCGGAGCAGTCATGAGGGGCACCTCGGCACTGACACGATCCCGAATGGGCCCCGGCGCCGGTTGCGGCCGATGTTTCACTCCCATACGCAACTGCGGGATGGTCGATACCCCCCTGTTCCTGCAGGTCTTGATCAGTGCGTATCCATGTATTTTCATCAGTCCAACTCTGTGGTCACTCAAACTACTGGTAAGATTGACAATCCCCCCTGGGGCGATAACCTGATCTGCTAATAAATCGCCTGCGACAGTTATCGTGCTCGTCGACCCATGCCCGTTGGCGCGCCGTGTCGACAATAATGATGTTGTTTTGGAGAGGAGCCTTTTGAGTGCCAGGCCATTAGCCCCTAGCCGTGTTCCGCCTCTGGATCTGGAGAATAGATGGATTCTCGATGATGTCTGGGACTCGATAAAGCAGAACCGTGGCAGTGCCTTGCTCCCCGACTTCTCCCCAGGACTGGTTGTGTGGTCGGTCCTCGAGGTATTCCAGCGTGACTTGATTGCGACTGCTTCAAGGAGCCATCTCTTGATTGAAGAGATCAGGAGGGGCATGAGAGACCCCGCCACCGTCGAAGACAATCTCAGATCGAAAAGCTGGGAACACCTTCTGTCAAACTTGGCTGAGCTCGATCCTATGTATCGTCATGCACTGAAAACTTTTTCAATGGCACTCTCAGTCACTAAAAGTGTGCAACAAGGAACTCCAACCCAACAGGGAACTTTAGCCTTCCACGGAGGCCCTTCAGTGGATCTTGCCGAAGAGAACGCACTATCAGGCACCGCGGCATTAAAGATGAGCCGGCTTTTGCATATTCTGGACCAAGTCTCAGCGAGCGTTGAGAAAACTCAGTCAGCCTTTGAGTCGCGCATCGCTCTCACAGAGAGACAGCATCAGCTTCACGAGGCAAAAACAATGAAGAGGCTCACGGAGCTTGCTTTTCTCTTCATTCCCCTAAGTTTGTCAACCTCGATCTTCGGGATGGAAATGAAAGAGTTCCAAGACGGGATTCCTCTATACATTTGGGTCATCACCTCAGCCAGCTTGCTGCTCGCCGCATACGGCATTCGGTGGTTTCTCACAAGTCGACTGTGGAGGTCTCTTAGAACACACTGGACCTCCGCCGTGGTAACGCTTTATCCCAAGTACCGCGGCGATGAGGGAAACACCCACAAATCCGCCTACGTCACAGCCATACCGTACCCCATCTACAAGCCGATATTATCTTTATTGAACCTGATCCACCGTATCTTGAGATATCCTGAAGATGTCCCATGCCTCACTCCACGCAGTTGGGCGGCGATTAAAACACTTTATGTCACAACGCCCTTGGCCTCCTTCTTGATAATCTGGACTCGCGACTCACTGGGAATAGACGGGAAAGTTGCTTGGACTATTTTTGGTTCTACCGTGTGTCTTTACATGTGGATATGGATACCCTTGGCGCTCAACTTTCCTTGGAGAAGGGGCCACAGCAGTCGTCTTGGGATTTTCTTTCTTCTTATTGTTCCCACTCTCTCATTACTCTCCTCGGTCACGCTTTTTACACTAGGGTGGGCGCTGCCAAATCTCGGCGTTGAAGCCAGAGCTGGTTGGGCCGCTGCTGGAGCTGTCATGGTCATGGGCGCCTTGAGTCTTTTGGTACTCCGGAATGCTGTAAGATTCAGAATACACTTTGAGGAAGATGATAGAAGATAGGAAGTTTACATGTAACTATCTCATTTCTTATGTCATTGATCTCAGACAGCCAAGTACCTACATCTTCTCACTTCATCCCACCCATACCCCCACTCGCCCCAGGCAACTCCTTCAACCACCCATCCAAATCCTCCCTCACCCTCCGCTGAACCGAACACCGATTAGCCTGCGTGATAGCCTGGCTCTTCAGCGTGGGACAATTAAGCCTGTCCTGAATCAGGTCGCTCTGACAGTTCGCGTCCATGGCCCTCTGCAGGGCATCCCCCCTCCACCCAAAAATATAATCCCCGTGGTTTCCGTAACCCGACTTATCCCCAAACGACCAAACAAACGGCTGAGACCCGTCCGCCGGCCAGATGCTCTTGTCGTTGAACGGCCTGGTATCCCAGTACGTCTCGTAAAACACTTCGGGGATCCTGACGGGGTGCGTGGAGGGACAGTTGCGATTGACGGGGTAGGTGACGTGGGATTGGTGGTCCGGGCTGTCGACGTTGACGCCGTCCCAGCAGGTGGGGAAGCGGACGGTGACCATGATCCCGCCCGCGCAGGTCGTCGTGGGGAAGTCGTAGCGATACCCGCTGCGCGTCATGGGGGAGGCGAGACAAGTAAACTGCAGCGCGGGGTTTTTCCTCGCCTCCGCTTCTGTTTTATACGCTGGATTGCCGACCACCATTCTAAAACCCGGTTTGAAAGCGGTTACTTTCCCGCTGGAGAGGTAGTAGACCGTCTGTCCGCCGTTGGCGGCCGAGTAGCCGAGGCCGTTGCCGAAGGTGCTGACGCGCTTGTAGGTGCCGTTGCGGGCGCGGAAGAAGAGGACGGCGGTCCAGTAGTTGGAGAAGTCCTCGGTGAACTGGCACGAGGTGCAGGTTGCGGCTTGGGAGATGTCGACGGCGCTGTGGTCCATTGTCACGTTGAAGGCGTTTCCTCCTACGATCTGGTGGAGGTGCGGGGAAGGCGTCTGGCCTGGGTTGACGAGGGGGTCGAGGCGGTCGACTACGAGCTGGGAGCAGGAGAAGCGGAGCTGGGCGGCGAGGGTGCCGGGCGCTAGGGCCGCGGCCGAGAGGAGAGCTCGCCAGTGCATTTTGTTCAATCTTGTTGTTTTTGTTGTCTTGGCGCTTGAACAGGAAAGGAAAGACTTGAAGCCTCGAGATCTCTTATTTAGTCATGGGGTTTTCTGCTCTATTAGTACCTACTGAGTTTCCGAGATTTAGAATGGCCTTCAATTACCGAACGTGCCTTGCTTGCCATGTGGCTTTCCAAGATTTTTATCAATTATTGTTTCATCAACGCGAGCCAGGGCTGAAGATTCGTGACACGGTTCAGAGTCCGGGGTGCAGTCGGCAATTCAAGGCGTGGAGAGGGCATGTTTATTTATATTAACCAGCGGCAGTGCCGATTGGTGGTTTGTTTTGGATTTGCATTTTTCGGTGCGGCAAAGTACCATGGACAATATCCCGGAGCCCAATTCAACTTCCATTTCAGAAACAATCCATTTCGTATTCCCTACTACCCTGTGCCAGGGGTGTATTCGGGGTTTCGCCAAAGCCTAGGTTTAACTTCCTCTCCCCAGGAATCCGAATTCTCGCTCCCCATGGCCGCTCCATCGTCGGGCAGGCGATTCGTGGCGGTGAAAAATACTTTTTACGAGATCAAGGCCGCGAGCCGCTTTCCTGGCCGTACCCTTAGTGTTGAAGACCCTCCTTCAGCCTATTCGAATTTTTCAGGCTCTCTGTTATGTTGATGAGGTCATCACTTAACTGGTGGCGTTGGTAGGAAACCGTATGTTTTGCCCGGCTAGATAAATACTCTCTCGCACTCAGAAGACATTGCCGGTATCGTCAGGAGGTCCAACGCCATGGTAGAGAGCCTCAGGAAGTCTTTCTTCTGGTCTGTGCACCAGGTAACCTGGTCTTTGGTCTTCTTCGGGCCAGAAGCGAAGTAGACCTGAAGCTCACCAACAGGACCTTGTACCAGAAGGTCTTCCGGCTCCGGTAGGGCCCCGGCATCTTGGGAGTGCCCTTCTGGTGATAAAGACCCGGTGGGAGGATACGGCCAGGCAAGTCGACAACGAAGTCTTGGAGATATCGGGGTAGGGCGGTGGCCCTCTGTAGGCGGCCGGGCGGTACAGCCGCTGAAACGATGCGAGGTCGTTGCTGGGAGCCTACTTCGATAGAGGTGCCTCCTACAGCACCATCCTCCCACGCGCGGGCTGGAATATCAGGGCCGTCAAAGACTTGGAATGCGAGGGCATCGCTGTATTCCTTCTTCTTATTCTGAAGCTCCCACAACAACCAACAGGCTGTGCCAATAACCTCTGCAAAACGCGGAGCGTTGCCTTTGAGCGTCTTAGTCAGCCGCTGCAGTGGCTGTAGAATATCCCTAACGGTAACCGAAGGAGCCAGCCCTCTGTTGGTCATCAACCGAGACATATTAAAACAATAATACTGTCTCAACCGTCTCAACCACACTTGCAGCCACCTCTACCTTTGCAACCATGAATAAACTATAATAAATACTGTCCGGCTATGCCATAGAAGAGAAGAGGGACAAGACAATCAATCACTTTTGCACCCCTCAAGAAAAATCTCCCAAAAAGCAGCGCAGTGTTTCTGACAGAGGCTTCTGCAATGTAGCTGTGGAACCGTTGAATAATCTCCAACTTAGTGTTGGTGCGGCGGAAAAGCTTTTCTAATATGGTAGTACAGCATCGGAGAACATGCATCGAGGACACCTCAGTAGCCACCGAGTTGCAGCGGACCCGCGGCTTATGCTGGGTCCCTCCAAGTCCTAGGATTGCTAACCGTACCGGCGAATATCATTAACTAACCGTAGAGTAACTATCAACTTATCCTAACCGCTTCATTCACGCGCCTGTTGATCACCTTGAAATGGCCAACGCCCGCGTCACAGTTTCTATTGCGTTGGTCATTCTCGCAAGGGTCGTGACGTCTCGCGGCGCCCAACCCAGCGGGGGAGCTCTGGTGCCCATGGCACTTGATTACTATACAATCAAGTGCAGCTTCAGGCCGGAATGTTGGGGTCCTGCGACGCGAATCTTTTATTGCAGTGCTTTGCGTCAGAAGTCGGACTGGGATCGACACAAGACAGAATGCAAAGCGCTGCAGGGTGCCTGGGTTTGTGTGGTGGCACAGGAACAAGGAAATGAAATGAATGATGTGATGTATTGTTGTGGAAGTGGAAAATCCCACACAATGCAGCTCTAGGCCTGATTGCCTGTGCCTGCTGCAGGTGGGGTATCCACCACAGTTTGACAGCCGAAAACCCCTCCTCTTCTAGATGGCTTCACAGACGTCAATCACCTTTCCGCCACCTTTGTCAGCGGGCTTCCATTGTGCGCCGCCCCGCAATATCACACATCCCAAGAGAGCGGAGACGGATCGAGAACCCCCGCTTGGCGCAAGGAAGAAAAAAGATGATGACGAGTTTGATAATTTGTATATTGATGCCTACGTCGGCAGTCACCGTGACAGAGAAAAGGTCGTGCTAGATTAGGGTGGGAATGCTATGCCGGACTTTTGCTAAAACCTGTCGACCCCGAGGGGGAAACTTGTTTCTGCCGGTGCCGGGGTGACAAAGTACAGTTGCTCTGATTAGCCTTATATATCAAGCCATTAAAGCCCGGGAATAGCCTGAAATTGGACAAGAGGTTGCTCGAGTCGTTTCGTTTCTTATATACCTACCTACCTTGGGGGGAAAACAGACAGCACCCTCCATCGTCTAGGAACACAATACACTGGGGGAGCAAAGGCCGCGCCGAAAATGATGCATCTCGGACTTTCTGTCACCTACGCTCTGGCATTGGTGACCGGCGCTCTCGCCGTCCCATCGCAACAGCTGGACGCTCGCCAGCAGCCGTTCAAGTCAACAGCCATCACCGACCATGCCGAGCCATGGGCGATCGCCTTCCTGCCCGACAACCGCATCCTCGTTACCGAGAGACGAGGAAACCTACGTCTCGTTGACCCGGCCACCAAGTCCAAGGGTACCATCACCGGTGTACCTTCTGTCGCCTACGGCGGTCAGGGCGGTCTCCACGACGTCGCCTTGCACCCCAACTACGCCGAGAACAGCATTATATATATCAGCTACGCCGAGAGCGGCAGTGGCGGGGCAGGCGGTGCAGTCGCGCGGGCCAAGCTGACGCTCAACGCCAACGGCGGCGGCGCGCTATCCGGGCTTGAGGTCATCTGGCGCCACTCGCAGAGGGCCTCGGGCGGACTCCAGTTCGCCTGTCGCCTGCTCTTCGGCCCCGACGGCGCGCTATGGATCTCGTCCGGCGAGATCAACCAGATGACCCCGTCCCAGTCCATGACCGGCAACCTCGGCAAGATGATTAAGCTGTACGATAACGGCACCGCCTTTGCAGGCAACCCGTTCGCCACCCAAGGCGCCGTCCCGGCGCAGATCTGGTCGCTAGGCCACCGCAACCCGCTAGGCATCGACTGGGACGCCCAAGGGCGTCTCTGGGAGGTCGAAATGGGGCCCATGGGCGGCGACGAGCTTAACCTGATCGAGCGGGGCGCCAACTACGGCTGGCCGCTCGTATCCCAGGGCCGCCATTACGACGGCCGGACGATCCCCGCGCACAGCACGCGCCCCGAGTTCGCACCGCCCAAGGCCTTCTGGGTCCCCGTCATCTCCCCGGCCGGCTTGATTATTTACAAGGGCAACCTGTTTTCCAGCTGGAAGGGCAATGCCATTATCACCGGTCTCAGCTCACAATCAATCGTGCGCGTGACCATCACTGGTGACACGGCGAGGGAGGCTCAGCGCATCTCGATGGGTAAGCGCATGCGCGGTATCCGAGAGGACAAGGACGGCGCCATCTGGGTGATCGAGGATGGTAATAACGGCCGGCTCTTGAAGCTTACCCCGAACTAAACTTGGGGTTAGCGAGAGACTTGGGAGGTTTGGGACCGCATGTACACAAGGTAGAGTTGGGATAGCAGATTACCTCTGGACTTTTGACGGAGAGCTGGGATATTCGGTGAGGAGAGTTGGGTCTTTCGAAAGCTTCTATTTTATACTGGTACCCTTATCGTGAAATTATGATGCTCATCGTTACCTGGCTGCGGCCTTGATTGAGAAGATGTTGACGCTCTCCTTACTGACTGCGGCGAGAGAAGCCGTGTCGCCTCCAGCCACGGGAGCGTGAGATTCATTTCACGAAACCTCAGACGGGGGCCAACTGGCATCGCATATTCTGCTCTTGGCAAAGAAAGTTGGTGACAAGGCGTTTCCAGAACGGCTGGTGTCGTGTTTCGCGTCTCACTGCCACCCGTAATCGGAATGCCACATCTTTCGAGCTTCAGCCCTGGGATTTGCAACCCTACCTCCACGGCATTCGGATTTCCTTCAAGTCGTGACTCCGTATATTCCACTAGGAGATGTTCCTAGCAGTAGGTATGCCCCAGCAACACGCCCAGCAATATGCAAGCCAGGACCCGCCCCTACCAGTTTCCCCTTGCCTTTGAGTTTAGCACCTGCTAAAGCAGAGCTCCATCCCTTGCTCCTACTATCGGCGTTTGATGTCGAGCTGGTGCTCGATGTGTCCGTTCTCGACTTATCACCTCCTGATGTATTGCCTAATGGAGCCAAGTTGCGGTGGCACGTAGGCGGTGGAGCGAAAAAGTGTTTGCGCTGGCGGTTCCTGACTTTTAGCTATCCTCAGTCCATGTTGTCGTTGCAATTCTGTCGGAAAAAAAAGTCCAACAATCCGAGGGTCCCTAAGTGAGGCAACATTCCATTTTGATTCCTCGGGGCGGTTGTTTCGAGAACCCTCTCTTGGAGTTGCAACAGCGGCCTCCTCGGTGGGACGCAGTGATGCTGGTAGGTGTTGGTGGGTGTGCGCAGGGTGTGCGCTGGGTGTCTAGTGCCTGTGCAAAGTCGCGTGCCTCCGTTGGTGTAAGACGTCTGGATTCGGAACAGGAAACAAAGTTTCTTTGAATCTGAACCGAGCAAGATGATTGGTTCAACAATCTAGACAGCCCTGTACTATCCAAGTTATACATCCTTGACGGGAGTGCCCGCGTGGTGTTGGCAGCGGCTGCTGGTCGGCAAGTAAGAACCTTGAATAACCGAGAGGCAGAAACGAGAAGAGAGGAAGCAAGTTCCCGTCGCTTATGTACCTGAAGTGGTGCTTGAGCCCTGGCGAGACAACGTGCGTTGTTTTATCCACTTTTGCCCCTGGCCCTTTTCTCGAACCCCTTTCCACGACAAGATATGTTTGTGAACAAACGAGGATGACAGAGATTTTACGACTAGGAAGAGAACCCTGAAGTATCTACAGGGGCTTCCTTCAGAGGGACTCGGGTATCTGGAGACTCCTCAGTGAACCACGGGTCCGTAAGAAGCTCTTCGGCTGTCGGCCTATCGCGTGGGTCTAGCTTCATGATTTTTAAGATAAATTCCTTATCAGCTGGAGGGAATTCCCCCGCGCCAGCCCTCCCGAACGGCTTGGCGGGTGGACCTTGGGCGTTGATGAAATTGACGATGGCCGTGGTATCCTCGCGGTTGAAGTCTTGATAGGATTGAGGGAAGGGGCCAAAATACCTGTGCATTCGCTGCAGGGCGGTGAGTTCGTAATCCTCGCTTTCCGGTCGGACCTTTTCGATCTGTGGGTTGAATATGTGGTAGCCGCCGCCGAACAGGAGGGTAATGACGGCTGTGCCAAACGACCAAATGTCGGTCGCGGTGCCCCATGGCAGCTGCAACATGTTCTCAGGACTGCGGGTGAAGACGGCGCCGACGAGATGGCCGTCCTTGGCGAATTTGGAATCCTGCGATACCACGCCTCCGAAATCACCAAGCTGAATCTCGGAGAAGCGCTGATGGCTCTCACCATAGTTGACAAAGACATTGTCGAGCTTGATGTCGGTGTGAACCATGCCGTCCTTGTGCAACAAGCGGAGTACCTCGAGAATGGACCGGGCCACCTGCTTGATCTCGGGACGAGACAGCCTCTTCTTGTCCGACTCGGCAAGCACGTTGCTGTCCAGATGGCGGAGAACGATTGAGGGCGGGTCGGCCGGATCATGAATTTCGTCGACGAGCGGACGGATGAACCGAGTCTTGGATTGGCAGCGTTTGAGAATGGTGGCTTCATTTCCGAGGCGCCAGTGGCCCCGAATGCTCTTGACAATGCACTTTTCGCCGCTCAGATTCCTGCCCAAGTATGTCAGACGACCATCCATCCATTGAATAATTGAATGATTGAACGGACCTTGCAAGGTACACTGCGCCTTGATCAACCGCCCTGTGCAGTTCTTTGCCGATGGTATAGGAGGAGAGACGCCCAAGCAGGACGCTATCGGCCTTGACCAAGCGCGCCATGTTTAGGTGTTGGTTATCGGTAGTTTGTATCGTCGTCGCGTTTTCGCAGCTCATCTGGCGATCAGTCGAGAGAAGTTGGAGCTCAGCGCGGGGCCACGTTGCAGCCCTAAAAATTGTGATGCAACGCATACGGGACAGTGCCTTCTGCAGCATCTCAGCATCCACTGTGTTGTCATTGCGCGAAATACGTCAGACCCACCGCTAACCACCTACCTAGTCTCTTCCCACAGCGAACGTAAACATCGAATGTAAACAAATGATGACTCAAAAAAAAGGAGAGGTCAACCACGAGTAATAAAGGCATCATGCTTTGGTGGCTGGTGCTGTTCCGTTGGTTGACCACTTTCTTTCCTTTTTGTTCTTGCCACAATTTCGTTTTCCCTTGACAATCTTCACATAAATCTTTAAATCAAACGCAATTAGTTTCATGACCGACACGGACCCAGGAATCCTGGACAAACACATCCGAGAGGTCACATGATCTCTCTTCTACGCAGGCCTAATGGGCAATATTGGCCTCGTCTTGATGGTGCTTCTTTTGACGGACAAATTTCCAGGCAGGACCGAGGAGTCTCCGGGCTTGATATAAATTTCTCTAGCAAATATTAACAGTGCCCCTACTCTGCCACCTGTCAGACCCTGTCTTGTTTGCCAGCCACTACTCAGAGTTCCAACCATGTGGACCATAGCTCGGAGCCCAAGATTCAATCGCCAACGACGGTTAACATTCTAGATGGCCGCTAGTCCCACGAGCGGTGCGTCACTGCCCACGCCGCGTCCCTCCCATGGTGACAAATGACCACGGAGAGAATGAAGCTCGGGCATCTGGCGCAGAGCGCTGCAGCAAGCATCTTCATCCATGTCTTCCACCACCTGTTTCGCCGTACAAAATTCATCCCGCTTTCCAAAGTCATGATGTTGGAGATCTCCGGGTCCGAGCCCGCCGAGGTCGTGACCCAGGCTCGGGCGCGCTCAGCCACGAAGCTCCGGGCCATTGACGATGCCATGGAGATGCGCAGTGTCGTTGGCAGAGAGTGTGCCGAGTCCAACATCACACCGCCGCCATTTACGCTGCTGGAACTCATCGGCAAAGGCAGCTTCGGCAGGGTGTACAAAGCAGCATCACAGACAACCGGATCACTCGTGGCAGTCAAGATCATCAACATCGAGCAAGGGGATCGTGCCGCTCCCGGAGCGAGCGATACCTTTGCCGAGATATTGAAGGAGGTCAACACGGTCAAGCTGCTGAGCGGAAGCGGAGCCAAGAACATCAATGTCATCGTCGACGCTCTGCTCATCGGGCAATCAATGTGGATGGTGACCGAGTACTGCGGCGGCGGGAGCGTGGCGACGCTCATGAGGCCAACCGGATATCTCCTTGAGATGTGGATTATTCCCATCCTTCGCGAGGTGGCAGAGGCAATATTCTGGGTACACAAGCAGGGGATCATTCACCGGGACATCAAGTGCGCCAATGTGTTGGTGGCCGAGGATGGAGGTGTGCAGCTCTGTGATTTCGGAGTCGCGGGAATGGTCAAGTCTCGATTCGACAAGCGCAAGACGGTCACGGGCACTCTTCAATGGATGGCTCCCGAGCTGTTCGACACCGACGTGTCATACGGAAACGAGGTCGACATATGGGCGTTTGGATCAATGGCCTACGAAGCTGCGACGGGACTGCCGCCCAATGCATCCATGTCCGCCGTGGTGGATATGGACTTGGAGCAATTCGGAGAGTATCTGAGAGACAGCTGTCCAAGACTGGAGGGTGACCAATATTCGACACGCTTGAAGGATCTCATCGCGTATTGCATGGTCCCGGATCCAGCAAAACGGCCGAGGATCGAGAACGTACAAAGACACGACTACATCTTCGACACGGAACAAATCAGACCAACAAGCGTTTTGGCAAAGCTTGTTGCTGCATACAAGAAATGGGAGAGCGAGGGCGGAGACAGAAAGTCTCTCTTTTCTCCCGGAGGCGCTCAGGGGTTAACACCAGACGAATCACACTCAGCCATTGACGGAGAATGGGATTACGGAACCATGAATGACTCCTTCCCCTTCGATAAGCTGCCTGCCATGGCGGAAGTCAACATGCCTCTCCAACCGCAGCCACAACCCCGTCGTCGTCATGGCAAACCACTTCACGTTCGTGTTTCTAAGCCCCCGCTGGAGAAGGCGTTTGATCCAAACACAATTTCAAACTACCATACCAACGCCCGTCGGTTTTACGGAGCGCCATCACTTCCACCTTGTGACAATACCGAAACTGACAACGTCGACACCCTGCGAGAGTCGCCTGTTCGACACGGCTCTGGTGCCACCTCTGCAACTTCTGACACTAGTACCTGCAAACGCATGAACTCGGACGCAGAAACCCTCCGCCCCGGCGGCCCCTCCAGGAATCCGTCGTGTGAGAAAGCAGTCACCTTCAACACGAGTAAAACCCAAGACTGGACATTCCCCGTGATGACTCCCGATGTCACTTCGCCAACCAACAACTCGGACCCCGGTTTTGGACCTCCTTCAATGCCTGCCAGCCCAGCGCCAACATCATCAACCGGCACGCGCACAAGAGCCGGCACACTTCACTCCCGCAGAACGAGCTCCCTCTCCAACCGCCTCTCAGTCATTTCACTCATCGACCTCGATGCAAGTCTGGACATGGGCCCATCTACCGCTTCAACGCAGCCAGATATTCCTACTACAACTTCCGAGGACCCAGCTGCCGCCCCCTTGTGTGAGGAGATCCGCCAGCAAATCCAACAAAGCACTAGCAACTCCTCAGCCTCTCGTAGCCGTCTCTCGGAAGTGAGTCTCATTAACCTCGACGCCAGTCTTAGCCTCGCAGCTCCATCAAACATGGCCGAGGAAGAAACCGTCTCCCCGATGTGTCTAGATTCAACCCTCCTCAACACTGGCCCAACAGATTCTTACTCCGAGTCAGCCGAACCTACTACCCAGTTTTACACAGGCCCCTCCCCTCCACTTATTTCCCTCCCCTCCCCGACGACGGAAACTTTCCCCACCCTCGACGATTCATTCCCTTTGTCTTCCTCCCCAATCTCAACCCACCACCGCATCAGGGAACCGTCGCTTTACATTCCCACGCTGGGAATCATCATGGACTCGGCCTCGAGTGAGGACGTGATGCAGGGGATGGATAGTCCTACCATACCCAGAATAGTCGTCGACGGAGACGGAGATGATGGACATTTAGGAGATAGTAGGAGGAGAAGAAGAGGCAGTAATAGGATTGAAAGGAGATTCCGCAGAGGGCCGCCGGAATTGCCTGCTCCGCCTGCTGAAGAGGTGATTCTGGGGTATGGAGGACGGGAAGAGCTGAGGGATGAGTTGGAGAGGCTGATTGGGGGGATGTGGGAGCATTTGGAGTATGCGGAGGATGTGATGGGGGGTTTGCCGGTCGTGGAGGGTGATTAACGGGGATGGGGATAGATAAAGGGTTAGCAAACTTCAGGGTCAGTGTAGGTACTGTTATAATGCAATGGGCCATAAAGAATAAAGACGGCAGTGTTCTGTCACATACGACCAATCCAAGCCAAGTCACCCAGTCTTGACTTGAATTGGCCCGCAGACCAAGACGCTGGAATTGAATTGCCTTTAATCAACCAAGTCAAGTCTGGAGCAAAAATTGGATTGCTTGCATTGGCACTTTGGGTCAGTCTGATCCGAGAACCGGTATCATTCCTGATCAAAAGAAAAATTATTAGTTGGACGAAATCGTCCATGGCCGAACCGTTGTCCAGATACTCGTATGACGTACCGACGGAGTCACCGTTGCCGTTGGCCCGATGAACGTGAAAGGCGAACGCTTCATCAGTAATGTCAGGACAAAAGATGTGGCTAAGAAAATCTTCGAGGTTAATGGCACGTACTCGTCGTGGGAGACTGGATGGATATACACCTGTTGGGAGCCTCCTCAAAGAATTTGACTTCCTTTTCAAGTCCACTAAGGCGATACGCAGAAAACACAACAGTCCAGATCCTGACGTTATTATTTACCAACGGCTGCGAGGAAATGAAGGCATCGCTTGCGGCAATCTTCCCTAACTCACAGCAACAGATCTGTGTGTTCCACGTGCTCAAACGTCTTTACATCAACGCCAAGTTGAAGATGCAGTCCAAAACCTTCCAACCGATCAACCGATCAACCGATCAAACTCTTCCATGCCCTTTTTCATGGGCATTTCGCTCTGTAGTGAGTTAGGATTATGTTTAGGATTTTTTGAGCTGAGCTTTACGTGCTTTGTTGGGCTCGCTGTACCATATCCCAAGCACTGATCTTCGGTGCAAGGCCTTTCACGTAGATGAACCGTGCCTCAGAAACCAAGGTCGAGGAAAGTTCCACACCGCACCCTTGCACTTTTGCTGGCCATTCCTTGCCCTTGCTATTCTATCGCCAGGATGTCGGGTTTCCCAAACTCTTTCAGCCATCCACAGACTGCAGTTGCCCACCGAGTTCCAAGATTCGTAAATATGAATCTCTGATTGGAGTTCTGGCGTGTAAGACAGCTCCATATCTCACGCGCGTGTGAGATATCAACATCTGGCAAAACTTGGTCAGGAAGATCCGGCGAGCGACACTTGATCTCGGCCATCGATAGGAGACAAATAACGCGAGGGAATCCTCCGTCGGCACTAGCAGAAATGGACCCGCGACAGGCCCAGGATGCGATCATCCATTCGCCCAGGGTCCGAAACGAGCTGGCCGGATGGCGACGCAATTGCATATGCTGGACCATAGCAAGACCAACGCAAACACGAAAATAGTTCCGCTTCCTAGCCTGACTTTGTGGTTGCAGAGCCATGTATTTTTGCGAAAGGTAAACAAGAAGCTCCATCGCAGTGTCGAGATCATCACGATTCGGGGTGATGGAAAGGGCACGAGCGAGATGATATTCGGCCGTTGTTAGCTGAAGGATTCGCTGTTGCTGTTCAGTGATTGCCTCTGCCGCTGTCGATTCTATGATTGCGTGTGCCTTGTCCCACAAACCAAGTTCACAGTAAACGGCGATAAGGTGGATCCGTGAAAGAAATTGTGACCGAGGGGCGGGATACTGGTGCACGAGGGGCTCCAAATATTGACGCGCATCGGTAAATTTGCCTTGAAATCTCAGCATCTTTCCTTTCATGAGGTCAATCCGCGAGCTCATGATGCTCTCAAGAGCAGACGGCTGCGCGGCATGGAGAGGGGTCCACTTCTGCAGGAATTCCCAGGCCCTAGAAACCTCATCACGCTCGATACACTCCTGTGATAGGAGGAGTAGATACTCGGCTTTCTGTGCGTTGGCCCGGTTGCCGGTGTTCGAGTGATCGAAAAGCGGCGTGATTGTGAATCCTGGCCCGGTCAAGAGCAGCTGGACCCTCATCCTGCAGCATTGAACGCTAGCGTCAAGGTAGGAGGGCGTGATCTGGCTTGCGAGATGATGGGCTGTTTTCAGCGCCACTTCCTTCGTACTGGGGTCCCCAAATGTGGTTGAAGATATGCACACCTCGATGACTCGAGGGACTTCACTTGGGTGTAGCCTATGTGTAGGGAGGGCGCTTGTCAATGGCGCGAGAAACGGAGCGAAGGCTGGGCCCCGTTGAAGAAAGCTGAGCATTGTTGACAGTTAGAAATGTGGCTAACCGTTTGAGTAGTTGTTGATCTTACCACGGGTCGAGATCTGGAAGAGGGAAACTATTTATGACAACCTTTGTTGCTTCGAACTCCCATCGTTTGAGCGGGGGGTAGGCGATATATTGGCCAGCGAGATCGTTCCGAATGACGCTCCGGGCTGTCAAGGGGAGGTAAAAGTACCGTGAGATCCACCACGGGCTGCCGTCTATCTCAGGCACAGCCCCACGCGTTATGGTGAGGGCGGTTGCGGCAACGGCAGCGTCAATGGCTTTTTGAAGTCGTTCAAGGCTGTCGAAAATGACCTCCAATTTAAATACGTGGTGCGAAGACTCGTTTCCTTTCTCGTTCCAGAACTGAAGTGGGAAAAGACATCGATAAAACATGTCGCCGGGCACTGGACGTGGATCCAAGCATGCGATGATCCGAAGGAAAGACCTGCAATCTTCATCTGCGGTCCGGCAGGTTCTTGAATGACGCCGAAAGGAAACTTCGTTTTGGTACGTCTTGTTGCAGTAACACCGCAGCTCTAGATTCGAGTCCGTGTCCGTTACCATTTGGGTATCCATGGTGGCTCTCTTCTCGATAAATGGGGGCGTGTGTCCAGGTCGGGCAGATGGCTGGCTGCCCGGCGGTTACTTGCCAAGAAGCACATCGGAAAAACCTTTTTGTTGCATGAGGGGGTGCATTTCGATAGCCAATCAACCACTCGCAGCCTGACAGAGGTCAACGAGAATGCTCTAAATCTGGGCAAACCCCCTGCTAGCACCTAGGGATCGCCAGACCAGTACTCAGGTGGCTGACCACTGGGGAATCCCTGGTGTTGTATGTACGATTAAATGATTAAAACGTGTGTTTCGGTTCCAAGTTTTTGTGATAGCGAAGGTTTATTGCGTTTCCTAACTTCTGTGTGTATAAATAGTACAGTTTTGTAAAAGCTCTAATTCCCTTGTTGTCTATTCCATGCACGCATAACCCATTCCGTTTTGACCAGTCTTTATGTGTGCTACTGACAGACTCATGTAAAGGTTGAGAGGCATTCGTCTTGGTTCTCGGCGCTGCATTGACGCGCCTCGATCTCTGCCGCAGGTGCCGCAAGCACTGCTGCGGCGGAGAGGAGAAGGATTGCGAGGAACTGAGTTGTTAACTTTATGAGCTCAAGATGGGCGGGTTGCAAACTCTAACCTTCATTGTGATTGGGATTTGTTCGGCGTGTAAATGACCAAAAATGTTTTAGTGGCGGCTTTAAGAGAGATGATTTTGAGTTGAATGCTACCTTTTCCTCCGAGTGGGGTGTCTGGGGGTCTTATACTTTCTGGCGTCTTGTTGTTGGTCCTGAATTATTTGGGCCCGTCGTCTGAACTCGATGACTTGAGGTGCGTGGCCATGTTGCCCAAAAAGGCAAACTTCCTCGGGAGACTAGCATCTCAAGACCGGCTCTCATCTTCTTACGTTGATCAGATTGAGAAAAATGTCAGCTTGGCGGAAGAGGATTCTTGAGCCGAAGATGAAACAATTTCACGGCGTTGCATGGCCGGCTGGTATTGGCCTTCTGGAATGGCCCGGGGCAACGGCCAAGTTGGCTGATGTTGGCAGCGTTCTCGCTGAGAGAAGGTGCTCTTGACTGTGCCGCGCAGTCACTTTGCAACCCGACATTTAACACTATGAAAGAAGCTGTATACCATTTTCTAGATGACTGAAGAAAACTATTCTGATGAAGACGTTGGAATATGTTTCGACAATATTTTCTACCATGGAAAAATAAATGAGCCCCCAAGTTCCATTCACGCCGGGCTGGACAAAATGCTTATGCGACCCTCAAACCTGACCTCTCACCCCAGCCAAGGCCGTCTTCAAAGACTTTGGGCGAAACAACCCTTCCATGTTCAAAAGAGGAAGAACATGACGCGTATATCAGGTTGAAACCCCCGCGGCTTTTTCTTAAACACTGTCGCGCATCTTCAGCCATCAAGACTTGATTTGCATTTGATGCTCCCCGATCTGCCGCCAAACATTGTTAAAGGTAAGATCCCTCTGTAACGTATAATAAGAAAAGGATCTACCTCTCCGGACGATTGGCCACTCAGAAATTTCTCATCACCAGGCTTGTGTTCAACAATCAAGGCAATAACAGCGACGTGCGCAACCACACAAAACACCGACAAAACTCATTAGATCACTGCATGCGCAACCCGTGTTCCTGTCTGATCAACAGTCTTAAGTCGCTGGCCCGCAAGCTCTAGATTCACCATTCTTTTCAGAAACGGGCCGACTACTACTTGGTTCCCGTGGCATGCACAGGTTGGCTGGTTGAAGACAGACGGAGAGCCCTCAAAATCGGAGGACTATCGGTTGTTCTTGAACAAAACGCCTTTTGTCTATCTCGGTATTATTTGGCCTTCAAGTTCAAACGCATACACTGGGAATGAGGCGTACCCAGCTCACGCGGGCGTCTCGAGCAAACATAGATAAAAGCCTAATCATAGCTGACAACCCTCAGTCGAGACCATTCCGGAACTGGGACCATCAGGCTCCCCGAGCGGAGATCCGTGTCAGACTCTGAGTCGCTATCAGGTGTCACGACCGAGTGGTCCGACGACCGTGACTCGGACGATGACGACGAGCAGCCACCATCTCCACCCAACCACAAACCCGTCTTTTGTGTTTCTCCAAGTTTCTCCACCAGCCCAGAACCATCTTGACCTCTGCCGCTGTTTCTCGTGTCCTCAGCAACGGCGTCCTCAAACTTGTTCACCATGGCCACAGTCCCAGGATTGCCGTGCTCCGCATGAAAATGCGCAACTTCCTTCAGATGCTGCTCATCGACGCTCGGCCGGACCTTCCCCGCAGCTTCTAGCAGGTGTTTGTTGGTGATTATGCCAGGCCCCTTGATGCTCAGAAGCTTGAATGCGTCCAAGGCCGCCCCGGCTGCTGCGTGGCAGACGAGCTTGTGCAAGTCACGGCCGGAGAAACCTTGGGTGGCCTGAATGAGTGCCGTCGGGTATTTGCCCGGTTTTATAAGCTCGCCGGCCATTTGGATATTCATCACCGCGGCGCGTCCTGCAGCGTCCGGCAGGTCGACGTGAATCCGGGCCTCGAGTAGGTCGAGGATGGGCTTGGCGATCCTGGATGGGTTGCTTGATGTTGCGACAAGGATGAACTTGACAGCTTGGGGTTGGTGGTTCAATGTTGTTACCATGTCCCGAAAGAGCTTGAAGAGAAGCGTTTGGGCTGTGATCCGTGCGGGTTGGGGTGCAGCATTGGGTTTGGTCATGCCCAGTCCCTCGGCAGATATAATTTCATCAATGTTTTGCCAATGAACCACCAGGGCTTTAGACGAGTCCCCTGCAAGTAAAAAAGCGTCGTCCAGCCCTCTTTCGAGACTCTCCACCTCCTCGGGGTCAATCCGTCTCCCGTCGTTCGAGATGATAAAAGCGTTAGCACCGGCGTGATGGGCCATGGCTTTGACGAGCGATGACTTTCCGGTTCCCTTTGGTCCATACAAGAGTGCCGCAGAGGATGCGCTGTGGCGGCTCAACACGCCCTTCCGGTAAGCCTCGGGGTCTCGGAGAGGAAGAATGAGCATCTCGAGCGACCTGATGACTTCGGGGGCGGCATAGACCCGGCGGGGGCATCCCTCGGAGCCGCCGCCATAATGACCGAACCGGTAATTCTTTCCGCCGAGCATCCTTTCCTTGCTGATGATTTCGTTCTCTCTGTTCTTGCTGGCTTGCGGAAGAACCCTTGGGGCCAGCGTTTCGTTGCAACCGTAGATTTGACACATCCTGTCCGGCTTCTTCACGCGGGGGGGATTTTCCTCGGGCAAGCAAGAGGTTACTCGAGCACGAGACTCAGGGCTGGGAGCCGCTTTGCTTTTGGCCTCTTTCTTCTGCTCAGGCGGATCCTCCTTGTTTGTCGTTAGCCCGTTGTTGGAAAGGCATGCTCCATTTCACTCACCTTTCCACGACGTTTAGAAGAACCCGAGTCCGCTCTGTTCATTCTTTCGAATATAATCGTGTATGCTAGGAGAAGGACAAACAGGCAGATTGTAATTTGCCGTGCAATCGAGATTGGTGTCAAGTCATCTGCCAAAATGACGGCATCATTCGCAGGGGAGGCCTGCGCGGTCGGGGTGACGGTCGCGGTAACGGTCTCCGTGATGGTCTCCGTGATGGTCTCCGTGATGGTCCGCCCAGCAACGCAATCCGTCGGCCGAAAACCGATGACGGTTTTCAGGCGCATGATGATGTTTGATAGAGCATCATGTGCCGAGGTGAAATGCCTGTACTGCATGAACACTGAACCGAGTATGGCTGCCAAAGATGAACTGGATGATTGGAGATAATCGTCGTTGGTCGAATTGTCCGTTGAAGACGAAGTGAGAAACAGGAAGGCAAATATAAAGAAAGAGGAGGAAAGGGTCCGGAAAGCTTGTTGCGTTTTAGTCATTTGAAGTCAGCAGCCACAACGCCTATCGGTCTCGGAAGTTTGGTTCATAATGTCATCAACATGCCACAACCAGACTGAGCACAGGCAAGGTTCAGGTTCTCAACAGAAAAGGATTGGCATGCGAGTCAGTGGAAAGAGGAAGAAGTCAGTATTATCATACACTCTATATTACAATTATCGTATTCGTATTTTATTATCGCCCGCTTTTGTTTACATACATTCAACCCCCCCGTTTACAACGAAAACAAAACCGCACCCATCCCAACACCCCAGACCAGCCACTTGTCTGACTCTCCAACCCACCTCCTCGCCGAAGCGGTCACCACGCTCGTAGCCGGCACGCCCAGCCCCGACGTGCTACTCTCACCCGGCCCATCAGTAATGCTAGGGAAAGTCTCGACCGCCCCTGAAGTCTCAACCGGAGGAACGTCAAAAATAGTAACACTCCTCGTCACGGTCCCGCTCACACCAGTAGTAGGCAACACGCTGCTGCTCAAAAAGCCCCCCTCGGTATTGAAATACTCAACCACCACTACCCCGCTCTCAACCGGCGCCGGGGGAGGCGGAGGCGGGGCAGTAGTAACGGGCGCGACGGTAGCGGTGACTATAACCGGCGGGGGAATGGTAACTACCGTTGTGGGTTCTGGAACCAATCCGCCAGTGATGGTCGGCACGGCATAGGGCGGATCAAACAGACCGAACCTTCCACACGCATTACACGGGTAGGCCCAGCTTCTGACCTGCGTCGGGGCGGCCAGGACGGGATTGCATCTCGAGTCTACCAGGGTGGCGATGGCGGTTGGGTTGGCGGTTTTGGGACAGTCGGTCCCCAAGTCGGCGAGGGTGAGTTGGCGGGTTACGCCGCCGTCGGTGCCGGGGCCGATGTGGGCGTCTACTATCGTTGAGACTTCGTACAGGTCCAGAGGCAGGATCCAGGAGGTGGTGGAGGGCCCGGCGGTCTGGTTGAGCGTGTTGACGCCTACCGCCGTCGGGATGAGCATGTAGACCGAGGGGGAGGTGAAGGTGTAGCTGAGGGAGGGGTCGAAGTAGGTGGTTGGGTAGGTGTAGGGGCGGTTTGTGGGCCAGAAGTAGAGGTTTACCGTTTCGGCGGAGCTGGGGCGGAGGGTTAGCATGGTGATCAGAGTTCGTGTGAGGGAGGCGGGTGGATAGAGAAACTTACATGCTGCATGATTTTGGGCAGGGGTCGTAGGTGGTGGAAAAGATGGTTTGGGTCGTCCATGTTGTTGTCGTTGCCGGGACGGTTTCGGTTGTTGTGGTCGTGTCGGTGTTGGTGATGGTGACCGAGTCCGTATCAGTGGTCGTGATAGTGACTGAATCTGTATCAGTGGTGGTAATGGTGACAGAGTCCGTGTCTGTTGTCGTGACAGTTACTGAATCTGTACCGGTATTTGTGATGGTTGTCAGGTCCGTCTCGGTATTCGTGACGGTGAACAAGTCCGTGTCTGTATTTGTGACAGTCACCGAATCTGTGTCTGTGTTTGTGACAGTGACCAGATCGGTGTCGGTGTTGGTGATGGTTGTGAGGTTTGTAGCAGTAATAGCTGTGGTGTAGAGAAGAGTCGTGGTGGTGCACTCGGTGATAATCTGTGTGGTGGTGAGGTTGACGGTGTAGTCGACATAGCGAGTGACTTGGACGGTCGTCGTGTCGGTGACGGTGACATTTGCCGTGCACACCTCGGGCTCCTCAATGACTGGCTTCTTTGGGTGTGATCTCTCCCCCCATCCCTGGGCGGATTGGATCAGCAGCGGGAGAGGCAGCAATGCCTTCAACGTTAACGACTTCATCCTGGCTGAGGCTGAGTCTGCTGTTGATCATAAACGAGTGATAATAGCGAATGTTTGATATGGTGGATAAAATGCGCCTGGAGAGAAAACGAGGAGATCAAAGCGGAGTCATGTATGGATTTAATGTCTACTCTACCGAGTACACAATGAGATGCAGGGACATGTTTTTTTTCTTTTGGCATGTCGATTCCCGGTTTTTGCATTGGATGCCAGTTTCCTATTTGGGATGTTGTCATGTCAGGAACTTGGAATTTCCAGAGCTTGCCAAGGAGTGCCAGGCCTGTCAATCCAAGGCCAGGTTGCATTGGGGTTCCTGGAAAGGAAGTGGTTGTTGTCTGCTAGTCTTGATTGGTCAACGAGGTGTGATCCGGCAACTCGCTGCCAGGGGTACAGATGCGGGGTGACGTCTCGATCTTTACTCTTGTTATTCCACGTCATGACGACACAGAAAACCGTTTTCAAGAAACGGCTGTGGCGAGTGCTTCTGAAAAGATAATGGCGCCAGTGTGGCCCTGAGCTCCTCAGCATGGAGCTCCGAGCATCCGGTCAAATGTCTCACCATGTGGCCCGCATGGAAATTCTGGGGCTTTGGCCTTTTTGTTACGAGATGCTTCGCTCAAAATACTGCACCTAAACCTTTGGTCATCCCTGCAAGTCAACACTGGGAAGGGAATGATGGGCCCTGGAGCACCTTCGACCTTCGAGTTGGGAAACCTGAACAATTCGTGAGAGTTACCGTCTCTACCGCCTCTGCACATTCGATTGTCCCATTATCAGAGTACGCTTGCGAACCCGAATCTTTTCCTGCACCTCCACGAGACTGTGCGGTATCAAGGGGCAACTTGTTTGACCTCAACGAATCGACAACCTGGCAAGATGTGGGCGTGTACGGCATCAACGACAACGGTGTCGGCCTTGGGGCGCATCTGGGGTACAGCCAGACGGCGCAATGGGGGCTTGATGACTTGGGAATCGGTCTCAGCGGTCCAAAAATCGAGAGTCAGAGCATTGCCGGTATTGCAACTCCCGAGCCTTTCTATCTGGGCATCTTTGGATTGAACAACCAGCCCGTGAACTTCAGTTCGCTTGGCAACCAGTCAACACCCTCTTTTCTCACAAGCTTGAGGGATCGAAACAAAATTCCAAGCCTCAGCTGGAGCTACACAGCCGGTGCCAAGTACCGTCTCAAGCAGGTCAATGGTCAAATCGTCTTTGCCGGATACGACACTTCACGGTTCACGGAGAACTCAGTCTCATTCACCATGGCGGACGATGTCACACGGGATCTCGTTGTAGCACTTCAGTCTATCAGTTACAGTGGTTCAACCTCTGCTACCCTGCTCTCAGATTCTATCGATATCTACATCGATTCAACAGACGCCAACCTCTGGCTTCCGTCCGAGGTGGTGGATGAGTTTGAGAAGGCATTTGGGCTCACACTGGACGAGACATCAGGCCTATATCTCGTCAATGAGACACATCGGAATACGCTGCTCGACTCAAATGCCCAAGTCAGCTTCAGACTATCTGACGTCAAGGCTGGGGGAGATACAGTGACCATTGTTCTGCCGTATGCCGCCTTCGATCTCACGGCAAAGTATCCCCTGGTGGATAACACCAGTCACTATTTCCCCTTGAAACGCGCCAACAGTTCGGGGCAGTACACACTTGGACGGACATTTCTCCAAGAGGCGTAAGTCACATCTCCTTTTTTAAAGAGGCATGAGAACTAACCTCCGCTATAGTTACCTCTCAGTCGACTACGAGCGCAAAGTCTTCAACGTATCAGCATGCAAATGGGACCAAGGCGCCCAAGAAAACATCGTCACGATCACCTCCAAAGACTCTCCCGACTCCCACTTGTCCCCCTCAGACCCCAGCTCGGGAGGTCTAAGCAGCGGAGCAATCGCAGGCATCGCCGTCGGCAGCGTTGCAGCAGCCGCCCTTCTCGCCGCCGCAGTCGCCTTCATTATCCTCCGCAAGCGAAGAAAGTGGATCGGCAAAGGCTTCGCGGTCGCAAAGCAGGACCCGCTGCCGGACGAGTCGGTCCTCAAGGGCCCAGTCTTCAACTCGGATTCCTTCCGTCGCGGATCAACTCCGGCCGGGAGCTCATCAGCACCCTTCTCAGCTGCCGACATATCCGCCTCCCGCACAAACGACTCTGGAATTTCCAGCACTGCGCATTCTCGCTCCGGATCAGGGGTCTCGCCTCGCAGTGGTGCTGCCGCCGTTGTTGTTGCTCCTGATACTATTGGAAAAGCAGCAGAACTCGACGGGCAGGACACGCTCGTCAAGCCAAACACGGAGTTGGACGGACACGAGATACAAAAGCCTTTGCCTCCCGTTGCTGAGAGTCCGGCTGGCGTTTTCGAGTTACCAGCCAGTCCGAATGCGATTCAACCTGGAAGGCAGGGGGGAATATTGGGAGTTCAAGAGGCCGCGGGGGGAGAACACTCTCCTCCCTCGCCACTCACTTCGACCATGGAGACAGGTAGTAGCAGTGCCAGGGGGTTTGGGCGGCAGAGGCAGAGTCTGGCTAGCTCGGAGATGGTGTCCCCTGATACTCCGACTCACCGACATGGAGATCGTCCGTTTTAGATTTTCTTCCACTGTGTGACGCATGTTGCAATTCGGTCTTCACAAGCAATTGTTGGGATCGGCTGGGGTGTTAGTAATAAGGCGGAATAATTAGTGTAGTTATAATACATTAATAACATATTATCTTCCGAGGATTCAACTCACACGTGGGATACATGTAAAACAAGGCAGGATATCTTGGGCACATGTAGGTATGTATGCTATCATGTTGACATTTCTTCATCAATATTAATGACAACAAATTACATGTACTTGGTGAAGTATCTATGTTTCTGTAGCTATGTATGACCTGCCTACCTATGTATCTAGTTACACAGTGATGCAGGCATAAAAAGATAGGTAGGTAGACACAGAGAAGTGGCACTAAAAAACGAGGTCAGGGCAAAAAAAAAAAAGATGGCAGTGAAAAGAAATATGTAGGAAAGACTAAAAAAGAAAAAAAGAAATATTTATTGATGATTATTATAAACCAACGCAATGGCCATCGCATAAACAAGCAGGGCCCTGAACAAATAGAAAATCACCCCGCCGGCCTCAACAGCAATGACGGCCTGGAGAACTTTGGCAGTCATATCGATCAGCTCCTGAGACAAGCACGCATTACACGAGAGCGGTCGCCCGTCCCGCCCCTCAGGCACAGTCCGTGGGACTTTGGCCAAGGTCTGCGCAAGGGTCTGGCCGTCCTCGCAGGAGGAAGGAATGACGGTTGCCCTGATGGGATGCGAGCAAAAGGTTGCTTTGTGCATCATTTTGTGTCTGCAGATGATACAGGTTGCGTCCCTTTCTTGCAGGACGCTGTGGTCCTGCCAGCCCTCGTAGCACTGTCTGCATGCCATGTGGCCGCAGAGAAGTACGACGCCGACGGCTTGTTCAATGCCCGGCTCGGAGGGTGGGATTCCGGTAATCGCAAGCTCGGAGCCGCACATGAATGGGCATTCGACAATCGGGGGTGGGGTGCCTGGATCGGAGGTTAGTAGGTGGGTTTTGACGAGGTGCCAGAGACTTACAACTTGACGGTTTCCGCTGGACGCCATTATTGTTGTTGTTCAATATCCAACTTGCTTGAAAGGTATGTAGGTAAGTTTCCAACACGAATCTCTGGATACATCAGCTTGTTGTTCAAATCCAAGAAATTGAGAGGTCGAAGGTGTTTAAATACGTCTTCATCAGCCAGGTCATGTTCGCACAACATGTCTGTTGTTACAAAACATGGTAACTAAATTTTATCAACAGGTAATTTCTCGTTCTACTGCATTGTTAACGGAAACTAATTGTAATGGGCCTTTATTACGAGAGAGTACTGCTTGACATCTCGATCGTTCTCAAAGAGTGTCATAATCCCATTGCCCGTCTGTCAAGAGAACAAAGCCATTGTTGCCCGCACAGAATCGACTGTGTCCCTTTGTTCCCTGCACAGCTCAATCCTCCCCCTGATACCCATCCTGATCAGTCCTCACAATCTCCTCCAATCTGCTCTTGGCGTATCCATTGCTCCCGAACCTCAGCGGCAAACAAAGCCCATACCCAGCCGTGCTCCCCCAAGTCCAGTTCCTAAAGCACTCCTTCCCCTCGGGACACTTTTGGTCCGTCCCGTCCAGGTTGCCGCAGTACTCCATAAACGGCCAGCAGATGCCCATGTCGTCGCACGAGGGACCGCACGAGTACATGTTGCGCGGGTCGTCGGTGCAGTGTTCTACCCGCTCGTCGCAGTCGTCGAGGAACCCCCACCCGCCGCATATCGTGTAGACTTTGGCGGTGGAGTAGTCGACGTGCTGGCAGGTCCCTGGACAGCCGGTCGGCGAGACGGACCAGTCCGTGCAGTTGGTTGAGAGCGGGATGCAGGTTAGCGTCGGGCAGTCTGGGTAGTTCTGGCCGCAGGGGAGTCCGACTTCTGTCAAGTTTGGCGCAGAGGAGGATGATTGGGGGAAAGGAAGGGGGTTGGAGACGACGGCGGAAAAGAGGAGGGCGAGGACGAGCGGGATTGCGGTCATAGGGGACATGATGGGAAATGTTAATGTGTGAACAAGATGGATGGATGGATGGATGCGAGCAAAGAATGTTGGATCTGGCTTGTGGCCATCCTTCAAATATCAAGTAGATTTTGGCCAGGGAACCAAGGGATTTACCAAACGAAAGGATTCGAATAATCCTACCTACATTTCATATCCCTTCATATCTCGCGCTGGAATAAGGTGGTAGCAGCGGGGGGATTCGGAGCTCGTCGTGTCCTGTTACTGGTCTGCGCATATTAGCCTAGAAACTGTGGTGACACAAGAGATATTACACAGATTGAATCCTGTGATCATACTTTGTCTGGGAATGGGGAAGGGTTCGTATTCAAAATATTTCGCTGCTGGCATATGACCAAAACAATATAACTATACAATACACCGCTGGAACGTTTGTTAGAGTAGAACCATCTTCCTAAAAGATAACAGGCCTTCCCTAAAGGAAACAGGCATTCCAATATATATCTAAAGAACCCTTCTTTAAAAGTGAAAGGCATCTTGAGAATTAATAGGCTTTCCAAGAAGTAAATAGGTCTTGTTGAAAACCGCGCTAACAAACGTTCAAGAGGGGCACTGTAATACCCTGGGCCTTGAAAGCGGCTTGTATCTTTGAAGTTTGTTACTTTGTAACGAGAGGCAGAGTTTTCTTCAAAATCATGTAGTCTAATTGAAAATCTGTAATAAGCCGTTCGAATGTAAAGAGAAAAAAAGAATAACCGATACTATCGGCTTTAAAGTCTCTCGGTGCCTTTTTTTTTCCCACCAAAGAATTAGTGGTTGTTAGGTAAATACCGTGCGCAACAAATGTTGACAAATCCAGTAATTTCCGCTTGGCAGTCTTGTCTCGCCCCCATGTCTGAAAGCTGAAGCGCTAGGCCGACAGGATCATGGCACTATTGAAATAACGCGGAAATTACTCCACTGCCGGTCGAATCCAGACCACAGCTCCGGGAGTCGAGACCTTCCTGCGGGTGGATCTACACTCTCTCCCATGACTTCTCCTTTCTGTTCCTGAATTCCCCTGTTCTTCTTTCCTTTTAATCAGGGAATCCGAACCCAGTCACTCGTTCTTTTTTTTTGTTTTTGCTTGTGTCCCCTCACTGCTCAGTCATTCTTTTCAAAATGTTGGGAAAAACCAATGCCGCTCTTTTCCTGCAAGCCGCGGCCCTGATTTCGGGCGCGGCTGCCAGATGCCTTCGGACGTGCCCTGCTGACGAACCGCTCCTCAACTTGCTCCGCTCCGAGGACGGCTCCTCGGAGTTTTGCCGTGGATTCCTTGGGCTTGAGGTGTCCACGGTTGAGGTTACCGTGACACCCACCGCCGTGGCCAGCGTGACAGAGACGGCCTACGTCACCGAAGTTGTCACCGAGGTCGATTCCACCATCACCGTCACGGTCCCTGCTGGGGGCTCTCCGACCACCACCACCAGCATCAGCATTGTCGCCCCCATCAAGCGTGACGATGCTTATCCAACCTGGCTTCCCACCAGCTACGGCACCAAACACATTTCCAAGGCCTGCTCCTGCCTCAGCTTGACCCCTTCCGTCATCACCGTGACCTCAACCGCCTCGGAGGTCACCGTCACCTCCGACGCCGTCACTGTCACCGAGACCGAGACCAGCACCCTCCACACCACCGCCGTCGCTACCGAGACGGCCAAGCCTGGCCCCGTTACCCTCCAGCGCAAGATCCAGGTCTATCGCAAGGACAACGGAGCGTTCATTGGATGGCTTTACGACAGCAACGGCCTCGCTGTGGCCGAGGACATGAACTTTGGAGACAGAAACGCCAAGTCGCGGGCCCTCACATTTGAATTCACCCTGCCCGGCGGCGCCACGACGGGCTCCCAGCTGCGCATCACCGCCCTCGGTGGAGCCGCCCTGGGCTTCAAGAAGGACAGCCACCCCAGCAACATTGTTCAGCTCGAGGACGGATACGGATCCGTGACGTGGGTTACGCCCACGCCGCCCGGCTCGACGCCCGTCAGCGAGATCACCAACCAGCATTACGCGTTCGAGTCGGATATCTGGACCGTCAACCTCGAGACTGGAGCAGTTGGCTGGCAATGGATTTCCAACACCGGAGCTCGTAAGTTTTTTTTTTTTTTTTTTTTTTTTTGGTTATTATTTGTTCCAGGCCACCCCGTCGCTAATTGTTGGTTCTGCGGAAAATCTAGTCTCGAATATCCCCGTTTACAAGCTGGGCGGCCGCCTTTATGCCGTGGGCAACCTTGATCGTTTCAACTATGCTACCGGCGGCAGCCCCGGCCAGAAGTATGAGGTCGTGTTCAAGGTTTATACCGAGGCCGTGGTTGAGGCGCTGTAATTAGGTATTATATATGTTGTCATTGACTAGTTAGTTACAGGTTGTTGGAAATTTAAATCTGGTTTCCTTTTTTTTTTTTTTTTTTCCTTCGTTATTTGTCCCTATTTAATGTCATTGCCCCTGAATGTTATGAGACGCTCTAACCATCTCAATGCCTCTTTTTTGTTGTTCCAAATACTTCTGAGAGTCGATGTATTGTATCTGGTGCATCTTGGCTCCGAGACGTCTGCATAATAATGCGCTGTTGAGGCGCAGCAAATCAACCCGACGAACCCCGCATTTGCTGGGCATCGTTCAGGTTTTGGGCTCAAACGAACGACGACTCATCAGACCAGAAATCGGGTAACCGGCCGACCGGCGGTAAGAACATATCCCCACTGCGGGCATGGACGATGGAGTCGACAAGCAAGAGACAACAACTCCTGACTCTCAAGTGCCATGTTCCAAACGAAGAGTTTTCGGTCGGCTGGATCTGTGCTATCGAGTCGGAATTCACCGCATCACAGATGTTCCTCGATGAGCCACTCGGCCATCCCCGAACTCAGGCACTGCATGACAACAACACTTACCAGCTGGGCAAGATCCATGAACACTTTGTGGTTATGACTTGCTTGCCAGCTAAATACTATGGCACAGACGCGGCAGCAGCCGTCGCTCGCGATATGATGTCAACGTTTCCGAACATCAGGATCGGGTTGATGGTTGGAGTTGCGGGCGGCGCGCCGAGCCGAAGGCACGACGTCCGGCTTGGAGATGTAGTTGTCAGTTTCACAGAGGCTGACCAGCAGCCCATTCTTCAGTACGACTTTGGCAAGATCAGGCAGGACGAGCAGTTTCAAATCACTCGACTGTTCAACCAGCCGCCGCTCGTGCTGTTGACAGCCGTCCAGGATCTCAAAATAATGCTCCGCAGGCGAGACAACGACCACGGTTTGCAATCCATCATTGACAACAAACTCGGACAACCCGAGAATCAGTACTTTTTTGAGGCCTACCAACGACCTCAAGACCAATGCGACCGGCTGTATAAGCCAAGCGTCGTTCACGGAGAAGCCGCAGATGACCATCCCGGAGGATGTGCCGCCACATGTGGCAACGACGTCCTGGATCTCATCATTCGCCCGCCTCGAGGACCAGGGCAAAAGATCGGGATTCACTACGGCCGTGTGGCATGCGGCAACAGCGTTGTCAAGGATGCGCGGACCCGCGACCGGCTGTCGGACGAACACGATATTCTGTGTTTTGAAATGGAATCAGCCGGCCTCATGAATCACTTCCCGTGCCTGGTCATCCGGGGAATTTGTGACTACTCCGACTCGCACAAAAGCAAGGAGTGGCAACCATATGCCGCCATGTCGGCAGCGGCATACGCGTGGCGTCTCCTCGAGAATATCGCCCCTCGCACCATGAGTTCATCAAAGTCAATGGCCGTGTTCCTCGAGGAGAGAGACCAGAAGATCCTTGACTGGATTTCGTCCCCGGAGTACACCAAAAGACACATGTCGAAACATGATGAAGTCCTCCGCGCGTGGCATCGTAAGACAGGCGGCTATCTACTGGATTCGGTGGAATTTCGCCATTGGATCAAAAGCACCGGCAGCACCCTGTTCTGTTACGGAGACCCCGGTGCCGGAAAGACCGTCATAGCATCGGCCGTGATTGACAACATCCACGGGATCCTGGAAAGCGAAACAGATCAAGGGCTGGCCTACTTTTATTCCGAGTACAAGAATGCCCAGAATCAGTTTGCTCCGCAGATCCTGCGCAGCTTGCTCAAGAGTCTCGGTACTCGCCGCCGACGCACAGTACTTCAGCTTCCGGCACCGATTCAAGATCTCTACGAGAAGTGCCAGAGACTTTCCAAGACTCCTAGCGATGAAGAGCTGCTGGAGACGCTTGAACGCGTGGTGGAAGAATTCAACAAGGTGTTTGTTGTGCTTGACGCCGTGGATGAGTTGCCACCAAACTCTCAATCGGGTGTTTGCGATGCGTTGCACACGCTCCAGACAAAAACAGGGAAACTAAACATTTTGGCCACGTCGAGGAGAAGCGAGGAAATCCAGACTTTGGACGCCTTCTCCGCTTCTTGTTGTAAAAGGTTCGAGATCCGGGCTAGGGACGACGACATCAAGGTCTATCTCTACGGGCGACTGGGCGGGCTCCGTCACAAATGGGCCAGAGACGCAGACCTGAAAAGCGAGATCTTGACGGCAATACCAAAAACGGCCAAGGGAATGTAAGTGCACAGCGTGATGCCGCCATTGTACGCCTTACCACGTAATTATTTGGCCCATCGCTGACTACCTGAGTACCTGCGCCTGCCTAGGTTTCTCGCCGCACGCCTTCTCATGGATCAGATTGCCCCCCGAAGACTACCTGGACACGTCAAGGATGACCTACGAAAAGCCTTAAAGCAGGGAATCGGAGGTATCAATCAAATCTACGAACAAGCCATGACGAGAATCATGGCGCAATCCGACGACGACAAGCACTACGCCATGTCCGCCTTGGGATGGATGACTCGCGCGCGAAGGCCACTCACGGAACCAGAGCTCTTACATGCGATTGCTATCCGCCCCGAGGACCTGCCCTTTGATCCCGACTATCTGCCCGAGACCGGAATGCTACAGTCCATCTGCGCCGGACTGATCACAGTCAGCGGCCAAGCCGTCCGATTTGTTCATTACACAACGCAGGAGTTTTTCGACGGCAACCGAGAAAGATACTTTCCATACGTCGAAGCCGAAATAACCGTAACCTGCCTGACGTTCCTCGGAGTTCCCGCCCAGACCCCTGCTGGCTGGCAGAACGGATGGAACCCACTCCATTACTATGCCGTGGATTACTGGATGCATCACGCACGGATAGCGTTGCAGGACGGGCCGGGAGTCGACAGTGCGGTGGTTAGATCGCTCTTGGCCTTCTTGGGAGACGGTCTCCGGGTCAGCAGTTCAAGGAGCCCGAAAGATTGCCCAAAGACCACGGGCTTACATCTTGCGGCAATGCACAACTTGGACCGGATTATTCAACCTCTCATGGCTCTCGAATCCAACAAAGATCCCAGGGATTCTCGCGGTAGGACACCGCTGACCTATGCGGCCCATATGGGATGGAAAGAGGCCACCGAGGAGTTGTTGAACTTCGAGGAAGTTGCACCCGACTCTACGTGCGACGGGGGAGGTTCGCCACTTTCCTATGCAGTGTCTGGACCTGTCACCAAAACGACTCTAGATGTTGTGAGTGCGCTTTTATCAACCGGTCGCGTGCTGGTTGACCGGCTCTACCAAGGAAAGACACCATTATATTCGGCCATTTTGGATGACAACCAAGCACTGGTTCGCCTGCTGCTCGACAACAAAGCTGATCCAGACTTGGTCAATTTCCCGGATTATCACCTAAACCCAAACGACGGCTGGGAATCATCGGCACTGCTATTGGCGATCCAAAACACCAACACCCCCGTCACCAAAATACTGCTAGAGGCCAAGGCAAACCCTAACCTAGGACTGGAAGGAATATTACCGCTCGACTCGGCTCTGCGAGGTAAATTTTGGGAGGGAGCTCGTCTTTTGCTGGACCACGAACCGCGAGTAAACCTCGAGTCCCTCTCAACAAAACGAATCGTCAACGCCTTGATGCTACGCGTGGTCAAAAAAAAGGACCTCACCGGTCTCGGGGTTCTGCTAGACTGCGGTGCTAGCTTTGACTTCGACTTTGTGGATGGAAGATATGGATTCCCTGACCGATGCCCTCTGCTGACGGCTTGGAGGAAATCATGGCTAGAGGGTCTCGAGAAAATCATCGGAGAAGACGGACGGCGGCTGTACGCTTCCTCCCGCGCTCCTTGCCGGCAACCACGGACTATCTTGCATTCGCTCGCCGCAGCCAACAGAGGGAGGTCGGACGGAGAAAGGGAGGAACACGTCCGGTTTGTAGTGGCTCTTGGCGACATGATACTTCGAGTCAGTCCCGAACAAGTCAACGAGCCTGACCCGCGCACCGGTGAAAGCCCTTTGGCATTATGTTGCAGGTGGGGCGGGGGACCTCTGGCCGCTCTCCTGCTGGCTCGCGGTGCCACGGCTGATAACACATCCGCGTTCGCGTTTGCCGCGTACGGAGAACACGAAGATGTGATAGAGCTGCTTCTCGAGCATGGAGGAGACGTCAACTCTGCGGATCCAACCAAACACTCGACGACGGCCCTGGCGGCAGCCGCAAGCAGAGGAAACGTTGGAATGTGTCGATCACTCCTGCGCCGCAACGCTGGAATAGAAATCCGGGACCAGTCCGGCAGAACGCCTCTTTTTTGGGCTTGCAGGCTCGGCATGATTGATGTCTGCAGACTGCTCTTGGACGAGGGTGCAGATATTGAAGCAAGAGACGGCGCCGGGTTCACGCCACTCCACGCCGCGGTAGAGTCTGGACAGCTTGAAATTTGCACGCTGCTTCTTGACAATAAGGCCTGCTTGGAGGCTCGCGACTCTCAGTCGAAGCGGACGCCTCTTCTCGTTGCGGTTGATTCAGGAAGGACGGACATGTGCAGTCTCCTCTTGGGCCGAGATGCAGAAATCGAGGCGCAGGATGGCAACAAAGAAACCCCCTTTTTGCTGGCCGCTCGCAAAGAATGTCTGGACATCTGCGCCATTCTTCTTGCCAGAAAGGCCAACGCGGAAGCAAAGAACCAAAACGGAGAGACGGCTCTGCTGGCGGCATGTTTGCGGGGATCAGATACGCTTTGTCAATTCCTCCTCGACTACAGAGCAGACAAACACGCGGCAGACGCGAGAGGAAACACGCCCTTCCACGCGGCGCTGGATCGGGACGACATTTGCAAACTGAGGCTGCTGATCACATACGCCCCCGGCGTGCACGTAAACACACCTCGGTGGTGTTTGCACGAAGATTTGGACGCCTTGCTTCTCGGCATCATCACTGCCGCTCGGCAGCTGCGGCCCGAACAGCAAAGAAAGGTGGCGATTCTCTTCCACCAGTGCCACCAAAACATAAACGCCACCAACTTTGCGGGCCAAACGGCTCTGCACCTGGCCGCCTTGACAAACAACAGATACCTCTGTCAGGTGCTTCTTCGCCACGGTGCGGACGCCCAAGCAAAGGACTCGCAAGGCGGCACGGCTCTTCTGCTGGCTGTCAGGGCACGGAACGAGAAGATCTGCGAATGCCTCCTACTAACCGAGCCGGGACTCGGAGCCGGAAAGAAAATAGATTTGGAGGCACCCGATTCCGCGGGCAATACCGCGCTGCGACTGGCAGTAAAGTTGGGGAATGTTGCTGCTTGCCAATTGTTGTTGGATGCCGGGGCAAGGATAGAATGTACCCATAACGGCGACGGCAAAACCCTGTTCGATTTGGCACCAAAAGTGTTGGATATCCGACTTTTGGAGCGACTTTGGTCACCAACACCACCCGATCCCAGCATTGGCCTACATGGCAGAGAACAACGGGGTCTCGGTCGGTCGTTCAAAACGCGATGGAAAGCTGTGCTGGGGAGACCAAGGTGACACGACGAGTTCAGTCTGGAGTTGCCACTATCGGATACGCTGGGGGTGCTAATCATGACCGTCATTGTTGTCTCACTCTCCTTCTCCTTTTTATTCTCACACACCGCGTCAAGTATAATACACCAAGAATACCTACCCCGATGCGAAGAAGAAAAAAAAAAAAAAAGATTAAAAAGAAAAAGAAAAAAAGAAACAAAGAAAATCAACACGAGTCAAGCCTTGAGTTTTATAAGCATGCAATAGCAAATAAGATTAAAGCAGTGTCTAAAACTCTATCCCCTTACGTGACTGATTGGGTGTAACGTACTGTCTCCTTTTTCCAACTTCCAACAATAACAAAAAAAAAACTCCCCGAGTAAAAAAGTGATTGATCCCGCTCAAGCCATGCCGAACGCAACCAACCCGGCCACCAACCCGACCACAACAGACACGCCGCCCATCCCCATCTTCAGCCCGCCCGCCGCGGCGCTCTTGCACTTGGTCACGCTCGTGGCCCTGGCCCAGAACTTGGCCTCGGCGCTGTTGAGCGTAGCGGTGGGCTCCAGAGCCACACACTCGGCGTACCCGACCAGACTCTCGACGTTGCTGGGCGCGGCGAAGAAGCTCTCCAGGCTGGTCTGGTAGGCGTTGACCTGCGAGGCCAGGCTGGAGGGCGGGGCGCGGACGAGGGCGCACACGTCGGCTGCCGTGAGGATGCTGTTGTAGAAGGAGGAGACGGCGCCGGTCGGTTGGGGGATCTTGGACTCGAACGCGGTGATGAGCGCCGGGCAGGCCAGGGATTGGGAAGGAGCGGCGCCCGAGGTTGAGGTTGAGAGGGTCGTGCCGCCGCTGGAGTGGGAGTGGGATTCCGATTCCGAGGCCGACGGGGTTTCGGTAGCCGAGGGGAAGATTGTGATTTCTGTCTCGCCGGGGCCGGCACCGCCGATTACGATGGGGTCCGTGGCTGAGGGGGTGTCCGACCCGGAAGGGCTGGTGTCCTGGCGGGCTTGGATGTTGGCGCCGGGGTTGGCGAGGACGGTGGCGGCCATGGTGGCGGTGAGGAGGAGGATTTTGGATTGCATTTTGATTGGTTTGGGTGGTTTTTTATTTTTTGAAAGAAATTTGTGTGGATAACGAGTGTCCAGCTGATTAGAGAGACGGAAGGAAATTAAAGGAAACTGAAGGAAACTATTGTTTGAGATGAGAATGCTGATGCTGGTAATGAAAGACGAATTTCAGAACATTGTCGCCGCAGGTCTTTTATATCTTTTTGCCTTTAACCTTGAACAATAGCAATTGCTTTCCCAAAGTGATGCCATAGCCAGAATCAGCTCAGCGTATCTGACGTGAGTTTTCTCGGAAGGCTTGAATGGCGTCGAGATGGCATTGCCTCAAGTGTAAGCTAGCCCGTTTCGTGCCGTCGTGTTCTGTTGCAAGCCTCACCCCTTTCTCCATGGGAAGAAAGGCCATTGTCATGATGACTTCTAAGGAGAGAAAGGAAGCCATCATGACATTGTTGACAGACTGGCTAGCTTGCCTCTATAAGTAGAGGCTTCTCTTCCCTCTCATGAAGAGAGGAGATCAATAGAATATCATCACTTCTTCTTCTTCTTCGTCTTGAGCAACAGGTCATGAGCCCTTGCGCCCAGAAAGAGACTTACTTTGAAGATTAACCTGATCATGCCATTTTGAGGCAATCCACAACCAACCACTTACTGTGCCAACAAACGGACCACGGCAAAAGACAAAGACGTCACCGCCACGGTAACCTACCGGCACTACAACGCAGGCAACTAGAAGCTAACGCGTACCCTAATTCCACATAACCAATAAGACTGTCTTCATTAGGAAGACCGTTAACATCGACTTGATACCAACATCAACATTAATACAGTAGTACCATGGCGACCCAAAGCGTTACTACCAACCCAACATCTACTGACGTAATTGTCTTCCAACACCCACGCTTTAAGCATTCACTCATCCCTTACCTCAAGACCGAAGCTGACCTACGCACATGGAAGGACCGCATCGGCCTCGCTCTCGATCGCGAGGACCTTAAAGCATAGATCACATCACCTCCTGCTCAGCCGGCCGAACAAGGCAGTGCTAAGTACAGAACATGGAAAATCAACAAGCTTAACGTCTACGACCTTCTCACCAACAGTCTCGACAGCGCTCTCTAAGAAAGAATGAGAGACCTGGGTTAGGACCCAAAGAAGAGGGACCCTAAGGACACGTACGATAAGATTTTCCAAGCACTATAGCGTATAACACCAAATGCAATCTGCCGCATCGTACGTAAGTACTACGGCCTAAGAAGGGAATCCTTTGACGGTCTCGGGAAGTATATCCGCAGACTCCAATACCTTAAGGGTCGTCTGGAAGAGTCAAATCTCGCAGGACCAGAGAAGGTCCATTATTAGAATGCTATCGGAGGCATCGCTACAGCTTACCCTAACCTCTACTAATAGCTGGTCACAAAGATAGAAGCCGATACGCTATCCTAGGTCGACATTATAGCGAGACTTACCGCCTAAGCCGTATCGGAAGAAAATAACCCGACACTTACCAACCTAAACAAACCAAGCGAACCACCAAAGAAGAAAGACAAGAAGAAATAGTAAGAGCATAAGAAGTATAAGATCGAAGGATACGACCGCAAATACTTTGACGGCCAAATCCATTGCAACGCTTGCAGTAATCACTATAAAGGCGAAACCTACTGATAGTATTAGCTAGAGAAGGCCCCTAACTTATGGAAATATAAGATAATCGCGTTAACTAAGAAAATAGAACGTATATCTACGACGGGACCAATATACTAGATAACCGGTACCGCCAATAGCATAATATCGCCGTCAAAAGTAATATTTACGATAAACTTCATTAATATCGACCTGACTAGCCTCGCTAACGCAGTCAATAACGACGAGAAGGCCATAGGAGGATTCGAGGAGGACTAGGATAGAAGGGAGGATTAGGATAATAACGTTAAGGGGGACTATACGCCTACCACTATAACCAAGCTCGACTATGCCATAGCTACGCAAGCAAACCTCGCGAAGATCAAAGACCTTATTATCTACGACTTAGGATGCAATACCTCTACATTTAACCATATGAAATGGTTCACGGAAATCCATCCATTATCTATACCTAACAAAAGCATCACGGCATTAGGCTAGACACTATAGTCCGACTATATCAGAGTCGTAAAAATCTTATCGACTTACGAAAATAATATATACGAAATGGAAATTAAGAATATACTTTACATACCGGACTCTCCCTACAACCTACTATCATCGGGAGCCTTATAGGACTAAGGTATTTGCTGGGATTAGCAATACAATAGATTAATGACCCGTGGAAAAGGCGAGCCGTTGGCATAACTTATTCGTTACAGCAATATGCCTACTCTCCCGGCAAAACTAGCAATCCCAAGGCGTACCTTTACTAGCATTAATATAGCAATAATAGCCTCGATTAACTATAGGACGATGCATCGCCGCCTAATATACGTAAGAAAAGACGTTATAGAGAAAGTATATAAGAAGGCTAGCATTAAGCTAGCGAAATCTGACGATAATTTCTGCGAGCCTTATATAATGGGGAAAGCTAAGGATATATACGGTAAGGAAGTCCCGATATAGATAATAAAGCCGCTCGACTTCGTTAGAGTTGACGTAATTATATATAAAAATACTAAATACCTGGGATATTAATATAGCCTTTATATCATTAACGCCCATTTAAGCTACCATTAGGTCAAATTCATAGCCAAAAAAGGAGATGCCTTTCCCTGACTTAGAGATTAGATCTCTATAATAGAGACACAGACTGGCCGGAAGGTAAAGATCATAGGCATTGACGGAGGCATAGAATTCGGCCAAGCCTCAGCGCAATTCAAGGATAGTAAATTTCAGGTATATACTAACAATAAAGGCATCATTATCTTCAAGACTACTCCCTACTTACTATAGATGAACGGTAAGGTCGAAAGGCGAGCCGCAAATATCGTAAAGAAGACAAGAGTAACAATACTCGCGTATAAAATCCCCGAGAAGCTTTGGCCTTTCGTTATAGAGAGCGCAATATAGATCACCAACCTACTCCCAATACGGTCAAACCCATTATCCCTCAGCCCGCATAAAATCCTGGCAAAAGGACTAGGTATACCAAAAAAGGCCAGAAAACCATACATTAAGCACCTAAAGACCTACTTTTGTGACGCATATTACTATATTAAGCCGCAAAAGAGGGAAATATCTAATAAGTTCAGAAATAGGGCAATAAAAGGAAAACTTATCGGCTATAAGGACTTATACGGAAAAATTTATTAGGTCTAAAACCTAAATATAGGAGCTATCGTAAAAGTCTCGGCAGTAAGATTTAACGAAGACTTTAAGGATAAGAAAGGAAAAGAATCCTTAGAGGTCTAATACGAGACAATCTTTAACGATAGTACCGTAGCCGAAGTTTAATCGGTAATTAAAAGTAGGACTATAATACTGCCAGACTATAGACTAAAGTCTATCTTAAAGCCTGCCTAAGAAAGCAACGATAATTCGCAAAATATAGCAGAAAGTAACGATACTAAGCAAAAGGCTATAATATCCTCATATAATTACAACAATGACTACAATATAGGCAACGACCCGTTATATTTATTACCTCCTAAGCTAAAGGAGATATACCCGAGAGATTAAATCGAGAGTCTTAGCGAAGACAAAGTTAAGAATAACGATACATACACTAAGACAAAAGTCATGGAGGAAATCGCCAGGGAAATCGCCCCCCTTATTCTAACTATAGGAGAGAGCTTAACCTTTGGCAGACCAGAATATACAAAGGTATTAAGGTTTAAGGATCTAAATTAGCCTAGATTCTATAAATTACTTAACTAAGGCATAATAAAGAAGACGATAGCTAAAGTAATAGATTACTTGGCGGAAATTAATGACCGGGAAGCCATCTAATACTGCCTTTCGGCCGTAAAAGTTAAATACGATCTCTATACAGTCAAGACTTCAATCCCTAAAAACTATCGCCAGGCAAAGAAACTACCTAACTACGAGTGCTATTAGTTACTAGCAATAAGGAAGCAAGACTAAAGCTTAATTAATATAAAGGTCTATACGCTAGTCCCTACAAAATAAGGAATAATAATCCTCCCGAGTAAATAGGTCTATAATAAGAAGATAGATCCTATAACCGGAGAAATAACGGCGAAGGTAAGATAGGTAATCTATAGTAATTTCGAATAAGGCTCTTAGAATATAGAAGACGTATACGCCGCTATCATAAATAGCATAATACTTAAAACCTTCTTTACGCTTATAATAGTCTTAAATTACTATTACTTACACTACGACTTCAAAACGGCATTCCTGAACGTAGGGATTCTAAAGGGAGCTATATACTATATTTAACCTCCTAATGGATTAGGAAAGCCACCGGGAATAATATACTAGCTAAATAAAGCCTTATATAGCTTACGGTATAGCCTAATCTATTAGTTTTAAATAATCAAACCGATAATAGAAAAGCTTAGCTTTATCTTACTAAATACCGATCCATACTTATTCCGTTATCCTACTATAAGTGCATTAATTATCCTATACGTAGACGACATTCTCATCTCAATACCTATAAAGGAAGTATATAAGAAAGTTCGTAATGATTTTAAAGTAGTATTCGAAATTAAAGACCTGGGTAAAGTAAAGAGATTCCTAGGCTTTAACGTGATACGTAACTACGAGGATAAAACGATCTTTATTAGCTAAGAATTATATACTAGGATAATGCTAGAAAAGTTTGGGTATAAAGACGATAACGGCGCGTCGACTCTATGGCCAAATGGATTTTAACTACCAGCAATCTGGGAACCGCTTTAATAATACTAAAAGAGCTATATTAAGAAGATAGGCTTACTTAACTAATTATTGATAAGTACTAGACCGGACATCACATATATAGCGAATAGACTATATAAGGCTAACGCTAGACCCTCGGAAAAGCACTTTAACTTAATGAGATACTTATTCAAATACCTAAAGAAGACTATATACTATAGTATCGTCTTCGGAGGCAAGAAATTTGACATTAAGGATATAAAAATAAGAGGATTTGGCAATACTTCCTTCGCAAACGAGCTGATAATGAGATATAGTACTAGAGGCTATGTAGTCTTTGTGGCCGGAGGACTAGTCGTCTAGAAGTCAAAGAAGCAAACTTTCGTCGCCCGTAGCACAATAGAGGCAGAATTCACTAACCTGACACTTACCGGCTTTAACATTATCTAGGTAACGGACATTCTCAAGGATTGCGGCTACCCTTAACCGGAACCATAGCTGTTATTTACGGATAGCTAAAACGTACGCTTAATAGTCTTAAAGCTACTAGAGATAGCTCGCATACGATATATCGATATAAAGTATAAATGGATAATCCATTAGACTCAATAAGGAAAGTTTAAAATAGAATACGTAAGTATAAACGAGATGGTAGCCGACGGCATAACGAAGCCGCTCGGAAAGGAAAAATACGCAAGATTCGTACGGTAACTGGGAATGACGGTAAAAGCAGTCCAGTGGCTGAGGACGTGAATATTATCGCAGATTTGGAAGCGTATAAGAAAAGTACGAAAAAGGAAAATACTAGGAAAGTGAAAATATTGGGATTATATACTTAGACTTTGGCCTCATTTTTCTTTTCTTTCTTAGCTAGCTAGCCTATGGGGGGGTGTTGCAAGCCTTACCCCTTTCTCTATGGGAAGAAAGGCCATTGTCATGATAACTTCTAAGGAGAGAAAGGAAGCCATCATAACATTGTTGACAGACTGGCTAGCTTACCTCTATAAGTAAAGGCTTCTCTTCCCTCTCATAAAGAGAGGAGATCAATAGAATATCATCACTTCTTCTTCTTCTTCGTCTTAAGCAACATATTCCCATTAACCCCAGATCTGTAAGATCACAGCCCAGGATGCGGCTTAGCAATCAAGCTTATTTTTGCTTTTTTACTAAGAGTGAGCTTCCAACACAAGCATTCATCCTTCTTACAGCTGTCAGCTTCGCCATGTCTCAAGGTAAGCGGCACAGGCAGGCGAGGTGATTGAGTTTGTGCAAATCAGGTGAAGGTCTCACCTTCTTTGCCGGAATGGTATGATGCCGTCGGAGATTAGCCTTAGCTGAGAGAGTCGTGGTTGTGAGATAATCATCGCTTTGGGTTATAACTGAAGCATCTTCCCCCTGCTTTTGTTCCTATTTGGGTGTTGTTGACATTTTGGGACGTTCACCAAAGGCTTCATTCAAAGCTTGTCAGTTGAGCGATGCTGACACCAGCATGACGATGAAACGCCTGGGCAGGAACCTTTGCTTTCAGATCATCTTACTATCGGGCTGTCGTTATTTACTTTCAAGCCAAGGTAACATCCCTGAGCATAAATAACTTCTTTGTTCCAATTTTGGTAGTAATTGGAGCTTCGCTCTAGAATAATTGACTTGGAAAGATATTGATTATCGAGCGAAGCGAGGCCGGGGGTTTGGGGGCTTGCCCCCATCAACACAGAGAGAAGAATTACGGTGGTAGTCGGCTTCGCTCCACGCTTATTTTAAAGTATTGAGCAAGGGCAGCGGTCTTGTCTTTGTACAGTTCGGCTCTGTTTGAACAAGATATATACAGTCCACCCCGGGATTTTCCGGCTAACCATAACCACAAAAAAGAATGCAGCCAGAAGCTTAGGCAGCATCGACAAGCTTCTTGATAAACGCAAGCGCCTGCTGGCCGTACTTGTTGACGTACTGCTGGTGGGAGTTGGCGTCGTTTCCGTTGCAGCAGTAGGGATCGGTAGAATCGCAGTACGATTGGATGATGGATGGGTTTGCGGGAGCGCACTTGAACCCGCTGGGACGAGCGGCGAACTGTGTTCTGTGTCAGTGTCGAACCCATCACAGTCTGCAGAGATTTATGTAACTCACACCCTTGGCCTTGCAAGTTCCAACATTGTACGGAAGACCAGCAACGTTGAATGGATCACCCATGAAGATGGCTGCCTTGACCGAGTTGAGAGCAGCTCCGGTGAGAGTGGCGCCCGCACCGCCGCAGAGGGCTCCGTCCATGATCTGACCGCCCTGGGAGTAGCCGACCAAGACGATCTTGGTGTTGGGGCACCGCTGGTTGAAGTCGTTAACAGCCTTGACTACAGCAGCGGTGCCCTGACGAGCGGAATTCTCGTAGCTGACACCACCGCAGTTGGACTGGCCACCGCATGCCGGGTAGACAATAGCTGCCTTGGTGGCGCCTGAGTAGGCCCGGACAACCATGTCGACAAGACCTTGGGACGTGCCGTAGCCCTGGGGGACGGTGGTCTCACGAGCACCGAAGACGTGGACTCCGGGACATGATTGCCTTTCCTCGATGGGGTTGGCACTGGCGAGGCCAGCGAGGACGGGAAGGGCGACGGCTGAGACCTTCATTTTGGCTCTGTTGGCGGTTGATGGAGAGGATACCGGGAGATGTTGTGATTCACTCTGCAAGAGAAAGACGGCGGTTTTATAGCAATCCCTTACCTGGTTCGGGCAGACGGATGATTGAGGGGTGGATATGTTCTCGGTGCAAGTGTGCCGAATGGCTCCCTGGTCATCAATTCGTTGCCCACCTTTCGACCTTGTTCATTCCGGCCATCGTACAAGCTTCGTATCGATGGCGGTCTCAGCCTTCGCTTCATTTGCGTCAATAGTTGGCTCTACTAGGTACTAGCCCTGGGCTACTACGAGTACCAAACCATTACCTTCAGCTACCTAATACGTCAAAAAGCTGAGAATGTTGTGATCTGAACTTGGTCTCTCCTCTACGTCACTTCACATCTCTCTTCGGACTGCGGGAGAAAATGTGTTTCAGAGACGGCAGAGACACGTACCTCCATGGGTCAGCTGTAAGTGCTTCCCCGCAAAATGCTATATTCGAGATTGTAAGCGTTTTGATCATGCACCCTCAAGACCAATCAGCGGGCCGGTTCACGTTGATCCTTGGCATGGTGTGTAGATTTGTGCACGGAAGATCGGCCGCGGCAATAGACGGGTGATAAATGACGGGTGAAGTACCGAGCGATCCCCTTGCCATATGTCCATTTTGTGGGGAAAGCCTGTTTTGCCTGAACTCATCGTTCTGGGGAACGCAAGATGTATTCATGCTAAAGTGAATACAATATCTGTGAATGCGTGTCTGATGACACACGTTTTATTCTTGCACCGGCCTGTGAATGACCTCGTGAATGTACCTAGGTACACAATACACCGCTTGAACGTTTTGTTAGCGCGTAACCTTGTGGTAAATAGGTATGCCTTGGTACAACATAACAGGCCTTCCCGAAAGTAAACAGGCATTCTGAAATATAAATAACCCTTCCTCAAGATTAAAAGGCCATCTTTAAAATCAAAGGCCTTCTAGGAAATAAATAGGAGAATAAACAGGTCTTGATGAAAATCGATAGGCCGCAAGACCACGATAATAAACGTTCAAGGGAGGCATTGCAGGGGAATTATGGTACTTGATCCATTCCAACTTTCAGCCACATACTCTTTGTCTTGTGTCTCTTGGTTAGAGAACTGGAGTCGATGTGGTAACTCGGTTAAATGAAACTCCCCAAAAGGGGTGTTGATTCTCTTTCTTTTTCTTTTTCTTTTTCTTTTTCTTTTTCTTTTTCTTTTTCTTTTTCTTTTTCTTTTTCTTTTTCTTTTTCTTTTTCTTTTTCTTTTTCTTCGTCCTCGAATTTTTGTCCCGATCCTCCCAGAGAGCTGGGAACGGCATGAAAAATTCAACGGGCGGGTGGCCCGAGTTTTGGCCATGAACCAAGGATGCTGTCAACCGAAAGTTGAGCCATCCTGGCTTTGGTATAGTATTGTTGCCAAGTGATAGATGGCTTGACTAGTCATCTCAAAACACCAATCATTTGGCAGCGCTTGCTTTAGGAGGATTTTGTTGTCTATGCGCTAGTCCACTAGGTGGCGCAGCACGTGGTGGACAGAATTACTTGTGCAGACACACCGAAAATCACTGCCAAAACAACGCAAACTGCACAAGTTATTCTGTCCACCACGTGCGCAGGAATTCGAGATGGCCACACCTTTTTCTATCTCGGCCTGGGCCCTTTCTTCTGATGTTGGAGCTCTCAATACCTTCACCTCACTTGTCTTCATCCTGGACATGTCAGCATGGGGGAGGCTCGCGATCTCTCTGTCACCTTGTTGCACTCAAGTTCAACTTCTCAACTCTCACGGAAAGACCATGTGCGACTCGGCGTCTACAAGCGGCTGGGGTGGTGGACAATTCTGGTGCTGCCATTAGGAGTGCTCATCCTCCTCGCCTTCTTTGCCTTCCTAGCGTTCCTATGGCTCGCCGACGAGACGAACCATTTATGGCAACATATTGTTGTCTCGGGATGGGTGGCCAGATCGATCACTCTGTCAGCCCTCGTGGTCCGTTGGGTCACGGCGGCTCAAGCGGCCATTGCGACCTTTATGATGGCTGCGCTCTTACTCCAGTACCATCTCACGCCTCTCGCCAGCGCGCCAGCCGTCTCGATTGCCCGCTTCTCCAATACAGGCCCTGCTTCATTGCTCTTGGATTTGCCACGGGGACGACGGCTTTCGATAAGATCCATTTGCGCCTGGGTCGTTGTCGTTGCTCTTGTTGCTATCTCGATTGCTGTTCAATTCACGTCGACGGCCTTACTTTCAGACATTGGTCGCTCTACCATTGCCGTTAATAAACTGATAACTGATGCTGCGTTTGGCTCTTCTTATGACAACTCGATTGGGTATCTCGATAGCTGGTCCAGCTCTCCGTGCCACAGTCTTTCATCAAGATATCTACGCCACGCCTCGCGACCAACAACCTTTCCGGCCTTTGCCGAGTTCACCATGCCAACTACGGGCGAGGCTGGAACTATCGACACGGGCATATCTATTCGAGGCTTCATGCCCATCAGCGATAAGACTGTGCGCGAGTCCTCGCTGGGATATATGGGCAACGCCACTCTTGTCGGTACTCGGGTCGCCTGTTTGCGCCCTGAAGTCTCGGATGTCCAAATCAGTCTTGGGTTTCAAAATAAGTCTCTTGAACACGGGCCTGAATGGCCCCTTGAGCCATGAATATCGGGCACCATTTGGACCGAGAGGGCGGTCCCGGGGTTCAACATGTCATCCCAGCAGGTTCCGTTCAACTGTTCCTGGCGTTTTGTGCCATCTTGGCCCGGGTATCGGGAGTGGCCTGTGACCATGTGTCGCATGAACTTTACCGAGATTGGCCTTATTTCGAACCTCTATCCTTACGACTTTGGCGGCCAAATACAAGCGGACATACCTAATGATCAATACGACGGGTGAACTGAGAGATTGGGACGGAACCCACCATGTCACTAGTGACGATTGGGGTTCAATGAAAGACTTCTACGATAAAGTCCACCGGCCTTCAACTTGGGATCCGTTATCATATGCGCCCGAGTGGCTCTCCCTTCCTATTCAAATCGGCTCCAACACGACCACGTTGACGCCGGAAATCAGACTGACGCTCTGCACGATGGATCCCCATGCGCGGACCCTAAGCATCACCGCCGCGAGGCCAAAGACAGTCCCGGAACCGTCAGTCACTTGGGATTTAGCCACCAGGAGCTTCAACACCTCGGCACTGCAGCCCCAATTTGGTGGAACCGGATCCAGCCTCCGGGGTGTTTTTGATATCACGTCACCTACTTCCAGTATCGAGTCGTGGTCTGTGATTCCCGAGAAATTCACTGACCCGCCCCGTGGGATGTGGGGCGAACCCTTGTACGGGGAAACCCCAGGTTTTGACGACGAAGGGTCTCGGACCGTGGGGGAGATGGAGTCGTGTGCTTTCCAGGACCTGAGCTGGTCAATATTCAGTCATTGGGAGATTTGGCTCTGCGTCGTCTGCTCACCGGTGGCGATGAACAGGCCCCGTTCCGGCGAATTCGCCCCGCAGATGGCTGTCGACGTCTTTCAGAGAATGCTTCAAGACACCAACAACATCGCCTTGGCGGTTCAGGGCCTCGTCACAAACACCTTCAGCATGGCATACTACGACCTGCTGCCGCACTTTGACCTGAGAGCGCCAGTCGAGCTGACGACCACGCTCGAAGTGGACATGCCTGTATCCGACAGCTTTGCAATCTTGATGTCTACGCTGTTGGTTGTTCACCTGCTTCTGGTTACGCTAGTCACCGTCTTCTTCCTCAAACACGCCGATACGACCCTGCTGGGGAATGCGTGGTCGGCCGTATCGCAGCTCGTCGGTCCGGACACGGAGACCTGGTTGGCGGTGGCAAGCAGGAAGACGGACGGTGAGGTGGAAAGGGAAATGAAACGCGCAGGAGAAAAGAACATCTTGGTTGGAGTGGGTGATTGTGATGGCCAGTTACGCGTTCGGCGCAGGGCTGGCGACAAGGTGTAAATGGCGAATGGGATAGGGATACACGTGTGTTATAAAGTCACAGACGACAAACACAACACAAAGGCCCGCCTACCACATTTTGCCACAGGTAACGCAGATGCCCAAAGTACCTACCTACCCGAGCAAACCTGAGAATATAAATATCAAATGAGATACCTCCGTCCCGCTGTCAACCAAGCCTTTGATTGCGCCCCCAATGACAAACATGTCGTGATGAGAGGTAATTAAAAAAGCCCAGACTGTGCCAGATGATCCGTGAGGGAATGGCGGGTTAGATATTAATTATAGCATGATCGACCAATAGTGTTGGTCTCGGCAAGGCCGGTTTCCGAGGGGCAGCTAGAAGCGGCAACAGTTACCATTGGTAACCAGACTGAGGGTTTATATGTCTTGTACGACCACACAATCCGGTAGATGGGCGTTTAAATATTTGGACAAGATACGGATTTTGGGATACATAGAGTCAAGCGATTATTTCTCCCTCGTGCGGCCCAGATTTATTTCAACCAACCCTCACAGCAATAATCATGCCCCATTGGCACCATCATGGATCCCCTCTCAATTGTCGCTTCTGTTTTAGGAATATCAAAGTCGGTGACTTCTATTGCCGATATAATTCGCTGGATCACATCGCTGAAGAATGTGCCGCTGGAATTTTTGGACCTACAAAACGAGGTGCGTCGCTTGGTTCCGCGGCTTTGATCTCCCACTGAATTCTACTAACCCGCTTAGCACAAAGCTCCAGACGGTGCTGGGCTATTTAGACGTTCTAAGGCACACATTAGCACCCCTTGGGCTCAACGCAGATGGGTCGGTACTCCTATCGTTGTCGCAGATTTCAATTTGCCTTAGGGCGTTGGAAACGGAAGTTCACGGCATGCAACAGTTCTCAAGCTCCTTTGCTACCGCTCACCGAGACGGCTTGAGAAAGTTGGCCCGAAAGATTGACTGGAAAGTTCACCAAGATATCATTGTTCAGTACCGAGACAGGGTTCGACGTCGAAGAACTGATCTTGCACACGCGGTCGGACTGCTCCAGCCGGCTCAACAGTAAGCGGCCACGTCATTCCATCTTCACTCCGAGTCTCGAGCTGACTTAAAACTTCAAACTTGCAAGTGAGCAGCATTTTGCTTTGCTGCTAAAGGTCCAAGAGGCCAACCGTACAGGACTCAGCGCACTTGAAGATCTTGTGCACACCTCAACCGAGCAGCTGCGGACATCTATTGACAAGCTGTCAGCCCCTGGACCTGCATCTCATTCTCGTATTGCCGCTTCTGGCACAAAATACCCAGAAGCGCAGCAGCACATCAACCTCTCCGCCACCACCAGACACCGATGCCCACGGACTTGTCCATGCCAGTGCCACTCTGTCCGGCGATTCGACAACGGCGCTCAGGGCCGCTTCTCCAAGCTCTTCGGCCAGCTGTTCCTGATCTACAGCAGCATTCCAATCTGGGACCCGCGCCCCTGCGACTTTCGTCTCTGCGAGAACCAGACGGCCGACGGCCGCTCGGACTCGATCCATCTGCAGTACAGATTTCCCGCATGGCTGGTTAGCCGTCATTTGCTCGTTTCGGCCAGATGGGGGAGCCTCACGGGGCCGGGAGCTTCCTTGCACTTTCAGGTCCCTCGAGTTCTCCCCGAGACGCACGACATTTGGGCCGTCCTGCACAAAGATGATTTGCAGCAACTCCAGTCGATGCTCAGCAGCAAGCAGATTTATCCGACTGACGTGGGGCCGCTGGGCTCGATATTGTCTGTACGCTTGAGCCCCTGTTGTCCCCAGCGCACACGTGCCGTTCATCTCTCTGATATTTAATAATTATTTGTGCATGTACTCTAGGTGGCCTTTCGGAGCATCACGCCGAACAAGTCGGTCAGAACGCAAGAGTTCCTCCTGACGCTGTGCGCCGATTCCATTCGCACCTGGGATAGACAGATCTGGGCACTGGCATATCGCAACGTGCACAGCGGGTACAACAAAAAAGTCCCGCACGAGGAGCTCTACCATCGAGTGCTGGCCATATTCGGTTCCGAGGAAAACGAAGAAAGCACACCGTTGCATAACGCCATCCTCTCCAAGGTTGGGTATCCGGAGCGATCACAGATCATCCAAGAGGCCATACGCTGTCACCTGCACGCTCTCAACAAGAACGACGGCGTCGGCTGCACACCCCTTCTCTGGGCTTCTCGCATGCAAGACCACGAGGCCATCCGTCTCCTCCTCGAAGCAGGTGCCGATCCAAACGCCAAGAGCTGTCGAGTCACCACGAACGAAGTCGCACCGCTGCTTTTAGCCAGCGGAACTGAATCCCTCGAGTGTGTTTCCTTACTGATTGAACACGGAGCAGACGTCAACACCACAAGCAAGCCAGGAGTAAGCCCGGTCATGAACAACGCTTACAACACATCCCCAGCCAGCGTCATGAGAGAGCTTTTGAGCCACGGGGCTGATCCGAACCACATGTCCAAATCGGGCTCCTTTGCCTTGAAGTGTCTCGCCGGCGAGTTTGAAGACCCAGCGAACGAAAGCCTGGTCAAATTGGATCTGCTCCTGGCAGCCGGCGCGGAAATCAACCAACGAACTCACGACGGGGCGCCGGCGCTGTTTGAAGCCGTCAAGTATAACGACCACCGGTACACCGCCGCCCTTTTAGAACGCGGAGCAAGGTTAGATATCACGGATTCGAACGGGAAGGGTCTTTTGCACTACGCCGCTAGATATGCGACGCGGCAGGTCATGGAGGTTATCCGTGCTCACCATTGCCTTGTGATGATGCCCGCCGGGACAGACTGCGGCGTCGACCCATACTTGAGGTGCAGGGACGGGCTCGAAGCAAACGACTATTTCCGACAGAGGGTCGAGCAGGTGCAGGCGTTGACGAACAGACGACGACTTGGTGTCGCGCAGCACAAGGAAAGCCTGCCTTCGGTTTCAGACAAGGATGTGGAGGAGTGGGTGAGGTTGCTGGAGGACTTTCAGAGTTGCGGAGCCTATTTATGCAAGATGAGATATGGCCCGGAGGCAGGTATGCATCTTTAGGTAGGCTGTAGGATAGGAGCCCTAAATCAGCAATACGCATGATAAAAGTCAACAGCACATTCCGGCATCGAGGTATTCTCACGAGACAATGTGTGAGATATTCGAAAGGATCCACTTTTACCCCTGACCTCATTTTCACCCACCGACAGGATATGTAAACAAAGGGACACTAAAGCAAAAAGCAAGCACAAAACTATTATTTTTGGCGCCTTTGATTCTGGTAGCGCCAACACGCACATTTTGCGTTTGTCGCTACCTACCTGCACTATGCTATCGACCAAGGTGATGGATACGAGAGCCATGGGCTTCTCGCCGGTTTGCCCTGTTCGAGCAACTGCGCTGTAAAGAATGCATCCCAACAGCCCTGGGTAATACGTTATGAAAGCCATCACTGCGTTGGCAGAACAGCGCTCCATCCTGTTTTTGAAAGACCGACAGGTCGGGCCCCTTGAAGAGCAAAGCAAGCGTTGGCGGGTCCTCCACAACGTAACCGCACGATGCCCGTTCTTCTGTCAGGAACTTTCTCCTTCAAATCAAGTGGCCCATGCAGCCATGGTGACGGTACTACTTGCCGGGCTGTTATGGCGCCTCTCTGAGAGAGGTGTCATCAAATTCACATTCTTGTCGCCCCCTTCCATTGTCCTATATCCCGCATCACCCATCTCAACGGCGCTGCTAACTGGCTCCTCAGGAACATTGCCCAAACTCGGCATGATGCGGCTGGATGTTGGTCTCCTCGACATATCCGGTGCTGACTTCTCAAAGCTCTCAACAGGTGGCCGATCTTGCAGTATGTGCCCACCCAGCGTCTCTCCCCGAGACTCTTCGGAGCGCGTACCCATCATCGAAAGCCCCTCCACACCCTCACCAGGGTATAGAAAGTGGTGCTTCTCAGGGTACCAGCGCCTGGGTTCTCCCCTTTCCTTGTTGGTCGACCGAGCCTTCTCGTATTCGGTGTATTCCCCGTTCCACCACTGCTGCTCTGCTGGTCGGAGATCACCCGGGAAGTACTCTTTAAGCAGCGGAGCGCCGCGTTTGTAAGTGGAATGGAAATCCATCAGGCCGTCCATGACCTTGCCGGAGACAAGCTGATCGACCCGTTCCAAGGGTATATTCCGCTCGTCGGGCGATAACTCCTTCGCGGCGAGCCAGGCGTTTTGGAACATGCCCAGCCCCCCGACGGCCAACAGACACCAGGACGCAGGGTATGTTTTCGGCGCCGAGATGATTATCAGCAACATGAGCCACATGATGGCCAATATGCTCGACGACACCTGCGTGATGATGAAGCCCCAGGGGAAGGAGCGGAACGGCCATCCCGGCTTGGCTTTTGAGAGAAATCCCGCGTCGAACTTCTCCCAGGGTCGAGTGTTTCGGGGAGTCTGGGATGTGGCGAGGGACTCCAGATCTATGCATTTCCCGTCTCCTATGATGACAAACATTTCCCGGGAACCGTTCCCTGCCGTCAACGCCAAGACGGACTTGCAGTTCTGTCTCGTCGGGAGCTTCTCGGCCGTCCACTGAGGGAGGATCCCGGCGCCCTGAACGAGGAGCGTGCCCACGCCGGTGATGAACAAGACGCTCCAGTCGCCGTGATACCAGTACGGTATCCCGGCAATGGCGAACTGGGCCGCCGTTGCTAGAAGCCCGACCAGGTGCAGATAGGTCCACGGAAATGTCGTCTTTCCTCTGTAAGTCCAGCGGGCCCTGAAAACGGTAATTCTCAGGGCGAACTTTGTGCTTTCCGACGCTTCCTGGGCCTTGAGCGTCGTCTGGGCTTCGAGATCGCGAAGCAGACGGCCAATGACAAAGTTCTTGCTCTCGCGCATGTAACCCGAGTCGAGGTTGATCACCTTGCAAGGGTAATCGGGCAATGGAAGCAGTCTACCGTCGCCAAGGCAGTTCACGAGGGCTTGGAACTGGTAGGCGACGCATCCAAAGGAAAAGCAGACGGGAACGTACAATTTCCCGGCGCCCTGCGCAAAAGCTTTCTGGATGACATCGATGGCGACAATGAGGAGGACCGTTGATATGTCGACAGGATTGCGCCACTGCTCCGCGAAGACTTGGCCGGTCGCGAGCATCGAGTCCGCATCCTTGGTGGTGTTGGTGATGATCTGTAGATAGACCCAAATTGGCGACATGAGTTTTCTGTATGCTCCTTTGCGGGGCTACTTCCAGATTTTGAAATTTGTCAGACACGGTGGGACCGCCGACAACATGTACCTATTCCTGCCCAGCCCAAAAAAAAGAAAGAAAAAAAGAGGGGGCTTCGAGGCACACTGGACGGCACTGCAGCTCCTTGGTGGAATCTTTGGCGTTTTTCTTGTCAAGTCACGCCGCCGGACCTGCAAAAAAATACGTCAGCGATTGGCTGCTCCTAGGGTCCGGCGGACGCCCACACGCGGCATGAACCTGCAGGCACTTTCAGCCGTACATGGTAAAGGTGGTGGTGGCGGGGTGAGAATAGTACCCCAAGCTGGGCACTCCGGTCAAGTTGGAAAGCTGGTCTATTACTCGAATTACAATTACTCCCGTGCCATTTCCACCGTGTTGCTACGCCGCACTTGGCGTACTATCCGATCACGCATCCTTTTCAAGTTAAATTCTCCAAGCCTTCTCGTGAGCGATAGCCCGGTCTCTGACCGGTTCAGCGGAGGGTTGGTCTGTGGGGGTTCTTGACCACCTTCATTCCCCAGCGGCTCCCTTTGAGAAACCTGCGGTAGTGCCTCGCCCCCAGACCGGTTCAGCGGAGGGTTGTTCTGTGGGGGTTCTTGACCACCTTCATTCCCCAGCGGCTCCCTTTGAGAAACCTGCGGTTGTGCCTCGCCCCCACTGCTGGCTCCCTCCTCATTGCTGATTATGTAACCATCAACACACCACTTCTGATGCTCGTTGACTGCCTCTGCTATTATCCGGCCGTCAAAGGCGTGATACACGTCGAGAATGGATGCATTGTTGCTATCGGGCGCACGAACCAAGGAGCTCGGGTAAACAGTGAGTCGGGACAGCTTCAGACGGCGGATAGTTCTGCAATAGATTATGCCGTCCGTGTTGTCGTAAATCTCCACAAGAAGCGCAATCTCGCATGGAAAGTCGGCTGGACGACAGCGAGAAAGGATGATGCCGAGTTTCAGCCCCTTGGCGTTTTCTGGCTCGAGTTGGTGCAGCAACTTGCTGATGACTGACTGCTCGGCTTGCTCGTGAGGAAAGTTTCGAGCTTGATATAGGTCGTAAAGACCGAGGCTGACGGAGAACTCGAAGCCCGAGTCCTCCCCCAGGGTTGCGTCTTCCTTTGCCCTGGGCGGCCGTGGCTGGCTTATGATTTCGCGACACTTCTCCCTGGTCACTCGGAGTACATAGCCTGGGTATTGCACAACAAGCCCTTTCGAGTTCGAGTTCAGCGTTGCTGGGTGTATTGGTAGCGTCGTGAGCGGGTAAGGGTATGATTCGTCGTTGCTCGACATCCAAGTCATGGGAGCCCAAGCGAAGCCCGGCAGAAGAAGTCTCTCACCCGGAAGGAATATCATTCCCGGGTGGATCCCACCCTTCTCTTCGATCTTCATCCAGAATGCCCGCATTAGTTCCAATCTCGCTTGCTTGCGTACTGGGTTGTTCTCCTCGAGCTTGCATTGTCGCCACTCTTGGCCTTTTTCGTAGGTCTGCTGGTCAGGGCTGATATTGAACAAGCTTGCCAAAGCGAAGGTTTCTTTCTCCATCTCTCCGACATCCTGCATTAAATAAATAAACGTCAGTCAAGTCATGTCACCCATAATCTCAACCTGGACACGTAGCTAAGAACAAAAAAGCTCACCCTGTAGCGAGCAGAATTCCATGCACTCGCAATCAGCAACGGCCAGGGCGTCGTGTTCTCGCCGTCTCGCTGGTTGCGCGCTTTTCTGGTGTCCCCCATCAGATTCTGAAAGACCTTTTTCCGGACCATGTCTGTCATGGAGATCTCCAGTCTGGTCCCCGCATCCAAGCCATTGAAGTCTGACTCCTCATTCTCATCCACACTCCACAGCGTATCCAACTCACGAATTTCCCCGCCTTGGAACGCAATCGAGAGCCTCTTGGTTACAAATGCCTCCTGCAGTGTCCATAGTCGTTTCATCCATCCGCTCGAAAGGAGGTTGATGCCAATGGTGCGGGCGTTTGCGGTATTCCCACGCATGACATGTCGGTCAATGATGATGCCATGGGTGGCCCTGTCAAAAAAGTCAAAAATGCTCTTCACACTTGCTCTCCTGAGGGCGGCCAACTCGTCCTTATCTACCAGATTGGTGTGGTCAAAACTGGGTGGAATAAGGAGAGTGTCGAGCCAGAAGAGGTGGCTTTGGTCGTGCGCGACTCCCTGGCCGTCCCACTCCAGTCTGTTGAGAAGGCTTCGTATGTAGTGGGCCTGACAGGACAAAATCTTGGGGCTTGAGTGGTTACCAAGTCCTTGCGACCAAACGTGACTAATTGTAGCAAACTGGACACCGTGCTTCCATTGTTCGACGTGGAAAGTTAGCTCATCATTGCTCTCGCCCGAGATTCTGAGCAGCGGGAAACTCGTAACTTTGCTTCCGTTCCTGTCAATAGATTTCTTGAGCAACCGGAGCGAATTCAGCAGTTCCTTCTCGTCCGGTCCCACGCTCCGACATGATTTCCCCTTACAACCAAGGGCGTGTTGTGGCTCGTACTGCCCCTTCTCATTCTTGGCCTCCACATAGTAACAACGGGTTGGGCTGCACTTCTTTTTGACACGCTTCTCGTGTATCATCCACATGTTCTCAGGCCCATGGTCAACGCCGTGCTTCAGCGTTTCGGCCACAGCGGCATATAACAAGGTGGCATTCTGACCAAGCTGGCCCTTGAGCACCGTCTGATATCGCGGACACCAGCCGTGCTTCTCCATGCGTTCGCGAACGAGGACCGGGCGGCCCCAGCCCTCTTGATCCATCTCCCAGCCTGCGATCTTGATGTTGCAACGATTCATAATCTGGGCCAAGGCTGCGCAAAGGGTCTCTCCCAGAATCATCAAGCAAAGAGATCGCTTGTCGAAATACAGATCGGGTGTAGATCCAGATAGGTCGAGCGGGACCGAGTCTTCGGACAGGTTTGTGGTAACAACTCGCTTCGCGAGACTGAGCATCTGAATTGCGTGTATGCATCTAAGCTCAGCAACCTCCGGCTGTTTAGCATGGAGCATGGCCAGACCATCCTGCCACTGCTTCAATGCTTCTGGCAAGTCGGCGGTGGTGAGCAGGCGATGCTCTCCTTTGCCCTTCCAGAGCTTGTCGTGATCCAGAACTGGAGCTCCATTCTTGCCTTGGACGACGCACCGAAGCAACCCAAAGAACAACCATGCCTGAAGGAACTCGTCTACGGTCATTGATCTTTCGCTTGACTGGGCTGGCATGGAGTTGTTCTGCCGAGTGTGATTTGGTAACCAGCAGCATTGTCCAGGTGGCAGCTCATTGTGCAGGCCTCCGTAACGCACCATTCTGTACTGGTTGTTGACCAAAATACCGTGTGCTTTTGGAAACCCGATAAAATCGCGATATTCAGCGCCATGGCAGCGTGACGACGGATCGCAGTACTCGGGAGCATGGTGGTCCCATCTGCGTGCCAGACAAGCGTCGAGGGAATGAAAGTAGTTGACATCCTCGGTCCCAATATTCCAGTAGCTTTTTCGAAGGTGTTCCATGATGCTCGGATGGGTAATTTTTCCGGGCTCGTTGTTGAGAGTAGTAGTCGGCAAGATTCGTGATGCATTGTCGATGATGTCTCCAGTCATCCACAATCGGCTTCTCTAAATTCGCGCCATGATCAACAGACACCTTGCTCGGCAACAGCCTTCTCTTGGCTGTGTGCGGCAAGTCGTCCATCGTAGCCGCCAGCCTGGACGCCGTGGCGGGGACGATGGCTCGGAACAGGTTGTGTGGTGATCTTGCAGAAATATTGAGTTTTGAGTGGGGGAAAGATGCGGAAATACCATGCACTTCCATTGGATGGCGGGAAAAGGTGTGCCACCCCGAAAATGAGTGGCTGTGGCGAAGCAAGCAGTGCTCAAAGCAAAGATCGGCACGTTATTCTACACCCACACCCGAGGGCGTCGGCGCACTCCCTCACGTGTCCCTTTGGGCAGAAATTCTCTGCCAAGAGGAGGGAGCCCAGCGGGGTGAAACTTGTTGGGGATTTGGAAAAGTTTTGCCTGACATCAGCATTCAAGCTCGATATTCTGCCCCATTAGGCCTGTTTCCCTCCCACGTCTGGTTTTCCTGTCCTTCGAAACCTACTCGTCAAAGTTCAACACAACCCTGAATCTGCGTCATTGTGGTCCAACCGCTTTTTGTTTAAATTTCTGTAATTAATAGCTGCATAGGGTATTCAACAAGAGAAACGTCACTCGCATTTCTTGGTGGAGCCCCAAGATTCAAAGAGAATCTAAAGAATTGAAGGGTCCTCATTGCCTCTACGATCCTCTGGAAGAATCCAGCGAAATGGACCAACCCTTAAAACTGATGTGAGATCCCACCTCCCTACCCCATCCGTGTGGCATATTGCATGTATCTAACCCAAGTACCAAAAGCATATTTTCCGTCCTATGTCTCCTTCCAGGAACTTCTTCTAGCGAATGGGTGAATTATATCGACTCTTACACGAAGGCGAGTCGCAAAAAGAAGGACGGCGTTAGAATGCAACATATCTCCACTACCCTCGACTTGCGCAGCGACGCTTCCAGATCCAACCTAGAAGCTGTGTACAATTTGGCACGACGCAATTTGGAGCAACACCTCGATATCGCAGCGGTGTCATCCAACAGTCTCCTTAAGCAATTCCGGAAGGATCTCAAGTTCAAATTGGGAAAGCATAGAAGGCAACCTGAGTGGAAACAGCGTCAGAGCAGAACGTACTACATATTTGTCTCGGAAGGGCTTGGAACATGGCTGGTGCAGCATGTCGTAAGCGATCCAAAGTATTCAAAGCCCGAGTCGAGCGTCTACCGGCGAATCGTTGGCCTGTTCTTTCTCCAACAAACCTCGGGTGCTGGACTGATAGGCGGCATGGAGGCAATTCGGAACTACCTGGACAGCTTATCACCAGAACCGCCTCCAGGTAGTGACGACGACATTGCTCCAAACAAGGTCTTTGCTCAATATTTGGCAGCAATCGGCCGCATCTCCGAGTGCAGTCTGTTTGGCCGTGGCAGCTGGACCTTTCCAGTCGCCAGCCTCTTTCACCATCCAACAAAGACCCCAACCACTCCGACCCTGGCGGAGCTACTGCTTGAATCAACCGAGCTTGCAGTCAGCGAACACAAGGCGCGAATAAAGGCCAAGAACCATGATTCCCCGCAGCCTGGTAGTGATGCCAATGCACACAAGTCAGCTCCTGCCAGTGGAAGCTGCGCAGAAGAACCCAACGAGGCCACAATTCTAGACGATCGGCTTAAGAGCGCATTATCAGAGATTGCCAAGCTCCGGATCCAAAGCAAACGCCTAGAAGCGAAAAGATCCGTGTCTTCGCCGGGGTTCCGGTTTTTATCTCCAAGGTCTCCTCAACTTGTCCTGTCGGGATCAAACACGACCAACTCCTCTACTGTCGCTTACTCTGCCTCATTGACCAGTTTCGGTGTCAGTGATCACTTGTCTGGGAAACCTCAGCTGTTCGAGTCAGTATACGAAGAAGGTATAAAGTCCTTGACACATGGTGATGTCAAACTTGCCAGGGAACACTTTGTCAGATGCATGCGGATACTCAACCATACCATATTGCCGGGCTTGACATTGTCAACACTCAGGGTCGAACTAGCCCTTTCTGTGGCTAACATTGCTCTCGGAAACTTCTATGAGGCACTGCAGTCTTTGAGAAATGTCCGGAGAGCTCTCCAACACATCCTCGACGACTACAATGCGGATGACCTGGAATTAGCTAGCAAAGATGAGGTTTTGCACCTGGAGAGGTTCGCCCGCTACAGATTTGCCACCCTGTTGTTCCGGATCGCTGCGTTTGACGGCGCCAAGGAATTACTCCGAAAGCCAGATTGGGACGATCTTGACCACGCCGAGATCTGGCAGGACGACGCCACGGTAATATCGTTCAACGATCGGTGGAATAAAACCCTATTGCTTATCGGTGTGTATCGATTGCGTTCGCTGTTAGCCGCCATGATGGGGGACTTTCAAAGTGCCCAGAGCGACCTGTCGGATTCAGAAAACATCTGTAAAGACTTGAACCTGAAGTTGAAGGATAGAAAGGACATCCCGGGTCAGGATCTACCGGTGTGTCAGGTCCAGCTCACGACCACAGAGCTTTCGGTTCAGCTCGCTCGGGCAAATTTACTCACCTTCCGAGGCGATTACAGACGTGCTTTGGACGAGGTCAATCTCACTCTGGAGAAGTTGAGAAGCGTTCTCAAGCCAGGAAATTCTCTCATTTTAGAGGCGGCTGTTTTGAAGGCATTCCTCATCAGCAGGACATCTGGGGCAGGCTGTAGAGATGGCGAGGATGCTGCAACCGAAATCAAGCTGGCAATCTCCAAGTACTTGGATCCCAATCACCCGTTCGCCTTTGAGGCAGAATATTGTCGGATTCTAAGCTTAAAGTCTCAGGGCAAACTTGAGGAGGCCTTGGAACACTCGCGGCATCTCTGCTGGGAAGCTGGGTCGAGCACGGCACTCGGTGTGATCCTTATACCATTGCCAACTGTTACATGTAATGAGGGAGGAGCCGATTCTGGTCTTGATCCAAACAATCAACAACCGGTGCATCCTCAAACTATCAAGTACAACAACCAGCGAGGATGGCTGGAGTTTTACATGGGTTCTTACAATGCATCATGCAGAATTCTCCGGCAGGCAGCTGAGAGATCTCTAGAGAACTGGGCCAAGATGCCTGTCACGGCGAAATACCTAGCAGATCGTGCCTTTGTTAATATCCGCCTTGGGAGGCTCGAGCTCGCAGAGCAAGACCTTCTACGTGCTGTACAACTCCAGTTCACCCTCTACGCCCCGGATCTGGAGTGCCCAACAACGATTAGAGATCGCGCCCTCATTGAACAGCTGCGAAGGTTAAATCGCTCAGTCGGAACGTCATACGCAGCTACTCATCCAGATTTGCTATTCACGCTGTATAACATAGGCATACTTTTGTCAGAGATGTCACCTCTGCATTTTGCCGCAGATCTGATCCCGCTGGTCCTGGATAGTTGCAAGGCAATATTGGGTGAATATCACGAGTGGACGCTTTTGGCTGCATTGACGCAAGCAAGGCTCTTTCTAAGAATATCAGAAGCTGATCCCGACCACGAGGGGAAGGTTGGAAATGCTCTTAGTTTGCTATCATATGTGGAACGTGCTGCCGGCTCCGAGCGACCGAACCACCCATTGGCGCTCAGTGCTGAGCGAGAATTTCTTCACGCCAGAATTCTCAATCTGAATCCTACGAGCCCTGAGGAAACGAAGCGTGTCTTTCGCAAAACTAGCCAAGCACTACGGCGGATCGCCGACTTGCAGGAGAGACACCTAGGGCCTGAACATCCCGACAGGCACAAAACGCTCGTTTCTCTGCTGCTAGTCACCGTGCTTCTGGAATACAAGAGTCGCGAAACCTGGGACAATCTGGCAACTGAGCTTCTCCAGAGCCTGAGGAGCCCGAAGGTTCGACGCCAAAGATACATGGAGTCGGTACTTGTTGAACTTGAAGTAGCAGAAATCTTCTACAATGCTGAAATCCTTGAGAAATGCTCCGAGGTCTTGGGAGACGTCAAGAAGTCCATTGCGTCTGAAAGCACGTCTCAGGTCCAAGAAGACGAGGATGGGTTTCTCAAAATCGACACGGCTGTTCGCTCGCTCATTGAAAAGCGTATTTTGCACCTGCATGATCTACTAGAGGAACCGGCGCCCGAGCCCCAGTCGATGAGAGATGGCAGCGAGAGACTTTCGACCGCGACCACAGCGGTCCCGCCTAGTCCCGTCATTGGTCAGACTGTAACCAAGAAGCGGTTCGAGCTTGTCAATGCTTCGAGAACTTCAATTTATAGCATCCGCAGTGTAACAAAACCCACATTCAAGGCCGGAACCCTTTCAGCTGCAAAGCAGGACTCAACAACCACAAAGAAGGATTCAACAGCCACAAAGCAGAATGCATCTGTGCCTCCCACATCCACTCGGCAAGCGACTTTTTAACAGTGGAAATGTTCCATAGCAAATGCTTGGATCTTGCAATGATCGTCGATGGTGAACCAAGACGCGACATTACCTACAATTCTTTCACCAAACCAACTCCGAGTCCTCCACCGGAACGCGTTGAAGAAGGAGGGACCAGACCCAGACAATGGGCGTTAAGCATGTTCCACATGTCTAGGTAACAAGCCAAGAGAAACAAGGTAAGTATAGTTCCTCGACCACTAACACATGTCGATTAATTTTACTTTTTTTTTACCCTGGTCTTTTCTTTTCGGATTGGGCTTGTGCTAGGCAAGAACTGACCAGTACAAACCAAAAAATGTTGAAAGCTGACGAACGCATCTTCCCAGGAATCATCAAGACCGTTAAGGAGGCGCCACAGTTCACCTGCTTGCGAACAGGTTGGGATACTAAGCGAATGTTGATAGATAAATAGACAGCACACAGTATAGGTGGATGGATGCTCAAGGAGGATATGTCAGCACGGTTCTGCCGCGGAAAATTCGATATATTTAAGCTGCCGTAAGTCCTAACTCACATGACACATCAAGTTTGCTCTTCAAAACCTTCCTCCTGTCGTTCCCTTCCCATTCCAGTACCTCTCTTTTTTTCTTATAAGTGTCCGGCTCATTGTGTCCACTTTTACCCCTGACCGCTTTTCTCAAGTGGAGCTATCACCCACCGCCGACGGGATATGTAAACAGAAACACACCAAAGAAATAAGCAAGGGGTATCATAGCACTCACAAGGCTGTTAATGATTACATAAAGACGCCAAATAACAGATTTCCCAAGCCTAGGGATATCAATGATTTATTGTAATACAGTACCTCTCTGGCCTCACACTCGTTTTACCTACACAAGTGATGTAATTTATTGTCTAGAATCTATTCTTAGTCGCTCTTTATTAGAACAAGACCGCTGCCACCGCCAGGGATCGTTCTTCTCTTTGTATTGATGGGGGCAAGCCCCCAAACCCCCGGCCTCGCTTCGCTCGATAATTCCTTATCTTGGTGATGGCTTCGTCCACTGGAAAAAGATTGTGCTTGTATGACATCCCGTGTTATATACAGGGGAGCCGTTCGGTTCAAAACAGAGTTATTATGCAACACTAGAGAACGACCGGAACGTCCATGCAGGTCATAAAGATAACAATATAATACATAACCAACAGCAAATAAACTTGAAAAAACAGCTGGGCCAAGTCATAACAGCTTTTGGACGGGACACCCTACTGGATGGTAGGATACGACCCGTTGAGCAGATCTTGAACCAGCTTCTTGAGAACCCTCATCGCGGCGGCTCTGGCCAAGTTTATAGCGGCGTTTGCGAGGTCGCTGGCCGCCTGTTGCAGGTACTTGGTGATGGCGGCGTCGATCTTTGCGACCATCTGGCCGCCGCACGCGCCCCCGGTCTGCACGATCTGTTTGAACGATTTGAGGCCCAGCAGGTCAGTGTTGACGGTTTTGACGAGCTGCCACCAGTCTTCGGGCGGCAGGCTGCAGAAGCCGTTGTTGACGTAGCAGGCCGGGTGGGAATCGAACGCCGCGTCGTTGACCTGATCGCACGTCGAGTCGCAGTTGATGGCGTCCCGCAGCGCCCCCTGCAGGCAGTGCATGGTGTTCCAGATGAAGGTCTGGCCCGCCGCTGTGTACTTGTACAAGTCCGACTGGAACGCGAGACAGTTCTTGCGCCCGTACTTGAGAGGATACCCTTCGTCGCCGCAGCGCAGCGTCGCCTCGGCGCATTCGGCGTAGAAGGAGCAGCTGCGGAGCGGCGGTTCGATGCAGGTCGGCTGGCACATGGGGTTGCCCGGACACGTCTCGCAGCTGCCGCACTGGTCGCACGTCAGGTCGCCGACCTTTTCGACGATGATTTGCGAGTCGAATCTGTTGTCGACCACGTTGGACACGCCGATGTTGAAGTTGACCCAGTCCGTCTTGTCGTCCGTGTCGAGCGTCAGCGTGTACCAGTCCGTGGCGCCGCCGGTGTCGAACGCGCCGAGGCCGAGCTCGTTCATGCTTCGGGAGATGGCGGTGGAAGAGCCCGTGTTGGACCGGATGGTGACGACAAAGTAGTCGTTGAACTGGGAACCAAAATACCCTCCGGGAACCTCGTCCGTCTGGAACTTGTATTTGATGTAGACGGACTTGGTGAAGGGGTAGACCTTGGGCTCCGCGTGGGCCGTCTGCAGGACAGAGGCAGCATTCGTGCCGACAACCAGGGCGAGGTCGCGCTTGGCTACAGGTACGTCTTTTGTCGTCCCGCCCGTCCACCCCGTGATGCCGTTTGACGTGTTAAAGTCGGTAGCGTCGCTCGCCGGCAAGAAGGGGATCAAGCGAACCGTCACCGTACCGGGGGTTGCCGCAACGCCGTTGACCCCTATTTTGTTGTCCAGAGTCTGCGAAAAGAGTCCGATCGTTGTCGGGGCGAGATTGGTAAACGTGACGATGCCTGCGCTGTTGGTCGTGCCGTTTTGGGTGATGCCGGGGTAAACGGTCGCGTCCGCCTTCACCAGGAGGCCGCTGACTGGGGCGCCCGTCTCATCCAGAATCAGCACCGGCATCGTGATGGATCCGAACAGCAGAGAAAAGGTCTGGAATATGGGAGTTCCGACCGTGTCGAAGGCGGCGAGAGTGATGGACACCTTGCCGGGGGCAAAGCCGGGGATCGTGATGGAATTTTCCGTGGCCGTGGCTCCTTGGACGAGCTTGCCAAAAGTGGTGCTATCCGTCTCGGTGCTGGAAAAAACAGTGTAGTTTGCTGTGTCTAGAATACCGCAAGCCAAGTTCAGGGTGAACGGGGCGTTGGCGGGGTTGAATTTTTCCTCTGATACGCCATCAAGCACGAAGAGCGACGCACACGTCGGCGACGGGAAGGCGGATGTTGTAGAGGAAGCAGGGGTGGTCGTAATCGAGGTCGATGTCGTCGTGGAGGAAGTGGAGGAAGTGGAGGAAGTGGAGGAAGCAGACGGGTAGTTTTTCATGAAGCGGGTGCACGCTGAGCTAGCTCTGGAAATAGCATCGCCGCTGCAATGAGAAACGAAAGCGGGCAGACTTGCTGTTGCTGTCACATCAGCCGTAGTGAAGGTCTGGCAGAATGCGGATGCCTCGCCCGATCCGCTTAGGAACGCACGGAGGCAGCTGTCACCGCCGCATTTCGAGGCAGCGACAGAGGCAGAGAAGAAGGACCAAAGAAGAAGAAGAAAGCTATTCATTGGAGATAAGAACATGGAAGCTGCATTGCAAAACGTTGGTCTCAAGAACGAGAGGTTGGAGTGGCAGCCCGTCAAGTAAATATACCACCGACCTCCTGAAGCCGACGAGGCTCCCCCTTTACGACCGTCGACGATTCTGAAAGAGGTAACAACCAAATTGGCGAGCGCCAATATTAATCTCCACATCCACAGCTTCAAAGCGAATGTGGCATGGACTATAGAGGCACAGCTATACATTCCTCTTTTTTGAGTTACAAGAGTGGGTGGAAAAGGCTTGGTTTTCTTGAGAGGTCTTGGCCCAGCTCGCTACCTAAAGTGCCCATTTTTCCCCAGAGGTCTATGCCCAAGTTGTCAAAGTGTCATGCAGTCTGCCATGCGTAAATTGGAGCGAAGCTTCAAATGACTGATTCTCCCCTTGCGCTAAAGGCTGGCCAAGTTTCTTGAGCGTCACGGCATCGTCTTGGCAATTGAACACAATCACCAAAGTAAGGAATATCAAGCGAAGCGAGGCCGGGGGTTTGGGGGCTTGCCCCCATCAATATACAGAAAAGAATTATAGTGGTATGTAGTAAGACCCCATACACAGACCCTTTGCATCAGATCTCATACCTATCACTCTCATGCTTCACCGGCCTGTACACAAAATGATCAAACGTGGCCGCCCTGCCCAACCCGTTCAAATCCGACGCAGCAACGCCCACAAAAGCGCCCGTAAAGCTCCCGTGCTTCTGGTGTCCGCCGCACTCGTCCGACACGATGCTCCCATCAAAGACGGGTCCAATCTTTTTGTATTCACTTTCACTCTCCAAGGCATACCAAAACTGCAGCTCCTTCCCCCTGACGCTGACTTTCAGTTTAACCTTCCCCTCGTTGGGAATCTGCACGCTCGGCTGCTGTCCAGAATTCGACGACAAGGGAGGAAGCCTTAAATCCCCGACGGGCCAGGAAGCCTCGGATGCCATGATCAGCAACTCCCTCTGCCCGTCCGAGTGCGCGCTGACGATGAGGTAAAAAAAGTTGTACCGACAGTAATACGCCGTCAGGCCCGCAAACTGCCTCTCGTCCTCCGGGGAGAAATCAATCACCGTCTCGGCGTCGTAGGAGAAGTGAGTCTGCCGGCGGGCCACCAGCGCCTGCTCGAACCAGGACCCGATGCTTTCCCTTCCGAACAGGGTCAGTTTCCCGCTTTCCGTATTAAAGATCCTGTCCGTTTCGGGGGTGCGCAGCCACTGGAAGTCTTTATGCAGGCCGCTCTCGAATGTATACTTTTGCGATTGCCAGTATTTATCTTCGTTTCGCGCCCCCGGCAGATCAACCCACAGACTCGGCACCGGACCGTCTTTTACGTAGAGCCAGTCGTCGTCGCCCCAGTACGCTTCCTGGATTGCTGTTTCCCTCCCAAGGACGCAGCGGCGAAGTTGGGTTGTCGGTCGGCCGGTGAGGTGGACGAGGTAAGTTTTCCCGTCGGGGGTTTCGACCAGATCGCCGTGGCCTGCTCGCTGAAGCGCGGCGTTGGGGTGGTCCTTGGAGGTCAGGATGTGCTTGTCCGGGTGCGTCTCGTAGGGTCCCCAGATGTCCCTCGAGCGCGCAAAAGTGACTGCGTGCTCGTAGCCCGTTCCGCCTTCTGCCGTGAGGAGGTAGTACCATCCGTTTCGTTTGTAGAGGTGGGGTCCCTCCACCAGGGCGAGGTCGGTTCCTTCGTAGACGTTCTTCCGCGGGCCGACGAGTTTTCCCGTCTCAGGATCCCACTGTTGGAGGGCGATGCCCTCGAATAGCTGGGGCCGTCGGCGATGGTCCCAGAGCATGTTGACGAACCATTTCTTGCCGTCGTCGTCGTGGAAGAGGGAAGGGTCGAAGCCGGACGAGTTGACGTAGACGGGGTCGGACCACGGCCCCTCGATGGTTGGTGCGGAAACGATGTAGTTGTGGGCGTCCTTGAATGAGCCGTCCTTGCGCTTGACGTCCGTGTAGACGAGCCAGAACTTTTCTCCGTCGTGGGTGAGGCAGGGCGCCCAGATGCCGCAGCTGTCTGGGTCGCCGCGCATGTCGAGTTGGGATTTGCGGTTCAGCGGGCGGATGAGGAGTTCCCAGTTGGCCAGGTCTTTGGAGTGGTGGATTTGGACGCCGGGATACCATTCAAAAGTTGAGGTTGCGATGTAGTAGTCCTCGCCCACCCGGAGGATGGACGGGTCCGGGTTGAACCCTGGAAGGATTGGGTTGCGAACAGGAGGCATGATATGACTTGTGGTGAACTGGCTGGTGATGTTGAAAGAGAGAAATAAAGTCTTCCCTCACCCTCATGGGGAGTATCAACGTTTATCAACCTGCCCGTCCACATGATGAGGGGATGAGGGGACGAGGGGAAACAGCCGCCGAGACGGAACCCCCACTCCGCATTTAGCCGGCAGGCGGTTGTGAAACCCGGCGGGGGATTCCCGGTGTTGTGTGGAGACCGGGACCGGCGATAGCTCCACACTTGGCGCCGAAGATGGAATACTCCTTTGGGTAATAAATCGTCATTGACTAGGCGCCCTAAGGCTTGCTAGTAGACATAGACAAACTCATCATTTTCCCGATCCGTCAAGTCCTCAAATGCCCGCTCCCCAATTCCACCAACATTGTCTGCTCGAATGTCGACATACTCATTCTCCATTGAGTGATCGTGAATATGTGCAGGTTTGCCGTTTTGTACTCTTCTTCTCATCTGAATCTTGTTAAGGAGAAACAAGTTGCCGGCCTGAAGAACGACAACGGCCACCATGGCAGCAAAGACTCCCATGGTGCTTCTGAGTCCGGGAAGGTATGCGGGTGCATCAACTGCATTGAAGAGCAAGGGGCCGACAATGTTGCCGATTGATGATGCTGCATTGTAAAGAGACATCATTGCGGCTCGTTTGGTCTGCCCGCCTGTGTTGGCCAAGATCCAGGACACAATTAATGTGTTGCAGCCAAATATGACGGCCAGGAAGTAATAACCGACCAACAGCTCGGGTGTGTGGCTTTTGTCGTGCGGCAGCACATAAAGCATGATGAGTCCAGCCAAGATTGGGATCAACATGAAAAGAAGTGTGACAGATTTCCACCGTATCTTGACGGCTGCCCACGCGGTTCCGAGGATGACGACGTACTGGATGACACCAAAAGGGATGTTGAGAAGAGTTGTCTTGTATTGGTCAAAACCAAAGCCGGACAAGATGAGAGGACCAAATGTTGTGGTCACTTGAGCTCCGAGGTTGTTTGCGAGAGCCATGCCAATGAAAAGATACGTCTTGATGTCAGTAAATGCCTCAAGGACTTGGTTCCATCTGAGGTCTCGAGATCCTGCTCCTGTTTGGTTTGCACGAAGGCGTTCATGGGCTTGAGCTCTCTCTTTCGGGGTCAAAAACCTTGCTGATTCAACATCATTGTCCAACCTCCAGTAGATGAATGGAACAGTGATGATGGTCATGAATCCGGTCATCAGGAAGATCCTGGAAAAATACGATAAGCACTGCATCCTAAGAGAAGTGAAAAGTACTTACCACTGCCACGGCGCCAACGCACTCCCCTTTACATGCCCAATCCCATACGACAGCAAAGCTGCGAAGATGGTTGCCAGTCCGTTCGTCCCATACCAAGCTGCGACTCGCACGGGCTGCTCCGACCTTCGATACCACTGTCCAGTGATGATAGAAAACAGCGGCAGGCATCCGGCCTCAAACAATCCCAAAAAGAAGCGATCAACCATCAGCTGCGTAAAGTTGTGACAAGCAGGCATGCAAATCTGTGCAACACCCCATCCAAACACCAAAACGGGCATCAAAATCCGATGCGGGACTTTGACGATGAGGATCGACGAAAAGGGCTGCCATGCCAGCTGCGCGATGGGTGCTATGGCGCCGACGAGTGAGTACTGGTTTCCTTTGAGGTTTGTGTCCTCTCGCAGTCCAAAGATGGCTGCATATCCGAGAACTGTCTTGTCTAGGATCTGGAGGAAGTAGACCCAGACGAGAAGAGTGAGAATGACTCGGTCCGTTTTGCGGCGGATGCGTTTGTTCTGGAGTGGGTCAGTCAATTATCGAAGGTGCTTCATCTTGTAACACATGTACGGCGAGAAGAGAAACAGACGTCTTCTTGGGTGAGAATCACCCTCTCATCGCTTGGGTCCTCCATCTGGTCGGCAGGTCCATTATCTTGGGTTTCAAGCTGAGTATTTCCCATCGCGTCTGAGGTCGCATCTGCTGCAAGAGGTTCATACTCGGCGGCTCGACGCGCCGAGCGCAAAAGGGAGGAAAACATAGGTGGTGATGTGGTGGTGCGCCCCCACGGATTTTCATGTCAAGGTCGCGGTACGTTGGGCGATTCAAGTGAGACAGAGAGGGGGATATTTTTCGGCTCGTGCCGCGTCGGGTAGGTCCCTTGCTTCCTGCAATGTTTACCTAATTGGGAGGGAAGGGGAGAAAGGGGTACAGGGGTTAGGGTTGGCTTCCGACATTTGTTTCAAATCCTGGCTGATTATTCCAAGCCCATCGAGACCGTCTTTGGCGAGGCAATTGTTGAAGTAATCAAGTATGCGTTTCATTATGCTTACACGAGATACCGTCTCCTGCCTGACCACGTTCGACCTCCAACGTGTCCTTCTTGGGTTCCGAACTTTGGTATCACATACAGCAGGGCTTGGACTCCCAACGGCACTTGTCGCACGCCGGGTGAGATGTGGGACACATCCTGCAGGGTCGGGAACGTGTCGAGCGATACAGCGCGGTTCTCATCAGACCTCAAAGTACTGGCGACCGAAGGCCGTGTTTTGGGAACCATCATTTCTACCCAAGATATCAGGATCGGGAGCGAAGATGAAAATACACCGATTGGGAGAGACATATTTGAGATATATTGACTCACTCTAGACTACGCCGTTCAAAACTTCTTTCTAACCCACACGGCCTGAGTATTGCACCACCCCTTCATGCCCACCACGCCCCAGTCCATGCCAACACCGCTCCACTTGTGCCCGCCAAACGGAACATACGGCGACAGCTCAAAGTGCGAGTTGACCCAGACGCTTCCGGCTTCAAGCTTGTTTGCAATCTTCTTTGCCCTCTCAACGTCCTCACTCCAAACAGAGGCGCCCAGTCCCATGTCGGTGTTGTTCGCCCTCCTGATCACGTCCTCTTCATCGCTCCACTTGAGGACAGGCATGATGGGTCCAAACGGCTCCTCGACCACGATCCGGCTGTCATCAGGCGGGTTGTCGATAATGGTCGGAGGCAGAAAGTATCCCTTGCCCTTGCATGTCGAGTCGGGAACTCCTCCGAGAGCAACCTTCCAGCTCTGCTTGGAGATTTCCGAGTAGAGGTCTTGGACTTTCTCAAACTGCATGCTGTTCTGGACCGGGCCAAAGAAGGCCTCGGTGTCTCCGGCGCCACCAATCTTGAAAGCTTTCACAACTTCAACAAGGGCAGCGAGGAACTCGTCGTAGATCTTTTCGTGCACATACAGCCGCTTGATCTCCATGCAGATCTGTCCGGCGTGAAGGAAGGAGAATGGGCCAATCTGGAAAAGTCAGCATAAACCCGAGGAAAAATATTGAAACAAAAGGGCCTAATTGTCAAGAAACTTACCTTCTGAACAACCTTGCTCACATCAACATCCTCACAAACCACACAAGCATCATTCCCACCCAGCTCCAGCGTTAACCGCTTCAGCGTCCCCGCACAAGCAGCCATCACCTTCTTCCCCGTAACCGACGACCCCGTGAAGCTGATTTTTCCCACGCCGGGATGAGCAGTCAACAGCGGACCCAGCCCTTCGTCCCCGCTCAGGACCTGCACCACGCCGGGCGGAAACACCCTCGCGGCAATCTCGCCCAGCTTCAGTGCGGTATAAGGCGCATAAGGCGACGGCTTCCAGATAAAGGTGTTCCCGGTCAGGACCGCCGCGTCCAGCTTGCCCAGGCCGAGGAGGGCAGGGTAGTTCCAGGGGACTATTCCCACTCCCACGCCGATCGGTACGTAACGCACCGAGGCGGTTCTCTATGCATACCGAATCATTGTTGCCTGTTAGTCACCCAGGTACATATGTACACCATAACAATTTGGGGGAGTCAGGGGAATTTAGTAAAAGGGAGTTAAAAAAATACCTCCTCCGTATCCTCAATCACCTCCTCCTCCAACCTGAGGGTGGCAGTCTGCCTCAGATGCATCAAAGCGAATCCCAACTCCTGAGACGCGTTTCCGACGGGTTTGCCCGCCTCTCGCATGAGGATGTCCTTGATCCCCTCGATGTTCGCTTCGATCGCGTCGGCGTAGCGCAGGACGTACGCGGCGCGCTCGTCGTAGGTCAGGTCTCTCCAGGCCGGGTAAGCCGCTTTGGCGGCAGCGACGGCCCTGTCGACATCTTCTCGAGTAGAAAGCGGGACGGGAGGAAGAGATTCTTCCGTGCTGGGGTTGATTCCGTTGCGGGTTTGGGTGGTCGAGGTTGGGGTGTTGTTGATTATGTTGTGGAACATCTATATATATATTCTGTGAGTATCAATACATAATGATGTAGAAAGCCCGGTAAAAAACTTACATCAAAAGTGATCTTGGGGAGGTCATCCGGGGAACCCATCTTGATAGTTGATGGATTTGGGTGGTGTTGAGCGAAAGTAGTCCCTCCAGAGGTCAGGATCCCGCCTCCCGCTCCCCTTTATCCTTTATGTACCCCCTCCCGTCCCCCATCAAAGAACCCCTCCTCGGTACCATTGTCGCACTCCGATTGCCCCCTCACCACGCCCTGTGTATGACCCGACTGTCTTGCGGTGTAATGCCAACAACAGAAACTCAAGAGTCACAAGAACCCACCTTCCCCGCTGATGTGCAGCGGGGTTATTCGCCGAGGCACCGTTGTTGGCGAGATGGGGGGACCAACAGCATATTCGGGCTGACAAACAGTGCCTCGCTTGTAATCCCGTTAGAGGGGTAAAACCTTGCTGTTAGAGAGCATTCTTGTAGGTATGCTCCTACATGTATGAAATAGGAATGAAGCGCACATTGGTTGGCGGGCTCACAAGAACCTCGCATTAGTGTCTAGTCTTATACCTATTTAAACAGAGACTCGACATTCGCCCTTGCCACCGGCTCAGGAGCGAGAACGAAAACCCGATATCCTGTCTTTTTACACATCTCATTCACATTCTATCATCTCATCTACACCCAATCCCAAGTCAAATACACACACCCATCCATCTACATGTAACTTATACCCACCACAACCCCCCAACAATAGAAATACATCATCATTTTATACCATCCACTCCCATAATGCCAACCACCACCACTACCACCACCACCACCACCACCATCACACCGAGTTATAATTGTATGCGCCGTAGAACGCCTCGTAGTCGCCATCTAAAGCCGTTGTATATGCGGTTAGAGTCCAAGTCTATTCTCTATAAGGACGCGCCACCGAGCAGTGCCGGGGAGGAGAACGGATCTAAAGAGTCTCAAGCCCCTCAACGTGTTCTGGGGTGCGATCTGAACAAGGGTTTCCCATAAATGCATCGCGTCCTCGTAGGGTTCCATTGGCTTGTTCTCATACGAGGACTCGTCCAAGAGTGGCTGCTGCTCCACGGGTTCCACGGCCGCCGCTGAGGGCTCCAAGAACTCGGGAGAGTCCCATGATTCCACAGGAGGCTGCCACTGTTCATATGTCCGTGATTAGATATAATACAATATTATCCGCAGAAGGCATAAAAAGCAATATGTGCAAGTGCCAGTCGTAGTAGGTATCCAAATTCCATAACCAAAAAAGATGCGCTAAACCAGAAAAAATAAAATAAAATAAACTGAAACTGAAACTGATACTGTGGGACCCGTGGAAACGAGGTTCCCAGGAGGCGAGCACGCTAGATGCCACGCTCAAGGAGGCAAATGGACTTGATGTCGGGTATCTGAACATTCCGGGCAAGAACGCAACACGCTCGCTGATGCAAAAGGGTTGTGTGAACAGCAAATGGGGAGCAAAAAAGACAACCACGGTGAGCATCAATCATCACATCAACGCAACATCCAAAAGCCAATCAACTCAGCAGGCCAACGCCAACAACCCAAACGCCACAAGCAATGCAGCGCTTACCTGCGGAACGGAACCGCCAGACTTCTTGCTCGTGGGCGAAACGCCGGTGCCCTGTCTTCCGAGATACCAAGCACCGATATCCGTCAACTCTCCGGCCCCGTTAAGCATGGCAGCGTTGGGACCGACGTTGCTAACGTCGCTCCGGAAGGCACCAAACAAACTGTAACGCTCGACGAACGGGAGACGGTCAAAGTACTCGGCAGAGATGTTGTAAAAGGCCTGGGTGTCGGCGAGGCTCTGGTCGGCAAAGTTGTACTCGGTGATCCACATGGTCTTGTTGGGGAACCTAAAAGGGGCAATCATTTGTCAATTATCGCTCGACCAAGACAGAAAAGGGGGGCGGGGCGGGTGGAAAAAGACATACTCAACAGAATACTGCCCCATGTGGCTGGCAAGACCGTCAAAGTTGCCATACCAGTGCAGCGTGACAAAGTCGTAGCTGCAGTTCCTGGACGGACCGTCCTGGCTGATGCGTTCGTTGCAAGCCTTGACGAAGTTTTTCAGCCAGGTAAGACCCGTGGGCGCGCCGGTGCAGGCGGGCAGCCCCACCCGGAGACCCATCTCCCTGAGCGGCTCAATGTTCCTCACCCAGACCTCGGCGGCCGAGATGACGTCCATGTTGCTTCCTCCCCAACTATACGGAGCGTCGGGCTCGTTAAAGGACAGGATGTTTGTGATATTGCGACCATTCTTGATCTGGTTCTTAATGTTGGTCACAAACGAAGTATCCTCGACGCTTGGAGGAGTACCCCACAACATGGGAACAAACTCCAATTCGGACTGGGGGGTTTTGGCGTAGACATCGTCGGGGGCGGGCTTGTAGTTGTAGTACCAGGTGAGGCTCGTCGGCTTCTGGAACCAGATCTGGTCGTCGCTGCGGGTGGTCGAGTTCGGGGTAAAGACGAGACCTCGCTTGGGAGAAGACAGAGGACCGGCCGATACACAAGACGGCAGGATCGCTGCCGCCAGGGTGGCAGCCAGTGTTATCTTGTGTAGCATCTTGTCTCGGGACGACGGTCGGGTTCGACGCGAGATGGCCAGAGGACGGAGGAGGAAATGGGAGAGGGCGGACGGCGACTAGAAGATATTGGTGTCGTCGGACTGGATGTCTGAGTCGTAGTAGAGGATCTAATGTCGACGGGCGTCCGAAGCGTCGCAGAAGAGGGGCTCTCGAACCAGAGTTGCGTGGAAAGGGGGGCCGACTCGAAATGTAAATAAAACGATTGACAGGTCCTCCGTCCGTAGAGGTCCGGTTTTTGTGTTTAAAAAGAGTGTCACGTCGACAAGCACCCGAAGCAAAAAGGGGAGAGAAAAAAACTCAAAGATCAATTGAAGAGATGTTGGGAAGACATGGTGAAGAAGATTTGCTCAGCAAACAAGCCAGGCCAAAAAGTCTTGTCAAAATTGAGAAATTGGCCAGAGCTGAAAAGCCCATCAGCCTCAGCTCTCGCAAAGCAGGTTGCTCCTTGAAGATGCATCCCAAGTTCAACCAGATTCAGTAAGCGCGTGGGAACCATGGGATGCCAAGCTCGTTTAGCTCCCGCCAAGGTGTGAAGGGTCCACTTGACATGGAAACAGAAGCGCGATCAAGAGGGGCCGTGCTTTTTTTGGATCCATGTTGGGATGATCATCTTCCATTGTCACCGGTTTAGGTTTGTGATTTTTGGTATCACATACAAATATTGATCCCGGATCCCAAATCCAAGATATCTGACTGTGAATTGAAATGAGTTTGTAACCAATTGTCGCGTGTGAGTGTTACCAAGTAACAGAGGACGCGGAGGGCAATCGAAAGCAGGGACGCCACCTTCTGCATGAGGTTTGCTGTTCGGATCGGTCGGACCAAGTAATCTGGCGATTGTCTCTTGGCGGGCTTCCACGCGTCTCTGATTAGTCATCCAGGGCATTCAGGACTCGATTTCTTGCAAAGATGATCTGACGATGAATGGGTTGGTTGTCCTGGGTCAAAAGTTTGGCAGGTTGGGGAAGTTTGAGTTTGTACACAGTAAGGAATACCGACTTAGCAGTGGAATTCGAAAAGACTCCGAGGGAGTGGACCCGGGTTTGGACTTTGGACACACCAAAGTGGAGAGCTGGGGCACCAAGCAGCCAAGGCCGAGCCTTTCCACAGTGTCCGTGAACTCAATTCCATTTCCATTTCCCTCCAAAAAACGAGAGCAAAGAATGGCGGCAATGTAACTTTTATCAACACCGATCAAAGAAAAAGATGAGACTGGTTTCTCTAACTGCCGGTGGCGGAACCGAGACGGCTCCTGCTAATTGCTGGGGTCGGCATGTTTTCCCCGCAGAGTCTTGATCCGGATCTGGACCGGGTCAATTTACCCCAGAGCCATCCTTGCCGACAGCGACCGAGCATGCCTCGGCATCACCCACCCCACACGCCGCCAACTGGAAGATCATCAACAACATTTTTCCATCTTATAATATTTTGAGCTGAACCTTCTCTTTTTTCCCTTTCACTTGCATCATCCAACTCCAAGACACACGCATCCTTCACAATGGCTGTAGAAAGACTCGGTTCCATCCTCAAGCACCTTGCCCCCGGCAACGGTCTGTCGCAAATGTAAGCATCGTCCTGCGCGAGCTACGATCACATGCGCCCATTCGTCTTGTAACCTCCCTTCTCCTGCTGACTTGTCTTTTCGCAACAACAAAGCACATCCAAGAATGCCGACGATATCGTAATTACCTTTGCCGCTCGCACTCCCCTCACCAAGGCGCGCAAGGGCGGATTCAAGGATACCTCCCTCGAGTACCTGGTGTATGCCATGCTCAAGGAGGTCAACGACCGAAGCAAGCTCGATCCCGCTCTCGTCGAAGACTTCGCTCTCGGCAACGTCTCCGATGGCAAGGCCGCATACAAGCTCCGCGCTGCCGCTCTCGCCGCGGGTTACCCCAACACTGCCTCCGCTTACTCCCTGAACCGATTCTGCTCGTCCGGCCTGAAGGCTGTCGCCGACATCGCAAGCTCTATTGCCACCGGTTCCATCCAGATCGGTATCGCTATTGGCGCCGAGAGCATGAGCGTCGGCGGAGACGCGCTCGAAAAGCCATTCGACGAGGATGTTACAAAGAACTCCCAGGAGTCACTAGACTGCATGCAACCAATGGGTTGGACCTCTGAGAACGTCAGCGCCGACTTCAACATCCCCAGACAAGAGATGGACAAGTACGCCGCCGAGAGTTTCCAGAGAGCCGAAAAGGCACAAAAGGCCGGCCTCTTCGACGAGGAGATTGTGCCAATCACCACAAAGGTCAAGGATGCCGAGGGCAACCTCAAGCAGGTGACCCTCACCAAGGATGATGGCATCCGTCCCGGCACTACCGCTGAGGGCCTCGGCAAGATTCGTGCTGCCTTCCCTCAATGGGGCAACGGTGCTACCACCGGTGGCAACGCCAGCCAGGTCACTGACGGCGCCGCTGCCATTCTTCTCATGAAGCGCAGCACTGCTATCAAGCTTGGCCAGCCCATTATTGCCAAGTATGTTGGTTCAACGACTGCCGGTCTCGCTCCCCGCATCATGGGCATTGGCCCTACTGTTGCCATTCCCAAGCTGCTCGCTCAGCACAACATTTCTCTCTCAGATGTGGACGTAGTTGAGGTCAACGAGGCCTTTGCCAGCATGGCTGTCTACTGCCGTGACAAGCTTGGCCTCGACTGGGCCAAGATGAACCCTCGCGGTGGTGCCATTGCGCTGGGTCACCCACTCGGCGCTACCGGTGCGAGACAGATTGTCACCGGTTTGGCCGAGTGCAGGAGACAAGGCAAGAAGATCTTGTTGACCAGCATGTGTATTGGTACTGGTATGGGTATGGCTGGCTTGTTTGTCAACGAGCAATAGAGGAGGGGTTAGCATGTAATTATTACTATTATTATTGTTATTGTTTTGTTTAGCGTTCTCATGCATCGGCGGGCGGTTGAATAGACACGCTGGGGTTTACCGGCCTTTTATCTCGAAATTTTACTGATCAGAGAATGATGTTGTGTCTATGGTGTATGCAGACTCAAGTCTTGGCTGTGAGGCTGATCTCCTTGTGCATCCATCTTCAGCTCGTAAGCGCCTCGAAGGCAATAAATCTCCACCGGCGGCTACAGCTGTGAGGTGACCAACAGATGAAACTGCCCCATGCCTATGGCTTTTGAATACATCTATGGTCATGTTCCTTTTATTACGACATCCCTCATAATCGATCGATATTTTACTGTTTGGCAATTTTCCACCCACTCCCCAAACTGCAGTTTGATGTGTCCCCATATCTCACCATGTCTCTCGACCACATTTCGAACTGCAAAAACGATCTCACCAGTCTCCTATTGCAATATCTGACCAAGATTCGTGATGAGCGCGATCAAATAGTTGCTGAGCTCAAGCCGAGGATCGGACGGAGAGAACAGATGAGACGGGAGTTTCGTCAATGGATAGGACGAAACGAACAAGACAAAGATTTGCTCACGGCTGGTTTCAGGAGGATGTTTGAGGAGATTAATAAGGGTATCGCGTCGGACGAGGAGAAGCTCAAAGAGGTTGAAAAGGTGTATTTGGAACGATTGGATAGAGTGTCGAAGGCTCAAAAAAAGCGCGATCGAGAAGTTGCAGAACTCGGTGCCAGACTTGAGCGAAGAAGACGTGTGAGACGAGAAATCGACCAATTGCGAGGACGAAATGAACAAGACAAAGATTTGCTCGAGGTCGGCTTGAAGATGATGTTTGAGGAGGTTGATAAGGCTATTGCGTCGGACGAGAAGAAGATCGAAGAGGTCGAGAAGGCGTGTTTGGGACAATTGGAGGAGTTGGATAAAGCCTTGCGGGTTCAGGCTGCTCTGAGATGTTCTGGTTCTGGTGCTACGCTCTCTAGTGTTGAGGTGAAGGTTGTGGATGTAAGGTCCACGACAAGTAAAACGGGTTCAGGGAAAGCAGTGAGATTCTGTCCCTTTTACGTGGATTAGTTTCTGAGTGCTAACTATTCACTTTTTTGCAGGCCACACCCACGGCCTCCTTTCAACCGCTGACGTCGATATTAAAGAAAATTGCAGAGGCCGGTGGGTACAGACAAGTCGACTTTAAGCAAGTATTTCAAGATGGACAGGCAAGCGCAAAAGATGTCAGCTTCATCTTTCCGTGGTACTCCAAATGGCACATCGTTTACTGCCACCAGCACGAGATGTTGTTCAACGACGGCAAGGACCCGCTCGGATCTGCGAGATTACATCTTGAATCAATGCATCCTGAAGTCAAGGATGCTGCATACCCAGGAGAGATACTGAAGAGGATTGGGTATAGAGTAAAGGGGTGCGATGCGTTTAGAGCGTGTGAGAATAATCGCTTTGTCAGGGCTGCGATTCGCGAGAAGGATCCGGAGATTGTTGTTGAGTATGTGTATGACTGTCTCACTGGGAGCTGGGCTGGGGCAGAGGATGGGCGGGACCGATATCAGGAGGGTTTGGTTCAGGAGAGAGCGAAATTGGACCGGCTGGATCCACGAAACATTAGTCAAATGTTGAAGGTTATGCATGCTCCAGAATGGAAAAGGTGGGAGGATCAAAGAGGCGGCATCTAGAGGATTGAGATTATCTAGAAGTGTTTGTTTTCCGGAAATTACAGAGTGAATTGGTTCTGAGCTTCCCGGGTTCCACAAGTGGGCCAGTTGCGGTGGGGTCCTCTCGGGTACCTGAGAGTTGGTTGACATGGATCTTAAAGTTTGTGGAGCGGCGCGTCATGGAGGGGTTGTTAGGCGCGTCTTACCGCTGCCAAAAGTTGGGAGGTGCTGTAATTGGGAACTTCCCTCCCATCACAAAGCATTGCCGGACTTATATTCCATGGATCAATGGCATGGATATACCCGATAATTGGCCATGGATGACGACGATTTTTCCGATGATGGGTTTGAGGGCCTTGACCTCCAAGAACTCGAGATCAAAGCCATTGAATCCACCCAAGCAAGACTCGCATTGACACAGCAACAACCACAGCAAGCTCGACAGGAGCAGGACAGCTACGATTACGGCCTTGACGATGACGACCTCGATGACACTGAGGTTTTCGAGGAGATCTCCCAGCGACCTGGAAGCGTCGTCGCTGCCGTCGCCGCTGTCGCTGACAAGTCACGGCCAATCCAACCTGCTCGGCTAGCTACTAATATCGCCGGCCAGAGAGCAGCCTACACTCGACCGCCCCCTCAGCAGTCTCAGTTTGCTCCTCGATCTGTACCTCAACAATCCCAATTCATCCCTCGACCCCCTCCCCAGCCATCGCAATTTGCCCGCAACCACCCACCTCGACCCTCGCAGTTCGCTCGTCAGTCTCTGCCAGTCCGTCCGACTCATGCCGCTCCGGCCCCACAAGCTGCACATACAACCACTGGCAACAGCAAGCAAGATGATAATATCATTGCCGCTCTTCAGGCCCGTCTGTCGGAGCTCGAGTCGGAGCTCACTACGGCAAAGGGCGAAGCTGCCATTATGCGCTCTAAATACGACAAGGCCCAAACCGAGCGAGAAGCTGATATCGCACGTCTCAAGAAGCAGGCAACCGAACAGGCCGCAAAGCAGGAGCGCATCATCGACGAGGCAAAAGCAGCTCAACGAACCGCAAATACCGAACTTCAATTCGCCCGTCAAGACCTTAGAGAGGGCTTGGGCCGAGCAAGGAACAAAAAGAACGACGCTGGTTCGATAACGCCGCAGAAAAAGAACAAAACATGGGGTAAGGCCGATGGATTCGATAGCCTCGAGGTCATGTCCACGAGTCCAACCAAGAGTCACGCCGCATTAAGGAGGAACAATACGGGCCCTGGCGCACAGCCTGCATTAGAGCGCACTCCAACCAAAGGGAAGAGGAAACGCCCGGTTGTTGACAGCCCATCCTTTGCCTTGGAAATTCAGGAAACAGAGACTGGCTTTACTCCACCTCAGACAGTCGACCCGGCCTTTCTCTCTGTTAGACCGACAACGAATGACCTTCCTTACGATGTATGTGGTTTTCCCGGCTTGCAAGACCGTATTGTATCGCTAACCTCACATTATAGTTCTTGAGACTTGTCCTCGAACATAATGCGCTTTCCGACCAAGGTCCGACTTTTGATCTCTTTTCCCGCTTTGTTTTCCCCTCCGAGCCGAGCACAACACTTGCATCGATGATACTCCAAAAGCTGCCCCGACTCGGCAACCCCAGTGAGCCTCTACGTCTGCTTGTCGATTTTGCCCAGCTGATACTTGACTTGTGGCAACGATGTCTTGCGGAGCGATACCACGGGCCGATCTATTACCTCGCCTCGCTGGTTCGCTATACTCTTGATCTCAATGCCATTGCCGTTGCGCCACACATCATTTCGTCCCTGATCCCCGTCTGCACTACGACATGCAGACTGGTTGCGCAGCCTCGATATAACAGCGCCGACGGCAACTTGTCTTCGCATCCCGACAATGTTGTTCGACAACTGTGTCTCGACATCGACGTGACCCAAATACTAGCGCTACTGCACCTTGCTGCGCTGGGCTGTGTGATTCCGAATGCGCCGCCACTTGGTGATGCGTCTGGCGCAGATTCAGCGCAACCACAATATTCTCCGCAGGTGCAATTTTGGCGGACCATCGAGCCCGACTTTGTCCTGATGATGCTGTCACCAAAGCATCCAGAACGAGACTGGCTTGCGATAATTGGGCTGCTGTGGTCGTCTGTTCTACCTGGAAGCGTTGGACCAATCCCCACCAAGGTTTCCATGGCCGCCTCAGGTCGCGGCAATGCTAAACGTACTGAAGCCGAGGACCTGGCAGAGGTTTCCATGGGAGTCATCGGTCGGGTGTCGTCATTCTTAATCGAGATGCCAGGATGGGCGCCAAGAGGATCGATCAGGGAGCTCAAAGTGAGGTTGAATGCGCTCAAGACACTCAAGATATTTGCGAGCAGCCCGTATGGAGCAGTACAACTTGCGCATCACGAGCTCGCCATTCCAAAGGTGGTCACGGCTTGGTCGTGGGCTATTGACCGGATGTATGACGTGGATGGGGGATTGCCCAGGAGGAAGCGTGCTTCCAAGTCAAAGAAGGTAGACCTCAACAAGTCGACAACTACCGTTGACAATGATGCAATGGATGTGGACAAATCTCAGCCTCCTGAAGATGAGGATCATGAGCCGGGCTGGTCAGGCGACGAGGCGGAGGAGGTGGACGAAGGGGTGCAGCTGTTTGCTCAACTGCCCAAGTTCATTTCTGAGGCTACGAGGCTGTTGCACATGCTTATTACGAACCCGCTCACGGCGGATGTGGTCGGGAGTATAACAGACAAGTTGACTGCATATCCGGGTGCTTCGCAGAGGTATTTGATAACGCTGGCGCGGTTGACGGTGCAAGAGGACGATTTGATCATGGATGCAAGGATTCCCGTCGAGACGTCTGAACTTGCTGGAGAACTGCTCAGGATGGTGGTTAACATGGAGGATGCTGATGCTATTCAGGAGGCTTTTAATGTTAATGTGCAGCGGTAAATAGGCGGGTATCGTGAGATGGCAGCATTGGGTGGCGTTTGGAGGTCAGGGATTCTTGAGCAATTCCCAATTGAGCGGTTCTGTAATTAGCGTTGTTATTGATGGATTGTATTTCCCTTTCTGTATATATCGTGGTGGATGAATTTGGCTCTGTTTCACCAGTGTGCGGTTGGTTTCTCTCTGTCTGGTTGGTTGCTCTGTATGTGGGTAAACTCTCGATCTTCCTGTCATGATGAGGCTCGGGTTATGGATGGCAAGGTCGATCGGCCAATGAGTGTTGTTTTTCATATGTCAGCAAGTTCTGAAAGGATCAACAACAACAATACCCAGGGGGGGGAAGACGGGCCGCGGCCTGCCAAGGATTCCTGCATGGCCCCCAAACATCCAGAAGCAGAATGATGCGGGTCCAGGGTGTGGTGTGTGGCGCGGTTCGCGCGCGGATGCGGTTTATTTCTCCCCTCACTCACAGCCTCGAGCAGAGCTGAACCTCAACTTCACACTCCGCCAACATACACCACAACGCGCCAATGCCTCCTATTCGACTTGAGTATACGCCATAGCGCCGGTATATACTTACTTAGCTTAAATTTGGATCACAAAAAATGGCCGACACTAATGATCCCAGAGAAGTGGACGTCGCCATCGCGGCTCTCGTCTTCTCGGTGCTCGCGCTTCTTGGCGTTGTTTTTCAGTATTTTCAGGCAATAATCGGACGGACGAACGGACGATGGATCCGCGACAAGGCCGTCATGGGGAAATGGGCCGATTACGCAAAGTTGAGACTGAAGTCGTTCAGCGGCGAGGTGGAATACGAGGCGCCGATTATCTTTTTGGCTGCGACCGATAATGTCCGTGGTCCTGTTGAGGGCAAGGAGATCTGGTATGTTGACGGGACGGACGAGAGCTGCAACAAGACTAGGGTTGACCCGCCGCCGCCGGATCGCACTGATGCTACTCTGACTCAGAGGGTACATCACCGGGAGAGGGTGCATACCGTCAAGACGGAGCTGGCTACGTGGGTGTTGGTTATCAGCGCCGCGCAGAAGATGGAGAGGGATTCCAAGAACTGGGAGGACAGGAAGTGGAGGGCCATCAGCGCGCTGCCCAACAGGAACGTTCCCGGGACTACTCCCGTTAGTCTTGCGGTTGCGATCCAGGCCATGACGAGGAGTTTTGATAAGCATCCGGCTGTTAGTAGGCCTTATGCCAGCACTACCATCTGTCATATTATCGAGCTCTGTGCGGTTTTGGGGATTTATTGGAAGGAGTTTGATCGGGTGAACGATAAGTACAGGGCGGAGGGGAACGGGTACAGTCTGCTTGGGATGAGGGTTAATGATTTTGGTTTGGTGTTCACTTTTGAGAAGCCCGGCTGGCCGAGGTTTGAAAAGAATCGGGTTATTCCGACGTCGGAGGTTAAGGAGTTGTGTTTTGGGAACGTGCCAACGCTGTACAGGTTGAGGGAGGATGACGAGTACTGGAAGGAGCCGATTAATGAGCAGGCGGAGTTGAAGACGCTTCAGTTGGGGAGTAGGACGGAGATTGCGGAGACGTTGAATTTGATTAGGTGTAATGAGTTGACTACGCAGTGTTATTCGGATCCGACCAAAAAGCATATTCATTTGTTTCCGGGTAAGTCTTTTCCTTTTTCTTGATTCCTGTTGAATTAGCTCTTTCTGACAGATCATCACACGCACAGTCGTTTTCGAAGTCCTCGGGATGTTGGCTCGTCCCTTCCATATAATGGACAGACCGTTTACCTATCTGCCCAACCCAGCTGCGTTCCCGCTCAACAAACAAGCATTTTCCCCTCGTCGTCTCCTGGCTGAGTTTCAAATGCGTCTACACGATGAGATGAGCTCGGCGGCCTATGGGCACCGCAACATAGAAGACGCCCTCCGCCGGATCGATTCTTTGGCGAGTGATCTCACCAGCGAGAGTGGCCTCGTCAAACAGGTAGAAGGGGACTTTTCACCCACATTCCTCAACAAATTGCACGAAGCAATTGACGAAGTGGACAAGTTCATCCTCAAGGAAAACACCCAAGATGTCGTTCTTGATGTCCTTCGGAGACACATCCAGGAGGTCTTGTTGGCGATTAATACCCCGGCCAAGGATGTGGAATTCGACGGTAATAACAGTCCAACCACGGTCACCTCGTCGCATCACGGCGGTGGGAGCAGCGTCGAACCATCACAGCAACCTGCCGCCGGCGGAGGTGGAGGTGTCAACTCACCAGGTCTCAGCACCCTCATCACCCCATCAGGCGGAATGATTCAGCAAAACGACAACATCTCTTTCGATTACCTCCTCAAAGTCCCGCACGAGAAGCGAGAATCCGCTCTCCTGGATACCTACTTTAGGGAAATCCGTTTCCGAGCAGTCAGCTTGACCACCTCGCAAGAATACCACGACCCCCAAGCGGCAGAAGCTTCGCGAGTAATCCACGACGCCCTTGGTTTATCCAGTCTTCGGAATAATAACAACAATAACAATAACGAGCCAGCATTCGGAACACAACAATCTACCCCCTCGGTTGGACCGAGCAACATGTCCAGACAGACGACCGGATTCACAGAGAGATTCATCAAGAGCAGAGAGACGTGGGGGACGCTGGGAACTGTTGCTGCCTCGAGCGGGAACGGGTTTAATCGGCTGACGCATCCGAACGAAGTGAGGAGGGACACGATCTGGTGCGCGCTGGTTTTCAGAATGATTTGCTGGTTGTTGTTGCATGATTTTGATAAGAAGGATTTGCAGTTGGCAAAGAGCGAACTGATGGGGAGTCGGTTGTCTGTTTTTATTGTTTGAGATTTGATTGGGTTTGGTGGTTTGGATGGGTTGGTAACTGGGTAACTTGGTGGTATATTTGAATGGGACACAGGAATCGGTAATTTTGGTCCAGGTATATGTGGTATATATTGTTGGGAACCACAGGAGGTTTTTTGGTGGGATTAAAATGGTTTTTTTTTTTCTTTCTTTTTTTTTTCTTTTTCTTTTCTTGGTGGGATGTAATTGCTCTCTTCTTTTTGAAGGAGGAAGATGGTTGTTGTTTTCTGGTTAATTATTGCCATTTTTGAGGACCAGAAAGATTGAAATATGGATGAGCATAAAACAAGCATAAATACCATTCAAGATTCACAAAGTCAAACGGTCCGACGGAAGCCGGAGTGGAACATTGACAAATGAGAACCCGTCATTGGCTGAACACGATCTCACGTGGTGCGGGGCTTGTTCCAGACCCAGTCGCGCGGTTCGCCAAGCCATTGAAGCCATCCCTCGCGCAGGTCTCTGCTTCTGACAAACTGCAGCTTCTCAAACATCCTCACGGGCTGTGTTCCAGGTTGCATTTTTGTTAGGCCGTCCAGCCGCGCTATTACGCAAAGCCAAGCCGAAAAGAAAAAAATTGTAGGGCGAGGCCATTGAATGCTAGGACTTGGAGGGGCAAGTTTTGTTTCTCTCTTTTAATTTATTTTTCCTGACCGCTTCAAACAGCACTTCTTTCTCTCCAGCCCCGCAGTTTGATGGCCAGTGACCTACAAGAACCCGCAGTGTCTCCTACTGCTGCTCCATTCGCATTCTTCCCTCGCCGACAATAACACAAATTCCAATCAATCAATGCCCTCTCCAGTGTAAAACTCCTTCTCGGTCTGCTGTCGCAATGGCGCCCTCCCCCCAATCGCCTGCGGCGTCGAACCCGCACGCACCAACACACCCCAGTGGTCTCCGACAGAGCTACACCGCCGGATCCTACGGCTCGATAGATTCTGGCACCTCGTCCGACCGACCCATTTCCCCGCCGTCTCCCGACTACCGATCGAGAGCCGGCCCCAGCTCGCGCCAGCGCGTATCCGAAAACACGGCGCTCCTCGACTCGGCCCTCGATTTCCGAGAACACGAAAATCCCCACGAGGGAGAGTGCGACCATGGCACCTTCTCCCCCAGACCAATGAGTCCAACATCGAGCAGCCTCCTAGGCGGAGGCGACTATTTTACACAATCCGATTCCGAATCCGAAGCTCTCACTCCCGGCCCGGACGGGACCGACAAGACTGGCGGAAAGAAGAAAAGCAAGAGCTGGCGCAAAGAATGGGCGGCCCGGATGCGAAGCAAAAAGATGAGCACTAGCAGTGTTCTGGCACAACGCCACGGCGTCAAGGATTCTCCGCTGATGTACCTGTCTTACTATCTTCCGGTTTTGGTCTGGACCAAAAAGTACAGCTGGTCGTACTTCAAGGGAGACTTTGTGGCCGCCCTGACGGTGGCGGGAATGTACGTGCCCATGGCTTTGTCGCTGGCCGACAACCTAGCTCACGTTCCGCCTCTTAATGGGCTGTATTCGTTTGTGTTGAATCCTCTGATCTACGCTGTATTGGGTAGTTGCCCGGCCATGATTGTCGGTCCCGAGGCTGCCGGGTCTTTGCTGGTCGGTACCGTGATTAAGGGAGGCGTTGATCGTGGCCAGGGCGGGGATGACGATGCCATGTTTGCTGCTAGGCTTTGCGGAATTGTTGCGGGGTTGGCGGGTACAATGGTCTTGACTGCCGGTGTTGCTCGGCTCGGGTTTTTGGATTCGGTGCTTTCGCGGCCTTTCCTGCGCGGATTCATCAGCGCGATTGGCGTGGTGATTATGGTTGATCAGTTGGTTCCTGAGCTGGGGTTGAGCAAGCTTGCCGAAAAGGCGCACGTTGGACATGCGAGCAGTGTGGATAAGCTGCGCTTCATTTTTGGCAACTTGGACAAGGCGCACACACTTACGGTTGCGATCGCGGCTACCAGCTTCGTTGTCATCATGATCTGTCGTGAGATCAAGCGCCGCTTACAGCCGAGATACCCCGGTGTTGCGTATATCCCGGACCGATTCGTCGTTGTCGTCTTGTCCGCTTTTCTCACTTACTGGTTCCAGTGGGACAAGGCCGGCATCGCTGTGCTCGGTAAGGTTGAGGCCGCCAGTGGGCACTCCTTTTCCTTCAACTGGCCCTTCAAGTGGTCGAATATGAAGTACATCCGCGAAGCCACGAGCACGTCATTTCTGATTGCGCTGCTTGGATTCTTTGAGTCCTCGGTTGCAGCCAAGAGTCTTGGTGGGCCACCGTTTGCCGAGATCCAGCTCAGTCCCAATCGCGAACTGGTGGCTCTGGGAGTCGCCAATGTCGTCAGCGGCTGCTTTATGAGCTTGCCTGCTTTTGGTGGGTATGGGAGAAGTAAGCTGAACCGGGCGACTGGCGGGAAGACGCCCATGGCATCCATCATTTTGGCCAGCTTGACTCTGCTGTGCATCTTGTTTTGCTTGCCTTACTTGTACTATCTTCCTGTATGTGCCCCCCGTTCTGATCCTGTCGATTATTGTTATTAACGGCTCTTTAGAAACCCGTGCTCTCCTCGCTCATCTCTGTCGTCGCCTGGTCGCTGATCGAAGAATGCCCCCACGATATTTCCTTCTTCCTCAAGATTCACGCCTGGAACGAACTAGCGCTCATGTTCACAATCCTCCTCGCAACCATTTTCTTCAGTCTCGAATTTGGCATGGCCATTGGCGTTGGTTTGTCTCTGCTACAAGTCATTCGTCACTCAACACGTCCACGCATCCAGATTCTGGGCCGGATCCCCGGTACCAATCGATTCGAGAATGCCGAAGCCAACCCTGAAAATCTGGAATTCATCGAAGGGTGTCTCATAGTCAAGATTCCCGAACCCTTGACATTTGCCAACACGGGCGAATTAAAAACCAGACTGAGACGTCTGGAGCTCTACGGCACCGATAAGGCGCACCCTGCCTTGCCTAGACTGAGGAGGGAGGACTCGAACAGGAATATTATTTTTGACATCCATGGCGTTACGAGTTTGGACGGGAGCGGAACGCAGGTTCTGGAAGAGATCGTGAGGGATTACAGACAGAGGGGTGTCAGGATCTTCTTCAGCAGAGTTCCAAAATTGGATTCCAAAGTTGGAAGGGCATTGGTGAGGAGCGGGATTGTGGAATTGGCTGGCGGGGAGGGACATTTTGTTAATGATGTTTCCGAGGCCTTGAAGCTGAGCGAGGTTGAAGAGGGAGGGGAGAGGGGGGTTTTGTGAGGGAAGGCTTGTAATACATATTCATGTGTATGGTTGGTTGGATGAGATTGAAATGACGAATGTGATGATGGATGTTTATTATATGATTATGAGTGTCCTGTACGGGGCATTGTTTTGCTTTTGATTTTGATTTTGATTTCTCAAGCATTAGATACCTACATTTACATGAACACTGACTACTACTTCAGCTTGCTTCTTTTGAACTTGATTGGTTGTGTTTCACTGGTCACTGGTGGTTGATAACACATCATTGTGATGCTTGATTGCCTCTCTCGATTAGATCCAAGTCCTTACCTCCCCGCCAGTGAGCCCGCCCCTCAGTCATTGATTTGTTTTTTTATTTGCGTTAAATGACGAGTATTGTGCCTCCTGATCGTTGTTAATCCAATGGCTTCACGTCAAACATCATAGTTTGGCCAAGGAGATGATCAGTGGATTTTCATGAGATGTTCTTTTTTCCCCAATATTATGCAGGTAAGATAGTCATTCTTTCAATATCACAACTGGAGTGGGTTAATGCCGGCGCCCGCGATGGTCAGTTCATCGCCCCCGGGCCAGTTTGTCGGGGAGGTTCGGGGAATGTGGATTTCTTTTTACACATAAATGTTACGGCAATGATCCGGATATACCTACCTACATAGGGAAGGCGGGAATGTTTGCGATGGGCTGATTTATGGTAAAAGGGGGGGAAGAAAAAAGAAGAAAAAAAAGAGGATTTAGTACTGGATTTAATCGTAACGGATCGTTGTAGTATGAGTTGACTGGACCGGCGTGATACCTACCCTTCGGTACATTTACTAACTTTCGTGTCTGATGTCGATTTTCTAGGCGGCAAAGAAACAGTAACAGATGCAGTGAACTTTTGTTTGACCATGTTTCGGTCCACTCCCGTCCTCAATGGGACGCTGTTAAGGTTGCTCCCCGTATTACATGTACTTGTATAGTCCTCTCAGAGAAGCGCTTACAGCAAAACTAACTTTGCGTTGGTGTAACCTGGGCTTTTTCAGTCTTCACGGTCTGCTTCTTTCTGTTTAGTATAGGTTGTGTGTTGCCGTGGCTGCCTAAGGAATTTGGGGATGATTCCGACGTGGTATTCAAGAGGAACTTGTGTAACCGTTTATTCCGTCCTCATTGGTCCGTTGGTTGCAGTTTTTTCCCCTGCCAACACTCATCTGACTTTTTAAAGGGGACAATACAACATCAAAGACTTGGCATCACGCATCCGAAGGCAATATACACGAAATGAAGAGGCCCCAAGAACTTGAACGTCCTGGGCGGATTGGACGGGCTGAGTCATGGCGGTGCAGTGACTTGTGCAGCTTTTTTACACTTTTTATGAGGAGGTTGTTTGAGGGTGGTCAGATTAAGGCAGTTGGCTTTTGAATTTGGCGATGTTGTGTTGTTCTCGAGAGATGTTGAGAAAGGTGGCCATGGTGGAATTCTGGTCAGGGAAAGTATTTCAATACTGTTCCAAGCGATATTTTGGTGGTCAAACTCTCAAATATCTAACAACCATCAGCGGGTATGAGAAAGTGAGGACAGAGGGTGTGGAGCCTGAAGCCCAAGATCTTGGGTTTAGAGGATTTCCGTCCATGGTTGCATCCGCTACTTCAAGACGGGGCGCAGCGGACTTCGGCTGAATCTGTCGCCAGGCACGACTCTGTATTGTCAGTATTCTGTGAGCCAACGGCATGATCCCTCTTGGCTATCGTGGAGCCCTACCACCATCCACCAGGCATCAGAGATACTCAAGACAAGCACCCAAAATGAATCACCATCACAACGGAGTTGGGGGCGAGGACAAAAAAAGAGAGTATAAAGCTTCTGGATGTCGCCATCCAGATGTCAAACGCCTTCTTTCAGCAGGCGACTTCAGACTCTCAGCTTTGTCCAACACTTTGACCTGAACCTTCTCGGAGATGCTAGTGTCTCATTCCTTTGCCCGTTGGGCGCCTCTCTTCGGGCTTGCAGCTGCCCAAGTTTTTGATGATGCTGCCGTCGACGCTTCGCTCCGCGAGTGGCAGGAGGCCAACGCTCGCACACCCAACAAGATCATCCCTTGCCCTGCCGCTTGCAGTGAATCTGGATCAGACCCGTCTACCTGGAGTATCTACCCCGATGCTGCCCGCCTGGCCCTCTGCAACGACACTCTCCTCTTCAGCATCAACGTCTTTACCGAGATCAAGGACGACCACACCAAGGCCGGTATCCGTGCTTGCAAGGCCGACTTTGCAGCTCCCACTACCTCCAAGAGAGACGAGAAGACCTGCAAGCATGGATCTCAGGTCCAGGGCAAGTCCAAGGCATACGTCTCAACCCAAGGCCAAGCCAGCGGAGCAAACGGTGCTCGTGACGTTGAGGCTGCCGGTCATCAAGTCTCCAACTACGTTGCAAGTGTTGAGACTGAGTGCGACACACCTACCATTGCCTTTGGATACTCCGGCAGTGCTGCCGTTGGTTTCTACGCTGGATCGCAAGTCCGCCAACAAGGTGTCTCTTCCAAGATTCTTCAAACCTTTCTTGCACGTATCGAGAAGGAGCCTGTCGGGACGTCCACCGTCATCGAGCTCTGCGAGAAGGATGCTACTACTGGTGCCGACTATGTGGTTGGTATTGTGGCCAGCACTGACGGAGACCTGTCGTTCGTCCAGAAATCTGTCAAGACTTGGGTGAATGGAACTTGTGTCTCTGACTCCGCCAACTCCAAGGTCTGGGAGGAAGTTGACCTGTTGATTCCTGCACCACTCTCGACCTCCGCTTCCGACGAAACTCGATCCAGAATCCAGGCAAGAGCCGACTGCACAACCACCACAATTATCTCTGGAGATTGGTGTGCCCGCGTTGCCCAAAGATGCGGTATTTCCGAGTCACAGCTTGTCAGCTACAACACGGCCCACACCCAGCCGTTCTGCAACACTCTTGCTGTAGGAGAGAGGGTTTGCTGCTCCCCAGGGACTCTTCCGGATATCCGCCCCAAGCCGAACCCAGACGGCAGTTGCTTTGTGTACAACGTACAGTCTGGTGATTATTGCGCTGCCATTGCTGCTGCGCACGGTCTCACTGTTGCTCGTCTTGAGGAGCTGAACACCAACACCTGGGGTTGGAACGGCTGCAACCGTCTTTGGGCCGGAGCTAGCATTTGCCTGAGCACCGGCACCCCCCCTTTCCCAGCCCCTGTTGCTAATGCCGTCTGCGGTCCTACCGTTCCGGGAACCGTGAAGCCTACTGACCCTTCCGTCAACATCGCCAACCTCAACCCTTGCCCGATCAACGCCTGCTGCAACATCTGGGGTCAGTGTGGCATCACCGAGGAGTATTGTCTTGTCACTCCAGCAGATACGGGAGCACCGGGTTCGTCTGCTCCCGGCACCAACAGCTGCATCTCCAACTGCGGCATCGACATCATCAAGACTCCCGTAAAGCCGACGGCAGCACAGAGAGTCAAGGTGGCGTACTTTGCTGCCTGGAACAACCAGCGCCCTTGCCTCACCATGCACGTTGACGAAATTGACACGACCAAATACACCCACATCCACTTTGCATTTGGATCTCTCACCCCTACCTTTGACATTGATGTCTCGGCAGTTCAGGACGAATTCAACCGCTTCAAGAACATGACCGGCATCAAGAGGATCCTCTCCTTTGGCGGATGGGAAGCCAGCGCTACCCCCGAAAGCCGGGCTCGTCTTCGAGACGCCTTCCGTCCCGGACAATTCAACAGAGGTGTTTTCCGCACAAACGTTGCCAACTTTGTCAACGCCCACGGCCTCGATGGTGTTGATTTCGACTGGGAGTACCCAGGTGCTCAAGACTTCCCGGGCAACAATGACGGGACCGAAGGAAGCGACTACGCTGTCGTGCTGGCTCAGATCAAGAGCCTGTTGAGACCGACCGGAAAGACTCTCTCATTTGCCGCTCCCGCATCCTACTACTACCTCAAGAACTACCCCGTCAGCCATTTGTCCAACACTGCCGACTATGTCATCTACATGACCTACGACCTCCACGGCCAGTGGGATGTCGGCCAAGCCGGCGCAACCACCAGCTGCCCGACCGGCAACTGCCTCCGCTCGCACGTCGACTGGGCCGAGACGAAGCTTGCACTCGCCATGCTGACCAAGGCCGGAACGCCATCCAACAAGACCGTGGTGGGCGTTTCGAGCTACGGACGCTCCTTCAAGATGGCTCAAGCCGGATGCACCGGTCCCACCTGCTTGTTCACTGGAACAAGCACTCAGTCCAACGCTGCTCCTGGCAGGTGCACCGGCGCGAGGGGATATCTTGCCAACGCCGAGATTGCCGAGATCATTGCGACCAACCCGACCGCCCAGCAGTGGAAGAATGGGCCGTATGAGGATTATCTGGTTTACAACGGCACCGAGTGGGTTGGATACATGAGGGAGATTACCAAGCTGATTCGGCAGGACTGGTTCTACGACAACAACATGTTGGGCACCGGGGATTGGTCTGTTGATCTTCAGGCTTTTTAGAGAGAGAGGGAGAGACTATTTCATCAGAGAGTGGAAGCCTTTTCTATATTCTAAACAATTTCCTTCAGAGTAAACAATCGATATGTAAAGTTTTGTTTTTTCCCCACTGTTTTGTTTTGTCCACTCATCTGGTAATTAACAAAGAATTATTATTCCTTGCTCCTTCTCAACAATAACTGACACCCTGTCGTTCTTTATCATCCAGATCATTATGTGTATACATGTAATCCATGGCTTCGCACTGCTGGCCGGAAGCGGAAAGGGGTTGTGTCCTGGACCAATCAAATATCGCGGACAGTCTCAGCTCGACCCCGTTCTCTCCCAATCAACAAAGAAAAACAAACAGCGCCACTCAATTAGGCTCTCATCGGTCAGTGAGGCCTCTCTTCTTTTGTTTTTATCTTGGCTATTTACCCCGCTCCTTTCATGCTCAGATTCACTGAGTTCCCATCATCAACAAACTCACAAAAATCATCAAGACACTACGTGTACCGCCATCATGGTTGCAGCACCACTCACAAAACATGACCGCGTTCTCGGCGCGCTTCTTGGCGTCCACGCGGGAGACTGCCTAGGCGCGCCGCTCGAATTCCGTGCGTGGGAGAACATCAAGGCCAAGCACCCCACAGGCCAGCGTGAAATTACCAGCGGCGGTCCTTGGGCAAAGGGCGAGGCAACAGACGACACGGACATGATGCGCGCGGTGCTCCTCGCATACTATGATCAGGTCAGATACTCGAGGCAAGACCAGAACGACCCTGACAATGGGAAAGACGTGGCCGGGAGGGCGGCCAGTTACTTTGTCGACTGGTATAACGGCGACTGGCCGGGACGAACCAAAGGGACTCAGCCAAAGGACGTCGGCATCCAAACGAGACAAGCGCTCAACACCCTCATCCGTGACCGGAACAAGGATCACACGAGATGCGGAGTCCGGGAGACCCAGGATGGGCGAACGGCGGGGAACGGAGGCCTGATGCGCTGTATTCCCACCGGGCTCTTCCAGGACGACACGAACCTGATCGAGACGGAGAGCATTGCCATCAACAACATCACCCACATCGACAGCGAGAGTGCCCTCTCCTGCGTGGTATACAACATCATGGTGCACCATTTGATCAACGGGGTGAATGCCGGCGAGGCTTTTGATGCCGGAATGGCGGTAGTCCAGAGGTGGCTGAGAGAGAACCGTCCCAACAGCTATCGACACAAAGCCGCCGTCAAAGTTCAGAGGGTCATGAACGCGGGAAGAAATGCCATCAACCTGGCCGACTTTGCGAATCTCGGACCATCGAGGGCGGCCAACTGGAAGGAGTTCATGCCTGGTTTGGCGAGTGGGTATGTTGCGGATTCTCTGTTGCTTGCCGTGGCCGCGCTGTTTGATGCGAGGTCGCTGGAGGATATCCTGGTTGACGTGGTACGGGTCGGGCATGACACGGACACCAACGCTGCCATCGCTGGGGGTCTGCTGGGCGCTCGCGATGGCGTTAACGCGATACCGCAGCGATGGCTGAGCGCGCCGTTGCAGTTCCGAGACGAGTTTGAGGCAGTTGCCGAGTACTTGCTCGAACCTGCACCTCCGGCTCCTGCCCAGGGCGGTTAGCAACAGCAACTTGAATAGCTACACAGGTCAAAGAAAACAAATCATGATGGATCCGATGGCTCCGTCGGCCCTTTCAGTTCTGTTGTGAATCACCCCCCGTCAAGAGTCCCAGTGTTTACACGTCCCCAGTCGTGATTGCTACGTCAAGACAGTTTTAGACAACAATTTGGCAGCGTGACAGTCTCCAGACATTATCGTCTTTTGGAAATAGTAGGCGAGATGCACCAGGTTTTGCGGAGCTTCACCAAAACATCAGGCGCCAAGCCCCTGAACACTTTATCCGTAGATGAAAAACTTCACCTCGGTCCCTGCAGACGAGGTCGCCAATACAACCTCGCCTCCCAGGACCAAACCTCATCATATATTCTTCATTTATTCTGACATGCATGACATCAACAGCATCAACCTCGCTCGCTCTTGACTGCGCGTTGCTCTCTCTAATCGACTCCAAACCAGCCCTATCAAACTGGGAGAAGATCGGCGGAGAAAGACAGATCTCAGGCACCGTCGATTAAGGGTCCCTGATGGCGAGTTCCCAATTCTCCGAAGGCGTGTGGCCTTCCGAGTCCGATATAGTCTTAAATTCGGTACCGGACAGGGCCAGCCAATCCCAACTCGTCATTCTTACCAGCGTCACATCCCAGTCCGCTCTGGTGCACACCAAACGTCCCTTGAACCACCGACGGCATCTGGCCAAGAGGCTTGGCGATTCAACATTCCGGGGTGGCCCCACGGCCCTGGTTCACTCTTGGGGACCTCTCTCCAGCCAATATGGTGCCGCGGCTTAGTGCCGGGTTGCTTTCTCTGAACCCCGGGCTTCGGTATGAGTGGCTCGCAAGTTGCGGATGATACCCTCCGTGGTCCGTCTCGGCCGATTCTCTTGACATTGTGACACTGGAGCTTCTTGTTTGGGAAAATCGGTCGACAGCCACACGCTGCCAGGCTGTCAGGTACCACATCACAGTAACAACGTCAGGTTGCTTCTGTCCCTGCACGACCGGAAGGTGGTATAATGCGGATGAAGAGAGGACAAGACGCTGCATACATGTGAGGCTCTCAGTGAACCGTTCTTTTGACATGCCTGACAGGTCGCCAGCCACCTGGTTGAGCAGAAGAAACCAAGAAGTCAGGATAAATTAAAAATGTCATGAAAAGGACAAAAATAACAGCAAAAAACCGGGAACACGAGCATGATTCTATTCTGGGATAGATTGCCGTGGGGTCAATGGACGCAAAGGACCCGTTCTTGCATGGATCTCCCCTCTTCATTAACCTTATTTCGACTTTGAGCGTGCTTTTGTAGACTCACCACCATGACCTGAGCGTGGGAGAGTGGACGACGAGGTTGGATAGTTCGGCATCACAAGACTAGCTCGTCGAGCGGGGTGTGTTGCAATATTGATTGCGAGGTGATACTCGGCGACGAGGAAGACCGCTCGAGAGCACGGCAATGGCCTCAAGCAGCGGAATCATGATCCGAAAGTTTGACCTTCCTTGTTCACAAGCCTCGCGAGAGGTCTCTTTCTGGTGGTTGATGGAGAGCCCCGAAAAGTCTATAAAAGAGTCTTGATCACCCCGAGTCTCAGCATCTAATTCCTCACCACCATCAGCTCATCTTCTCATCTCATCTTCGCATCCTCTCTTCGCTCTCACACTTCCAACACACACTCATCAAATCTTTAAAGCTTCAGCTTTTTTAACACCTCGTTCAAAATGCGTTTCTCCGCTCTCTTCTTCGCCGGTGCCGCCGCCGCCGCCGCCGTTCCCCAGGGCGAGCCCCTCATTGTTCCCTCGGTCCCCGCCTCTGGCGACGTCAAGATCCTCGGCGTCACTGCCATCGGCACTGGCTGCCCTGCCGGCCACGCCTTTGTCAACATTGACGCCACCGGCACCATCTTCGATGTTGCCTTCGACAAGTACATCGTCTCGGCCGGCCCCGGCACCAGCCCTGCCACCGACAGCCGCAAGAACTGCCGTCTGAGCATCAACATCAAGTTCCCCTCGGGATACCAGTGAGTCAAAGTCACCATGATCTCTTGTTAACCACAGGTGTTGCTCCCCTTTCTTTCAAAGCTCCGGAGTACTAAAGCACGCATTTCTCACACAGATTCTCCGTCATCGAGACCCGCTTCACTGGTTACGCCTCGCTCGCCCCCGGCCAGACCGGTACCGTCCGTGCCGGCTACACCTTCTCCGGCGACAACCGCCAGGAGGTCGTCTTCCAGAAGAACCTGGTCGCTCCTTATGACGACAACTACAACATGATCGCCGGCGTCGGCGTCGAGTCCTTCTCGGTCTGCGGAGCCACCACCGCCATCCTCAACGTCAACTCGGAGATCCGCATCACTCCTCTCGCCACTCCCTACTTTGGAGTCATGACTGTTAGTTCTCCCCAGAAAGTAGCGCTCAAGTGGCGCCGTTGCGATCCCGTCGCCTGAGTATGGCCTGCTACAATTCCTACACACACAAAATCCATTTCACAAATATATACCATCCGTCCTCCGACGATAACCTACCTACCTACCTACCTACCTATCTGCCACACACACTCCTCCGATTGAAGCCACCTACTCACTCACCCACACCTATGCTACAAATTACCATAACACCTATTTAATAACCCACACAACCCAACCTAACCCAACCCACACCCAATTACCTACCTACCTACCTACCTACCTACCTACCTGCCTACCTACCTACCTACCGTGCATAGACAAAAGTCACTTTTTTTTTTATTACTGGTGAAAAAAAGAATAGATGGGCTAATGCGATGGGGCGATTTTTTTTCACCCGACCGATCGATACAGGTGGATGCATTCGACGGCAGCATTCACGTCATCTTCCGCACCAGCTGGCAGCTCTGCCGCTAAGGGGTTTCTCTCTCTTGGCTATTATTTCTTGGTCGGAAAAGGATAGGAGGAGGAGGAGGAGGAAGATTAACATTCTTGGGAGCATGAGGAGGAGGATGGGTTTTTCTTTTTCTTCTTTCTTTCTCTGATCTGGGTTCTTCCGAGTTTTCGAGTAGGTGGATGATGATGATGAGGAGGAGGAGTGGACACTGGAGGATAGGGATGATGATGATGATGATGTTTTCTCTTTTTCTACTCTTTCTTTTTTTTTTCCTACTTCATCCCTTTTGTTGGAGGAAAATTCTTCTTTTTGCATTTTCTTTTTTTTTTTTAGTTGTTGTGTCGACAGTTGCAATTGATCGTTGTTTTCTCTTATCTGATTGATACTTTCTTGATTGATGACTGTTGTGATTGATTTGCATGTGATTTTCTTTTTTTCCTTTTCCTTTTCTTTTCTTTTGCTTTTTTTTTTTGACCCCTGAAGTAAACAATCACTCAAGAGGGAGTGTCCACCTCCGCCTTCTTAGCCTCCACGATCATGTCGCATTCCTGACCGCGCGCAATAATTCTTTCTCCACTTGCTTCTCAAATTCTCAAAGCGACCACAAGGAATATCGCTGTCCTCCATGAATGCATGAGCATTGAGGCAGTTGTTTACTGATTTAAACCAAAAGGACTTGTATTGGCAGGTGATATTCATGCAAGGTACTGGAGCTCAACTCCTTCCCACAAAACATCTCATTCCTTCTAGGCAGGTCTCGCGATTCCCAGCAGATTCGAAGCGAACAAACTGCCAATCATGTCATTTTAAATCTCCTTCTCGATTTGGACACCCACTTCCTCCGCACTCGGGAAATTTTAGCCTCGTGATGAGGTTGCATTCAACCTGCTAGATCGATCTCGAACCCCTGTTTGCGGAGAAAAAGAGGATGCATCCCCAACCCCTGCTTGGGAAGGAAGCCAGCCCCTGTCTTGCTGGAGGATTATCTTTGCAGGAGCTGATGAAACGATGTCTTTGGCTCCGGTGCTTATCGCTCTGTGGAGGAAACTGCTATATTGACAGATCCTCTAGATCCAAGTTATCTGCTTCAAGTTTCTCTTGCAATAGCTGCTTCGACCCGTAGAACATCCTGTTGCTGTCGCAAGTGTTTTCCTTGTCCTTAAATTGTCTCTCGCCGACATAATTCCCGCCGCCGTCCAGGAGCCCGATGACGGGGATGCATCTCTCCATGCCACCGAGGGTTGTTCCGACCACTATCGTCTTCCAGCCAATGCGAACTTGATAGGCTTGGGCAGTGGTGGCAGCAATGACGGCGGTGAGGCAAGTGGTGAGCTTCATTTTAGAATCGGTTTTTGGTGGAAAACCAGGCGGTGAGTAGGTGCCTAGTGTGTCTATGTGAGATTGAAGATGCAGATGAGAAGAGAAACAACAGGGCATTGTTCAAAAACCCGATCGTCTTAGACTCTGATGCACAGAAGGTATGCTAGATGCTGACCCAGCTGTAAAAGGAGGAACTGATATGTTTCTGACATTGCAAAGGCTAAATATCAATAAATAAGAATCCGCTGGCTGCTGACTTAGTGGGCTTTTCGCTATGTGCTTTTAAAGTGTGTTGGTCCATCATAATATGATGAACATTACTACTCAGCTCATAGGTTATATCTCATGTGTATCGGTATGCACGCACATTATCACCCTGCCTAGCATTGACCGATTTCCGAAGATGAATGGAAAACGAGAAGTGGTAACTTGCTCGGACTCCGCCTGGCTCTGCCTGTCTCGTCATTTTTTGGTCTTTTCGGGTCCAGACTCGACGTCACCATTGTCGTCTATGAGAATTTTGCTGTTATTCCTCACCTCAGCAGCGGGTCGCCAGCCGATTCAACCCCCATAAAGAGTCCACAGCCCGCTTTGTTTATTCGGATAGATTAGTGATAGGCCAATGATCCGCGGGCACCCTGTTTTTGATCCGCGGGCACTTTTTTACTTGATCCGCGGGCACCCCCTTTTTGATCCGCGGGCACCCCCCCAACGGGTTAGGGTTATATACTACATTATCAATACCAACTAGTTGATTCAACGCCTACCATTACAGCCTCAATTAAATCAATTGAAATTGCTCATATATAATATTTATAATTAGGGCTTTCCAATGGTATAATTTTCATTATCCTAGAGTATAAGGTTGAATGACCACTACGGCAATAGTAATACGACCAAGATCACTTATAATATCTTCATTTTCATAGCACTTACAAGATTGCTTCCTTCTTTTCGGCTTAATCGGCTTCCTTCCTTCCCAGGCCCGGGCCTTCCTATCTTCTTACAATAACTTCCTTTTGCTAGCTTTTCTTAACCACGGCCAACTTCCTCCCAATAACAACACTCCCATTCTTATACTCTTACCACTAACTTCTTTCCATCAACAACTTCTTTCCATCAACAACTTCTTTCCATCAACAATTTCTTTCCATCAATAGCTTCTTTCTATTAACACTCGATTAAGCGCTTCATTCCAATGCCAATTTTACCAGGTTAATAGAATAGTCCTTATATTTTAATCAAACACTAACACTTGGCGTAGTCGCTTAGAGCTAGAGCTACCCCGCCATTACCATTAAGTCGCAACCGCGCATATAAGGAAAACCCTCTTCAGGGCATAAGGAAGACCCTCTTCAAGGCATAAGGAAGACCCTCTTTAAGGCATAAGGAAGACCCTCTTCAGGGCATAAGGAAGACCCTCTTTAAGGCGTAAGGAAGACCCTCTTTAGGGCACGACCCTTACTAGTAGCGATAATCAATTACTAAGACTATTAGGAATTCTAGCTATAAATCTGGCGATTATAAATCTCTCGGGCATATACTATACTAACTAATGAAATAGTCAGATAGTCCCTATATTCGTTTAATTACTCGTAATTCCTTTAAAGAGGTACTCGAAGACTATATGCTACCTACCACCTACGGGTAAATGGGTTAAAACCGAGAGGGGCAAGGTCGACGGTACTATAATTAAGTAGTAAATAGATAAACTAGCAATCTCGTAATCTTCGTCGTCGCTATATATAGTCTAATACCTTAAATACTTTCTAATAGGTCAGTCCTTTACGGTACGGTTAATCTAACGGGTATTCGCTTTAAAAAGCTATACTATATTATATCATTTTTCTTAAGTAAGTAATTAAGCCGCTTTAATTAGATTAATAATATAGAATAACTCTAATACTTACCGCCGTTAACTAAGCAATACCTTAGATTACCTAAGGAAATTAGAGAGATAAGGAGACTATATAAGGTACCGGGCCGCAAAGGCCCTTTATTCCGTCTAATTATAGATATTTATCGACGTTATCTTAAATTAATATATAGATAAGATGAATAAGTATAATAGTATTGCTCTTAGTAAGATTAGACCTTATTATAAGTATATCAAACTTTATTTTTATTTTATTTTTATTTTTTATCTTTTAATAATAAGTATTAATATTATTTATAATGCCTCCTATTTATCCCGACTATCTCCCCGCTAATCTATAGGATATAGTTAATTGCCGGGACGAATATATTACCGATAACGACGAACCCCCCGATTACTTCGGTCTTAATAAAGGCTTTGATATCTAAGACCTTTAAGATTAATTTAATTACTAGGTTATTAGACCGAGGGGATTTACCGTTAATCGATAAAGTAGCTATACTAAAAAGAATAGAAAATATACGAAGTATAATCTTATTTATAATAAATTTAGCGAACTATAACCTTTATAAGCCTATAATTATAATATATCTTTATATAAATGTGGTTATAAATAGAAAAGTATAGCTATTATATAGCCGGGAAGATAGGTCTTTAAAATATACGAAAACGCTATTTACCGCAAATATAATTATCCTCTATCCTTAAACTTATCTAGCTATCTTAAGTACCGTATACTTAATAAAGGCGAGCTTAAATTACTTTTAGAAGCGATAAACTATCCGTTTATTAAAGTTAGAGAAATTAGCGCTATATTTAGAAAATAACTTCTAATATCTTATCTTATATATAGGGATATTTATAACTTTATAGTACGTACTTACCGTAAGAGATTAGATAGATATATACCTATTAAGAATCTCTTTAAAGAATTTAATAGACTTAAGGTCGATTATAAGGTTTAATAGGAATATAATAATCCTAATTAGCGCCAAAAGCTTACGCCCTCGTTACTCCAATTGGATATTTCGGGGGCCTTCGACACTGTCAACCACACCCGACTACTTCACACCCTCCGCGAAT